>OY735213.1:36364867-36439867 GCA_963457665.1 Thysanoteuthis rhombus | reverse complement strand
CAGACATAATGCAGCCGTTGTAAACTTCACGTTTTGAGCATATTGGCAAGGTGCTCTTCAGTATGTCTTCATACTAAAATGACTTATCGCCAATCGTTATATATATATATATATATATATATATATATATATATATATATATATATATATATATATATAACGATTATATATATATATATATATATATATATATATATATATATATATATATATATATATATATATATATATATTTATATAAACTCTCATTTGAAATGATCACCGTCATTACACGGTGAATGTACAATTAAATAGAATAAACATTTAAAGGAAATGAGGCTGCTTGCTGCAGGAATCGAACCTGCAGTCACGGTCTATATCTGCTCTTTTCATCATCACCATCATCATCAGTCTTTCAAGGTCGCATGTTGCAAGAATTGCAGACAACCGATGGACATCACGACTCACAACATGGATCCCCAGAGATCACGTGCGAAACCGAGGCCGACATAATACAAAATGGAGAGATGAATCCTTTACAATAGTAGTGGACAAGCTACAAGCTTTTTGACCAATCCTCTGTACCAAGTTGCCCATAAAGAGAGCTTTAGACTTCGTTCGTCGAACCACTAACTCCAGTAACAGGCAATAGATTTACTCTAAGCGGAAGAGTACTAAAATAATGAGTCGTTGTAAGCCACCTGGCGAGAAGGAAAACATCGAAGAAGTAAAGTAAAAGATATCGCTGCTATAGAGTCATTTACTTATGGGATGGGATGGGACTGAAGGCAGAGAGTAAGGGGAAGGAGGGACCGCTAGCTAATTGATTGGGACGACGTGGGGTAAAAGTGTTGATATAACAAGTTGTGGTGATAGGGATCACTTGACAAGCAGCAAAGATAACCCCCGACTCGTTCTCTAACGATCTCTCTACCTTTAGAGAAGTGCTGGAGATCAAGGGGTCTTCCGCCAAGACCAGCGTGACCCTGGCCAACAGAGCATGATGGGACAAGTCACTTGTCCACGGCCTGGATATCAAAGTCCTGATTTATGGGTGCCGCTTTTCGTGAACATTGACGAAACAGCTGGGAAAGAGGGACCGGTTTGCTCGTCGATGTACAAACATAACATTTTCCTTCTTAAAAGCCGTTTTTCATCGCTACTATGGCTTTGTCAAACTCGCGCTAGATAAGTTAATGTCTTATTAAGTAGTTTTCTTTGCTTTTCCGATTATTTTCGGTTTTGATTATGATATCTAAATTGAAAATAAACGGAACAGCAAAGCAAAACTACTTAATAACACTTTTTCATACACCTGCGTGTTGGGTTCACCGATAGAACATAGAATCTAGAGTTATCGACTCATTGGATAAAATTCCTGGACTGAATGGATAATTACTAGTTTGGGAAAATTAATTTGTTTTTTCTGTCTACAGAAGATAGGCTGCATCATTAAGCGATCTGTCTGATAGTTGAATTGATGAATAGAGATAAACTAGTTGTTAGGGGATCAAAAAAAAAAAAAAAGAAAAGAAAAAAAGAAAACACGAAAGATTTTTCTATTAATGAAAAATTTGAATGCTTACGTTATTTTCCTTTTATTCAACTCTGAGTATTAAGAATTCTAATAAATTATGGAAACTTCATTTTGCTTGTACACAAGTGCATCGGATATAGGTTTATATTCCTATCTTCATTTAGCTTAAAGAGTTCAGAAGCAGATAAAGTATATAAATGAACTAATCTAGTGCAGTGAAATATTCCGGCTGCATTTAATATCTACGGTAAATATGAGAAATCTCGTATCCACATATTCTTTTCAGGGTTTTCCCATAGGCAGTTGGGTGCTATTGAGTGAGCTTGTGCAATGCGTGACCGTCACATTCACATGGGCATAGCTTGTCTATTCTTCAGGACTTGTACCAAGTTGGGGGGATGGGCAAAATATTACATCTCTCTGGTCTGTTAGCACCCCCGAAGTCCAGATATAGCTTCTGCGACTTCTAGCTTCCTCCAAAGAGGTTACAGACCGTATACGAGGAGAACACAATTAAACAAGAGACGACAATCCCAAAAGAGGGCTTTGCAGACCTTTTTGAAAAGATGAAGGGGCGCTGGGATAACTATGTGAAGTTCTAAGGGCAGCACCTTTGGCACTATCGCGATAGGCTGTTTTTTCGGAAATGATTTGATACCCGTATATTTTCCGGACTGACATCGTATGTATGTATATATGTAAGCGTGACTTAGTGGTTGTCAGTGGAAAAAAAATCGAATACCTAGATTACGTATACTCGAACATGG
Source organism: Thysanoteuthis rhombus (assembly GCA_963457665.1). Taxonomy (NCBI): domain Eukaryota; kingdom Metazoa; phylum Mollusca; class Cephalopoda; order Oegopsida; family Thysanoteuthidae; genus Thysanoteuthis; species Thysanoteuthis major. The sequence goes on along the minus strand of OY735213.1, from coordinate 36,437,584 downwards.
ACCGGTATCAGTGTTGTCAGTTTAAGACATTGTGATATCAGTGTCAAATATGGCTGTATTGTGAAAATGGCAGTTGAAGTTAATTATGCAAAAAACAGCTTTCTTTATTCAGCACCACCTGTTGGCACTTGAATGTGAACAAGTAGGCATAGACCCAAAAAATAATTGCGAACAATATGTAATAAATAATAAGATGAGATTAACCATTTATACTTGTTTTATTTGGTCAATAAGACAATTTGGACGGGGGATACGAGGAATAGAATGGGGAGCAACGGGGGGATGGGGGAAAAGGAAACAAATACAATAAGTGAAAAAGAGATAACAAAAACAGGTCTGGTTAGTCATTCAATAGAAACCGACGTCTCTTGGCTGCATGCGGTGTTGGTGATGATCAATCAAAAATAAAATTGGAAGAAGAGGCGATCAATGAATAAGTTATTTCTCTTACCATTTGTTGGCCAGTGATCACATAAAAAAGTCTGCATAAAAAACGAAAAACAGGCATGAATGCTGCTGGATACAAACTAACGGACTAATTTTGCATGAAATTGCATTGCAAATTGAATCCTCATTAAGGGAAGTGATTTTCAAAAACAACTAAAAAAAGTTTCTTTTAAATATTGTAAAGGAGTAAATGCTTGATTTTTCAGCCCTCTAGGTCCACCTACGTGGCCTATACGCATGATTCATACATAGATAGCCAGCCGGACCAACTTGAAAACTGAAGAAATCCATGTCGACAGCTTCGGTTGATGGTTTCTAAAAAAGAGAGACACGAAAAAGAGAAAACAACCACGAGGCAAGAAACAAAGAAAGAATTAAAGAAAAAGAGAAACGAAGAAACACGAAATGAAAAGAGAGAAGAGAAAGAAAAATAGACAAAATAAGAGAGAAAAAGAGAAATAAAACAAAAGTTTGTTTATACGCGATAAGAAAAAGTACTTTGTCCTATTCAGAGATAAGAGATTTCCTTGCTATGTTAGTTCGTGGCAGTGGTGAAGTGCTAAAGAAAGAAGAAGTGAGGGAACGCAGGGATGCCTGCTCTAAAAGATTGGGGCGATGAGAATTTTCGAAAATCAACCACTTTCTGAGACTTTAGAAGCCGCATGGAATGGGCATTTGGACATATTCTGACTGATTTTTCTTATTGGAAACTGTTAATCAAAACTCTCACCAAAGCTATCAACACAGATCTCTTAGTGTCTGTCTTATTGGTTGGCTGGCTATGTATGTATGAATTTATTCAAGTTTAAATGTTTATCTTTAGAAAAAAAGAATTAGAAAAAATCCCCCCCAAAGTACTGTTTTAGAGTGCGTTCAGTCTGCAATGTAAGTTTATGCTAAATTGATGCCTTAGATTCAGACTTGTCCAACAAGAGCTGAGAGAACTAACTTAATCACTGATCACCCACATTTCCATTTTTTTGTAATTGATTTCCCCAAACACAGTATGCTGCCAAAAGACGTTGGTTGCCTGACGGATTCTATTAAGTGACTTCCTAGATCTGTCGGTGAAACATTTGGATATATAGTTTTAGTCGTATTCAAATAGTGAGGGAACGCCATTCCCTTTCTCAAAACAATGGAACGCCGTTCCCACACATTTGAGCAGCACTACACCGTTGGTCCGTAATATCGGTGCTGAATCTCACTGGCACTCGAGATGGCGCCATAAACCCCTCTGTCTCCAAAATCATCAGCTTCAGTCCACCACCACTCTAATAAGTGGAGTTAAGTAATTTCAACATTAAATCTAAACATAGAGAATAAACGAAGATAGATTGCTCGAGAAAGAGAGAACAGGGGGAGAAAAATGAAAATACGAAAGATTAAATACGAACAGAAGGAAAAAGGAAGGAATAAATTGAGAAAATGACGAGTGTTTTGTTGGCAGGTTTAAGGAAAAAAAATCAAATTAGCGGGAGCAGACCACACACACAGAAGAAGAAATGCACATTCGGGCAAATTCTGTGATTGTTTTTGTAAATACATTTCTTGGAAAATTCAAGAATTGAAAAATAAATAAGATATTGACAGAATGAATTATATCGCTCTGGTTGTTTGCTTGCGCACGTAGGAACACCGGTAAGTTAGCTGTACTTCGGAAGGTAAGAATGGAATGCCGAAGAAGAAATGAAAACAGGATAAATCGGTGAAGCTAATAATAAACAAATAAATGCATACATAGATAATTGTGAATCCTGACGTAATATATATACGTGTTTGCGTGCAGGCATCTGTTTATTCACTAATACATGAACTTTATATATATATATATATATATATATATATATATATATATATATATATATATATATATGCTATTGGGCATTTCTTTTTTTCAACTAAGATTTATATGATATAATAATGCATATACATACGTTTGTTGTATATGTTATTATTGGTCTGATACATGCATGAGTGTGCGTATACGTTAAGAAATAGATATATATGATCCGACAGAATGATTATGAATTGCGTTATATTATGTAGAAACTCTTATTTAAAATGTTCTCTCGTCATTAAAGGGTTGATGTATCATTTGTTCAAGATAAGGTAAATATAATAATGATTAAAGAAAATTGGGTCTACGGCAGGGATCGAACCTGCTATCGATAGATTAGATGCTTCAACGCAGCGTTGCTCTTACCATTGAGCTAAACAATCACCAGTAATGCAAAGGCCAAAACTTTGAATGCTACAGTTATGTATTTAGAAATGGATATATATGATCCGACAGAATGATTAATTATATATATATATATATATATATATATATATATATATATATATATATATATATATATATATATATATATATATATATATATATATATATATATATATTCACCTATGCATTCATTTAACAATGAATTATCCCCTATCACTTTCTCTTCCTGCATTTATATATATATGTATACATACATATATATATATATATATATATATATATATATATATAATATATATATATATATATATATATATATATATATATATATATATATATATATATATATATATATATATATATATATTATTCGCCCGAAGAAGCCAAACAGCGCGGAAACATGAATATGTTTCTGTAGCGAATCCTTACTCCATTATATTTTAAGCTCTACTCTAAATCAACTCAATGTTGAATGTATAGAGCACTCATCAAATACAATCATCATACATCGGATATTGTATTAAATTACGTATCATTCTTGATTTATATTATATATATGTATATATACATATATATATATATATATATATATATATATATATATATATATATGTGTGTGTGTGTGTGTGTGTGTGTGTGTATGTGTATGTGTGCACCTCTGTGGGTGCATGTGATTATCTCTATTAGGATATTAACATCTCCAGTGCAGAAGAACTGTTTGTTTTTGTAATTTCAATTGTATATTCACTGCTGGACAAAGACCATTCCAATCTCATGAATAACGACCTCTGCCTGAAATGTGCATTGATATCAAGCATGTATATATATGTATATATATATGTATATGTATATATATATATATATATATATATATGTGTGTGTGTGTGTGTGTGTGTGTGTGTTAACTCACTTAAATAGAATGCACTGCGCTAATCTTCCAAGTGAGGAGAGTTTGTCTGTTGTGAAAATCAACATTTGAGAACCTACCTGGTTTGAATAACCCCCCTAACACTCCACTTACTATCTCTCTATCTCTATATTTATCTATCTATTCATCTGACCGAGTAAACATTTCATGCCCAGATGAATCGACAGGTACTGAAAGAAAATACACACACATAGAAACAGAGGGAGTCATATTTATATACAAATACACATATCAATTTGCGTGTCAGTAGATAGATAGATCGATAATGCGTATAAAATATTGATTTCCATCAGTAATTAAATCCAGATATAGATATTTGTATACTTAGAAGTGAGAGAAAATGAGAAACGGCTTTATTTGAGATAAAAACGCGCAAATAACAGGTCTGGTTAGTCTCTCAAAAATAACCGTCACGATACCAACGTCTTTTGGCAGCATGCTGTGTTGGGGGCGATCAATTAAACAATAGTAAAAAGTGAATAAGTCAGTTCTCTCGGCTTTTGTTGGACAGTGATTGCTAAAAAAAGTCTGAATTATTAAAAAAACGTGTGAACACTTGGACACAAACTTAGATTGGTGATCGACCCCCTCACTAAAACCCTATGTTGGGTGGAGAGATCTCCAAAATACAAAATAAAAAGTTCTTTCTTGACATAATAAGGAGTAATGTTTAAATGTGTATCCCTCTAGCTTCAGTGCTTCTGCCTGTACACGCGGCACATATATAGATAGCTAGCCACTCAGACAGACCCACTTGGAAATTGAAAAAAAAAATTACGTTGACGTTAACTATTTTGATGTTGACAGATATGGTTGACTGTTTATTATATGTATATAGTTGTCACACAGATTAACTATGAAGTAATTTTGAAGAATAGATAAAATATGTTCGTGCGTATACAATCAAGATGAAATTCACAGACGCATTTATGGTAACTAGGATGGGTACCTATATACTTTCAGAGATTAGTAAATAGATTGACAGTCAGATTGAAAAAGCTGGCGGCCAGTTTGTGAACTGGCTTCGATATTTCCAGATTTAAGAAGGTATAATTACGACAGAGAGTGAAAACAGTTTTTTGTGTGTGTACTGCGCTGTCGTAAATATAGAAAGAAACTTATCTAACGGCAAAAAAAAAAAGGCGTTACCTGATTGGAAAACGCTACACTTGCATAAAGTGGCACACCGCCCTAAAGCCTGGGCTTGTGAAATGGCTTAAGAACCAAATTATAGATTAGAGTTCCACGCGGAAGGTTATTTACTGAAAAACAGCAAGAGGGCGAAAAAATCTGGTAGAAAACGAAGGAGTGTCAGAAAATGTTGGTCTAGTCTCACTGTTTTCTCAATCTCCGCTCGATTCATTTCCGGACGTCTACTTTACTGCTTCACTCGTCAAAAGAATTCCGTTCCTGTTTTTACCCATACCCACAGCGTCTGTGTAAACTGGTCAGCGAGTGTCGCCTGTTGGCGTATCTCGTGGTGGCCGTCAAATTGAAAATCTCACAGACAGTTATTTGGAATGATCGCTTGAAGAATGCAACTTAATTACGGAATAGATAGGTTTTAGTTGGGAGAGCTTCGGGCTGGAGAAAGGGAGAACTTGCTCCATCCTTCCAGTTATAATTACATATGTATTTTGGGATATACAGCCTGGAAGGCTCTACACTGAGAGTGGCGGTTTTTATTGTCATGCGACCAAGGAATGAGTTTGTTACTTGGAACGAAGACGGCATCTATTATCGCGGCAACTTCATCATGGAAACATCTATTACATATACAACAACAGATATCATTATATTCATGATGATGATAATGATGATGATGATGATGATAAAAGGTTAATTATGATAACATATACCAATACCTTCAGAGCTACAACAACAGTGACAACAATAATATCAAGGCATACAATTGACAGAATGATTCGAACGGTATTTCTCCGTTCATCATCAGCTTATTTGTTATTGTCTTTAGGAACCATTGTTTGTATTAAAGATATTCTGTGCAATATTGAAAAAAAAAAGTAAGTGCAGTTGAGATAAAACCCAGCATTCATGTGCAGATAATCCTAAACCATTTAATAATAATGATAATAATAATAATAATAATAATAATAATAATAATAATAATAATAATAATAATAATAATAATAATAATAATGTTATGGAACCTAAAGATAACAGTCGAACCCATAGTTATTGGAACACTTGGTATAATCTCGAAAAGCTAAGCAAAAATATCGGAGGAACTGTAATTCTGTGGAAGAATGAAGACCATCTTGACAACGGTGTTGCAGAAAGCAACTAGAATACCGAGGAGGGTGCTGGAGCATTTAGTATTCTTGTTTTAACATAGTCTCCAATGTAACACAAAAATTAAAACTCAATTTGCACGATAATAATACAGCAGTGGGTATTAATGAAAATTGCTCGAAACTACTTCGAGATAACAAATATGGGCATTGCAAGGAATGCAATAAGGAAAGAGAAATAAGAAAAGAAAACTCTTAATGGGAAATTCCAAAGGCATAAACTATTTCAGACAGAAACTTGTGGACATGGTTACGCAGAGGGCACCTGCAAAGAGAAACGGAATTCCTTACCATTGCAGTCAAGAACAAGTGTAAATAAAACAACGTCAACTTTGTGAAGAAAAACATTGAGACGGTAAATCACATTATAAGAAATACATGTACTACTTCTCAACTTCGCTGACCGAGGTAAATGGACGGATCAGACCGATCCAAAAGGAATACAAAAACACACAAGACAGAGTACGGACAATCATATATGGGGAATTGAACAAACGATTTAGGCTTGACCATGTGAACAAATGGTATCACCACAAACCAGCAGCTGTCCTTGAAAATTAAAAGAATAAGATATTCTCGGACTTCGACATCCAGATTGACCACCACCATCCAAGCAAGTTGAGCAAATCTGATTGTCGTCAATAAGGAAAAGAAAATCTACCAGATTGTGGACATAGCTATAACAGATGGCAAAGGTGGAGACGAAAGAAAGCAAAAAATTGAGAAAAAAAACCCACTAGAACCTTGACCAGTAAATGAGAAAACTGTGGAATAGGAAAATTATTGCCATGCCTTTAATAGTTGGAACACTTGGAACCATGCCAAAACTTCAGAATCAAGATTGGATTAGTTGAAAATTCTAGGGAGAATAGTGACAATGAAAACAACAGCGATTTTTCAGCCCACCAGAATATCGAAAGAAGAGCTGGAGATTTGAGGAGGCTTGCTGTCACCCAATCTCTTGCGACAGCCATTAGTCATCTAGTGGTAACATGGAAATACATGATATATCATATTAATGACTTAAGTATAGCTACGAAGACAAGTCCATGATCAAAACTCTGATACGACTGAAATATACTTATACGTATAACATAATAGCCAGATTTTATACCTAAGCAACCTCATGTCATTTTAGACGCAGGGAACTGCAAAATTTTTGAGTTAAAGTAACTGAGTCGAGCAAGAAATTAGAGCAAATCAGAAAAGTAAGAGTTTTCTTTTCAATGAGTATCACCTTTCTTGAGGATTTAGGATAGTATTTTATTTGATATAATTTTTATCAAGATTAGTATTCATAAACGGATAAATTGCTATGAAATAATTGGGTCCCTCGCCTGGTGTATAGTATAAGTAAGTCTTGTAAACGATTACAACTATATTATGTTTGTGCCTCTCAGAATGCTCTATCCCTACCAATGCCATCAATATACAACGAAGCAAATGAGTATTTAAAACCTTCATAAATGCTCCTTATTTAGAAATTAGCTATATTGCCTTTTGTCCGATCGTTTCGAAATTTTGTATAAAAAAACTTTCAGCACCGGTTATTGAACGACAAAAAGTGATCAATCCTTTTAGAGAAGTGCTTTAATATTTAGTTGGTTTTTAGAAATTCAATGGAACATTAATGAAAGCCCTAAAATGGACTCCCTTTGTTTCGGGTCAATTCGCTATACTGCAACTTTCATCCAATGGAAATGCGACGAATAAACCAGTGATTAAAAGAGATTCGGGAAAATGAATACCACCAGTTTTCTATGACAGCCTCCGGACATTTGTTATGGCCAGTGACCAGACTTGCACGGACGTCAGAAGATATATTGGACGAAATATTTTCAACAGATTTCCTTATCCGAATCTTCAATTCTTGCTACGAATTTCCAACGTGATCTAGAGTATGAAATTGATTATTGTTCAATAAAAATCATAAATGTTTCCTCTTCAGTTAATTTTTAGTCCGTCAAACGGTGTGCATGCGGTCATTATCACATTGAAACAAGAACCCAACCATATTTTATCTCCAGTACCCTGGATGGAAGATGATCTTGAAAATTGCTCGATATCTTGCACTATACACCTCGCACCTCGAAATCTTGCACAAAATCTCGCACAAAAACATCAACATGCTTTTTTCACTTAACTTTATGATATAATAATAAGGTATAACTTCTCAAAATATTTCTTCAACTGTGCAGCGCAAACTTAGATTATGCAGGTTCTTCTAATATATCTCCGAAATTTTAAAGACGTTATTTGCAATGTAACAGTAACGCTGTGGGGGTCTAAAAGGAATCTGGTAACGTCAATTTGTTAGCTGGGTTCGGTCGAACTATGGTGAGGTTTTCGTCAACAAAGGAATCTAACCAGATCTGTGGAACCTCAATTCATGCTGTCGGAGTTCGTCGCTAACTGTACGACGAGTGATATCTACCCCGGCCAACTTGAGAAACTTCAACGAATTCCTTCCGATCTTTGCTGACGATCTTCGGGTCAATACACCGGGGGATTTCGCGAGGAGCCCCAGTTCTCTGCATATTTAGTGTACATCTATGTCGTTTGATAATTATTGAGCTGATTACAGCTTCATGAATATTGAATTGTTTAGCGATTACTTCACATTTTCCCGTCAAATATTCCCGAAAAACCTTTTCTCCGAGGTCAAAAGAGTGAAACTGAAGGGAAGTAAAGAGACAGAAAAGTATCTAGACCTTACAAAAAAACTGAAAAAATGTGAAATGTAAAGATGACAATTGTGCCTATGAAAATGAATCTATTTGGAATAGTCTTGAATAACTTTGCAAACCGGTCGCAAGAATTAGAAATTCAAAAAAGAAATGGAACAATTCAGAAGATAACCTTACTAAAATCAGTTTGAATCACAGAGAGAGTGCCAGAGTATTACGGAGGCTTTCTATGACTTAATCACACGTGGAAACCACCAATTACAAGGGGGGTGAACACCCATTGTGTACATTATAAAACAAATGAAGCAATATTTCATCTGCCTGATGCCAGGACTTAATTTTGGAACTAAGAAATTAAGAAAACCATAACTTGCATTTGATTTTTCACAATTTTTTGTTCGAAAACAATCTTCAGTTCTGAAACAAAATGGTGACTACTTAAATAACAGTTCTGTTGAAAGATGAAGTTGATATTTGAGAAAGTTGCAACTCGTTTGGGATACAAAGAAACTTGCTAATATACGCAAATTTAATAAATGAGCGAATGAATCGATAATTACAATACTTACGCAATTTTACTCTTGGATTTGAAAAATAAGTTTCGTTTGATATCCCTTTTTATATTTTGGCAGATAATAATAATAATAATGATAATAATGATAACAACAATAATAATGATAATAATAATAATCAGAGATAGAGACCTGCCTTATGGCTGAGATAGTTACATACTTCCAATTAGTGTCACAGGTCGATCGGCGCTCAGATAAAAGTCAGAATGCAGAATTCTGATTTTCTAAGCAGATAGGCTCTCCCGATCTGAAATATTGGCAAAACACAATCTTACCCCGTATTTCACTCTTCTTGTCTAATAATTAGTAGATATCAATAATGAAAGATAAAGGGAGAGAAATGTAGCAGTAGTAGTACCAGTAGTGGTAGTAGTAGTAGTAGTAGTAGTAGTTGTAGTTGCTGTTGTAATCGTAGTAGTAGTCGTAGTGGTCGTAATAGCAATAACAGAAAATACCAAAACAAAGGCAATAAAGCGATTCCCATGATATGGCAATTATAATGGCAATGTAGTTGATGATCACGATGGTGATAATGATCACTATGGTGGTAGTTATGTCTGTAAGAATACGTATAATATAGACATTTCTGGGAAAAAAACTCTTTGCTAGACTGAGCAGAAAATTAATCTAACACCCGGTTAAATTTTCTCATGCAAACACAAACGTACGGGCACATACAAACATGCACATAAACACACACACACACACACACACACACACATATCTTTGTTCGTTTATATCTTTAAGGGGATTTCCATGAAATTTTCGACAAAAGCTCAGTTTAAAAGCATTTGTTGCTTAATTTTGATTTCTTTTTTTACTTGCTATCGAATTATGAGCTTTTGGTTCATGTGTCTTGAGATAGACAAAGCAAGATGTCCCTTCTCCTAGCAGTCAGTCTGGACGCAGATAACATAGTTATAGATCCCAGCTTCACCAATTGATGAACTTTTGTAAATATTGCATACTACCATTACTCAAAGGTAACTACTATATAAAAGTTTACTTAGTCCAGTTCAGGTTGTTTCGTCTCCAACAATTGAGTCACGTCCCACGTGCTAAGCCAAGTTGAAACTTCTCTCTGGGCTAATTGATTACTTAATTATCTATTTTATTACATGAAGTATTATAGATCATTCTTATTAATTCATCTTATACTTTTACCATAATATGATTTTTTAGTTGTTCTTCATCGTTATTTTACTTCCCGAGTAAATAATGCGGATCGGAAATGAATCTTCCGGAGAAGCTCAGATCCATCGATGCCCGTTGCTCTTACCAACTGAGATACAACGACTAGTGGTTGGCCGGAATCCGAATTTAATCTTTAAACCTACTCTCTAACCCGATTTTGTGCGTCATTTTTGTTTTATTTGTTGGTAGTTTCATTATCAGTATCAGTTAGTATTTATTTTACTATTCTTTATTTCCGATTCGCGTTGTTCACTCACTGCCGAAGGACACTGGCCTGAGTAAAGTTGCAATAAAAAGCAATTGAAAAATTAAGATGAACATAAATAGTTACATTAACGATAATGATTCGAAATGCTTCTAATATAATGAATAATAACGTAGATCAATGACAATGAATCTCTCTAGGTTTCCTCACCAACTCTTCAGCTAAATCATCCACCGTTTCAGATTAATGGTAGGGTGGTTGAACAGTCCAAATACTCCAGACACATTTGTGTTAGTGAGACAAATTACATGATGATGATACAAAATTTCTTGTTGTAATTATCAATGTCCCTGGTTTATAAATTACTTTATGAGTACCATTTTAATTGCAAAGAACAGGCAGAATTAAGTTCTGAATTGGAGTCTATTTTTTCTTGGTGACTGCATATCAACGAGTGTCAGCAATTTGGTTCACGAGCTTGAACCTTGAGTATCATGACCTTCAGATCAATGCTCTCCTCTGCATAATTATTGAGTTTTATACTTTGTAAGATTGAAATCGATTAAAAATCATTAATTAATCAATTCCACTTTGCACTTTTTACCGTAAGCATTGTCCAAGAATAATCGAGAGCAATTATTGTATTTATATGACTTTATACAATTTACATAATACAAATAATAACAGGGTCACACTCCGCTCCTATTTCCATTTTGATTGAAGATGATTACTGCCACATTTTATTGTGTTTATGGTTAATAAGAAAAATCATATAAATATGTATTTTCTAGTATAAATGTTTTATTTATTAGAATGAAATGACCCCTTGCATATCTTTGAGATATATTTTGTAGATAGGTAAGACTTGTCAGTTTGGCTCCGTCGGTAAGAGAGACGGCATGCATTCTATCAATGCATTTATTTATTCAAATGAAATGCAAGTCGATAAATGTCTGTCCAATTTAACGACTTGTACTGCGGTAGCAGTCGGAGTCGACACGGAGGCTCTTGTTCATTTTTTTTTTGAATAGGAGAGAGCAGGACGCCATTCCTGGTTTTTCCACTCTGATTGCACGGCTTAGGGTGTACTCAGTTATATTCTAAGTAGACAGAGAAATAAAGAGTTTTCCACATTCTCTCCGAACCTAGATACTTCTGAGTGTGAGACAGACATGCTAACCATTAAACCCTCTGAGTGGACAAGAAAGAAATTTCGGTAGATAGGTAAGACTTGTAAATTCAGCTCGGTCAGTAAAAAACACAACTACCAATCAGTTTTTGCGAATGTTGAATTTTTCGAGACAAGTAATAGTCATACATTATCTAAATTTCCAATAAGGACTTTCTTTTCACCAACCCTGTATACAATATAAAGCCAGCATTGACTTAAAAATCACTGGAATTCTTTACTAAACTGCATGAGGTACATTTTTTGTCTGTGACCGAAAAAGTATCAGACGGGAACAGAATTCAGCTTTGCTTCGATAGATATTCGAACTTTCCTGTCTGCAGCATCAGTAGGCTGTATTCGTAAAGGGAGGGGGAGGATGTTATATTTTCATCTGATATTGCAGTATTAAAGTCAAGAAGACTGAAGATGGATCGCGTTGCATTTAATTTCGTAATTATGACATAATATATTCAGCAGATGTTGAATTACACAAATAAATCTACCTCACCGGAAGAGAGGATCAAGGCATTTTAATTCCCACGGGATGTTGCCTACGTGACATTTTGATCTACTCATGGAATTAATCAAGTCTTTACGATATATATATATATATATATATATATAGGTTATATCAAAAACGGAAGGCGTGGTTCATCTGATGCTGCTTGTTTATATCCTTGCTACATTCTGTTTGTTACCAATATGGCCGACTCATGTTTCCACTCTAAATCTGTAAGCTGTACCGCCATTCACAATCCTAGTTTTTGAGTGTCAGTTCGTTCACTTCTCACCTGAAAATGCTGACTAATTCACGCGCATGAACGCACAAACTTGGATATATTATTAGGTTGGCCAAAAAGTTCGTTCTGTTTTCTAGGTGGCATTGGGAGCGTTCAGCTTTATCTTCATCTAAAAAAATCTCTATGATTGTATCGTGACAGTTGTAATTCCAACGTACATTTTTTTTCATATGTCGAGATTGGCGTATTTTTATTCATTTATTCTAACATTGAGTGTAAAAGAAAATAAGCAATATCTCTCAAAGATGCACTTTTATTTAAAAAAAAAGAAAGGTAAAAAAGCGACTGCAGAGCAAAAAAAAAAAAAAAAATTTGGCGCAATTCAGGGATAAGTAACTGTAAATGATCGAATGTGCCAAAAAAGGAGATCTCTCGTTGATAATGTTGATCAGTCGAATTTGATGGCGTTCAAATCAAAACATTATTTGAGAATAATCAACGTTTTATAGCCAACATACTCATAATATCCGAATCAAGCGAGGAATTTCACTTGCATCGGTTTTGTTATGTTAGTCGCCTTGGTTTGTTGTTTCCACATAAGTCAAACGAAAAAGATTATAGTAAAACTAAACTAGCTTGTGCGATTTGCTACCACAGCGTAATAAAAATATTCCGTTTTTGAAAGAGAAATTGTGATAGGTGATGGAAAGTTGAGACTTTATAAAAAAGTGGAACACGTTAGATCACGGGCACCAAGGGCTGTCTTGCTCCAAAGATGATGATGTTGTGTACATGGTAGGATTGAAAAATGTACCGGGGGCGGCGTTATTATCAACGCATGGATAGGCTTGCTTGTCCGATATCTTGATAATCATGCACGCTTTTAAATCATTTTAAACGTTAAAGATATCAACAGGTAATCATAAATCATTCAGCATTGATCTAACACACTATCGACAGTTCGTTAACTATTGTTTCCTTAGATACAGAATGCAAGAAAAATCTGTGTAATTTTTTGTAACAACAGTGATGTTAAAATGATACAGGTTTCCTCCGCTATCAAAACCATGTCGAAAGCCGAAACGACGTAAGGCAAGGAATCAACTACCAATAATTTAAATAGCAAAATCATTTGAACATTCCTAGACCCCCAGAATGGTGATGATGTTATGTTAGGCTGAGTTATCGGAGGTTTTGGGTAGTGGGAGGTATAGGAGACTGGGGTGAAAGAAAGAGCAAGGTGACACGTATTGCCTCTAACCACTGTTCGCTGCTAAACAAATGCTAAACGCCATTTTCGCATTTCACCTTTTTCCATAGAAACGTAAAGTCGGCGCAAAGTGAACTTTCAAAAAGAAAGTTAATAAATTTACGGTAATTATTTCTTAGCTTTATCTCACTGGCTTATAAAAGTTTATATATATATATATATATATATATATATATATATATATATATATATATATATGTAAGTTTTATTTATCATATATGCAATACAAAGTTTACAGTAATCATCTTCAGTCGGAATAGAAGGAGTGGAGTTTAACCCTGCACCTGTCAGTCTTGTCTTCTTTTTATTTGCTTATCGATTTTCATTGCACCTTTTTGTAGCCATACTCGCTATCTTTTGCAAACCTTTCAAGCCCAATATTCACTCAGCTTATAACGGCAACATTGAATTTTAAAACCACCTACTTAATCCCCGTGAAGAAAATCACAAATATTTTTTATTTTATTATTGAGACATTTTTTTATTCAGAAAAAACCCTACTGAACTTGTTTCAGTGGAAGAGTACATTATTCAAAATGGTTGGTAAGGAATATTTTTATCAGAAAAAAAATTACCTATGGGTGGAAGTGCCTATTGTTGTGGACGGAGAAACAGAAAAATATACCGTTCATAATATAAGTAGATCTGATCATCATTGATTCTGAGATTGACATAGAAGTTCAATCTCAGGAAAGATTGCCTCCAGATAATCATCGTCGGCCATATTGAAGCCAAACGAAAATGGAGGCTGGTTGGTAGAAATGCTCTGGGATATTTTACATGAACACATTCTGCTTAAATGCTAGCATCGGCTGCTGACAGATATTTATTTGTCTGCTTCTTTCAGTTCTATTCGCATTTGGAAAACGTTGTTTTTTTTTCACTCTCGGTATATCTTATACAATAAATGTAACTTCCATCCACACTTGAGCAACGAACTACCTTAACATAATCTCGGAGGCAAAAGGTATGGATTTTTGTATAAATATTTTGGATTTTTTCTCGATTAAATTCTTTCCGATAAACATACTCATAGCTAACCAATATTTGATAAGGAAATGAACAGTTTAATGGATTGTGCAATCTTCCTTTCCGTAATTAAAAAACAAAACAAAACATAACATGGAAAATGACCCATGGAACAATTCTTAAAAGGTAGTGTAAGGGAAACTCATTTAGAGATAAAATACACAATAAACAAACACTATTGTGAAAGTAAAACAAAATATGAGAACTAAATTGCGAAGTGTTTCGGTTAATTCTCTTCAGAGTTGTCTATTTAGATCTAAAATATCTTAATTCAGATAATTCCAAAGAGCTGAAGTCAAGGGAGATAGTTTACATAAACTGCCAAGAAAGATCGATAATTTCTTAGTTTTATCTATGCTTATTAGATTTCATGGTAACTGCTGTTTAAAAAACAACAACTTCAAACTCGACTTTGCACTGCCTTGTGTGCTGACATATGTATAGCGGTTGCAAGCTTCATACCATCGCAAGATGTCGGTTAATTGTTGTGCATTCACATGGACATAGATTTCTTCAATTGTAGTTATATTAATTCCCATACCGCTTTGTACTTTGTATATTCACCAAATAATCATTATGTAGTTCTTCATACAATAAGCCCTTGACGATCATTACCTGCAGTAATGTGAATAAGCATCAAGATAGGAAAACTTATAAGAACTCTGCTTTGTTAACCAAGTGTTGATTGTCTTTATACTACTGATTAAATTTGCTTTAGCTTCAGGTAAAACTGCCATTCGCATCCAATGGAAGCTAGAAATGATGGTGGGGTTTGCTCAATGGCTTTGATTCTTTCCATCAACCGTGCCGAATTTGTCAAAACTGTTATTGATGCATAAGCGTTAGCTGCAAGTGTAAATGATGACTAATATGTGATTCCAATGGAGAAATTCTAGAAGAGATACGTGTATTATATCTTTCGCTATTTCAAAACGGGGTGATTTCTATTAAAATGTTTTCATTCAATTTTGGCAAATGAGATCAGGGACAAGCCCACTTTTTATTCCGACTGAAGATGATTATTATTGTATGTATAATAATCAAAAAAAAAAAAGAAAATTAAAGAGTACTCATGATAGTCGATAATTGAACGAGCGTAGTGTTAGTATTTGAAGCTATGAAAAATATTCGATCGTTCGAAGAATGGATATGGTCAAAATGAATTTGATTGATGATATCAATGACGTTTTTCACTGGAAACATAAAAAATAGAGAAGACATTATCTAGATTCTGGAGAGTCCGGATATTGTTATTAGACTCGTAAAAAAAGGCCTCTGGAAAATCAAAAAAGCTTTTCCCCAAAAAATCATGAAAAAAAAAAACAGTAGGTGTCCAGTGGAGTACTGATGCCTATTTCCAAGTCTATAGATGGAAGGGTATGTCCGCGAACTCTGGAATAAGGAAACACATAGACAAACACACAGACATACAAAAAGGGATAAAACCCTTCGTCACCTTTAGTAGCTACGGTCGGTTGTTCAATGTATCTATTTATCAGGATGAAATTAACTTGCAAATACCAAGTTTAGAGTTGTATGTGTCTAAATGTTTGCAATCATTTGGAATATTTGCAACATAAATTTTTGTTGATATCTAAGACATGACAGTTTGGCTAGGTTGGTAAGAGAGACAACAGAAGATCTCTTGGTTATGATATCAAATCTCAGTCGTCATCATCATCATCATCAGCCTTTCAACATCCATCGTTGGACATAGACCTCCCCAAGGATTTGCCACACTTCTCTATCGTGGGCGTCGCGGAGCTAATACTTTCTGAATTTGTCTAGCTCGTCTCTCCATCTAATATTCTGCCGGCCTCAGTTGCACATGTGATCTTGGGGGATCCATGTCGTGAGTCGTGATGTCCATCGGTTGTCTTTCATTCTTGCAACATGGCCAGCCCACTTCCATTTGAGCTTTTTAATGGATTCTCTAATGTCCCTGACTCTTGTCTTTTCCTGAATGTACTGTGCTGTCTGTCTTCTGGTCCCTTCATGTGAGGTCCAGCATAATTCTTTCATGTGCACGTTGCATGGTTCTCAATTTTCGGATCCATCTCTTCGTTAGGTTCCATGTTTCAGCTCCATAACTGACTATTGGGAGGATCAGTAGGAAGTGTTAATTTCAAAAATCAGTTCGGTTTAACGTGATGGGATAGATAAACAGTGAATATCTGTCTCCGTTTAATTTGGTACGGATTTCACTTGTTTTTTTTTTCATGTTGTTAAGGTAGAAAAACGAAGTCAACCCAAGCCACCAAATTGAATTGGATTTTGGTAACATGAAAAAATTGCTCAGAGACTTTGCACGCTCATTGTATATCCGAGGTGTAACCCCAAAGTTCAGGGAACTTTGAAAGCGCGAGAATCGAATGTAATACATGCTTTTGCCGTTAAACTTAGTGTTATGGCTACATACATGCCTAAAACTACTTTGAAGATGCTGGAAATTGTGTGTCGGCTAATTGACCTCTTTTCATGCTCAAATTCCCTGAACTTTGGTGTTGTATGGCGTATTTCTTTCACTGTGTATATGTGTGTACATGCACCGATGTCTATAGCAGTCGCGGAAAAATAATCTATGATACATTAACTGAAACTAAGAGGAGGTTCATATTTGATCGGAATGTTTCATGAAACATTTAATCTAACATAGAGAAAACAGTGGTTTGAAACTCTGGAGAAAAAGTCCACCATTTCCCAAATATTTGTCAAATGCTAAAACCATACATTCGCTCACCAATCATGCTCTCCAGGCATATTAATCGAAGAATCCGGTCTGGTGAAAAAGGGAAAGTAATCAATGAAAAACAAAATATTTTGAAAGGCTTCAGTATATAAATGGCTGATAGATTTCTTGCGGGCGAGATAGATTTTTCTGTTATACAGAGGCATACGCATGGTGCATGTGTACGTACGTGTTTATGCGAGTACAAACGAGTTCTCGAGTGTGCACAACTGCCTGCTTATGTACACGCACACACACATATATATGAAAAATGCATGTATTGATATGTATAGACACGCCGTAATAGACACGAGGTCTGTCAGGAAAGTATCCGGCCATTTTGAAGATATCGAGAACCGGTTGCGTGGCCTAGATGTAATTTGGTATCCAATCAGAGAAGAACTTATCGTGCATTCGTAAAAAAAAATACTCCTTTGTAGAATTACTGAGTTGGCTGTGAGATACCTACAAGTGAGCTTCTGTTCTGAATGGCTGTCATATTTGCAATTACTGAGTGAAAGATTCTTCATGTCTCATACAGCGTTTTTTTCTGGCAAATCAGTATATTACCAAGGTCTATCAGGCCCTCTTATCAAATTTGGCTACTAGTGCCTTCTGTTTTTTTCTCCAAAGAGATTTCAATCCATGGATGAGATTAAGGAGAATGCGACAAGAGAGCTGGTGGCGAATCCGAAAGAGGACTTAGCAGATTGCACGTACTTATATGCATGCGAATGAGTGTAATATTTATCACAGATAAAGTAAAAACCCTTTCTTATCAAACAGTTGATGAGTTCAGTAATATTCAATTTGTGAATAAGCAGAGAAAAGATAAAGAAACATAGTTTTAGTACAGATTCCACTCATATGAGAGCATACAGGATGAAATAAGTTTCACACTGCGACTACGTGTAGAAAAATCTTTGTTGAAATCTTTGTTATAGTAATGGATTTTTTGCTTATGCTGACAATTCTAATATGTATACTACAATGATAATTAGTGATCAGGATTTCTTTGTTTTGTGTTGGACTGTAAGAAATAAATCAGCTAACTACTCCGACATAGCATATATACTGGCAATTTTGTCAAAATGGCGAAGTTAGTTATTTTGCATAAATTTAATTCCTAGCAACTACAATCAATTTTGATGTTAATGTTTTAGAATTATCTCTAGAGATTCAAATAATATACCCATAATACATCGTTTTGTAAAGTTGATTCAAAATGATGTACGTTCAATTATTTATTTAGGTGAATATAAAAAGACTTAGTTATGAAACTGCAAAAATCATGGGAGGCAATCCTTATTACGACTACATGTTGCCATTGTAGATGTTTTCCATCTAGATTTAAATCTTTTTGGCTGAATTTAGATGTTTTCCATCTAGATTTAAATCTTTTTGGCTGCATTTAGATGTTTTCTATCTAGATTTAAATCTTTTTGGTCGAATTTAGATGTTAGATATTGCTATTTAGATGATTCTCATGAAACAAGTTGTATTTTGATTCAATTCATAGCAATAAAATAATTGATATTCATTTTTGTTAATCAATACATTTGGACGTTTTTTTTTTTACCTATGGATGTTGATCGATAAAAACGTAGCCTGTCATGTAATAATTAACTGAATTCTGATCTGAAATTTTCAGTGCATAATGTTCGATCGACGTGATTAATATTTACCACTCAATTAAGTGCCTTGACGAGGAAGGAGATTATTTTGCTTCGTACATAGATACTTCTAGATTCAATACGAAATTTAAAAAAAACAAAACATCCCAGAAAAATAACGCATTTTGAGTCTTCTCTCAGTTTAGAAAAAAATAATAATCAATCTTTTCCGGTGACTTTTCTTCCTACAATAAAAAAAAGTTTGTTGTCTTGGAGGCGATTTTATGTTCTTCTGTGATTTGTAGAGAAAATATTCATGGAAAGGTTTTTTTCTCTTATACAAATATATTTCGCTAAGAAACAAGACGTCAGATTTCACAGGAAAAAGCTAATCACTAAGTTGTAGTAGATCACCTCTTTCCTACACCAGAACAAAAAGTTATGTCAATTCATTCGTATATAATTTGTTAGTTTTGAAAACCTTGTGAAACCTTAAAAAATATTTTCTGGAGATAAGGTACTTAAGGTCTAAAGGATCGAATTTGAATTTATTTTAGAACAATTATCACCGAAGTGAAATATCAAACAACTTTGCGACTTATTTCATAAAGAATTTTCGTAAAACTAAATCGTATTTTCTTTCATTTATTCCGACTTATTTTTATCTTCATCCTGATTTTGAGTAAACAGCACGATTGTAAATGAAAAGAATCATGGTCAGAGTTAAAAATTCAATAAGGTAAAAATTAGTCGAAATTGAGAAGAAAAATATAGTGACACTATGCTCCATCCAATATTGAAAATAAATTAAAATGTAAAATGAATTAAATAAATCGTATTTGTTCATGTTTGTAAAACTGGTGACGTAGAGGTGGCGTCATCCGGTAAAAACTTGAAATGCATTCTTTTTCAATTCGAATAATTCTCGGTCGATTTTCCCTTATTTGATTCGTACTCTTTCATCATTAGGTTATAGACTTAATTACTAACACACACACACACACACACATATATATATTACTTAATTACGCACCCTTGCCAATAGAGCAGACAAACAAACGAACAAAAACGAATTATAAACAGAAAAAATGATATAGCGTTAAAATGCCGGCACTACTCTGAATATTAAAACACAATTTAACATCCCACGTACAAGTATACCAAAACCATCATAGCTATTTTATTATCATCTATAAAAGTAGCAGCAGCATTATAACAAGCACTAACATTAGGATAATTTTATACCCAAGCCACTTTGAGAACAACCCAATCACCTTTTTCATTATTGTCTTAGATATATAGAAACATACCAAACCAAGAATTAACAAAACAATTAAACTAGCAACTAAGGTCATTTAAAAGTGATTGCCAGCACAGGAGATTTGATCAAAGTAACACTGAGATGAAATAGAGAGGAAACATACTGCAGAGAGCTGATGTTTTAACAACGCACTGATAAAGAAAGTGTCCACAGTATCCCCTACTAATTAAAAATTACCAGACAGTGAATTATCTCCATTATGTGAAACATGACGAGCAGCGACCAACAACTAAACAAGGAAAAGAAAAAAGAAAAAGAAAAGATATATAAATAGAATAAACAGAAGGTTCTCCACCCAGAAAAATAGACCCCCACAAAAACGTCCTAAATAGGGATCTAAAGTAAATCGAATCATTCATTCGGAGAAGCCCCAACAGGATAGAAATATAAACGTGTTTGTGTAGCGAATCTTTCATTTCATCATATTTTAAGTTTTACTTTAACTTAGCTTGATGTTTACTGTTGAATGTATCGAGCACTTTATGAAATAAACCCATCACACATCGGATATTGCATATTATCATATCATAGTATATTCCTGATTCGCGCTTTGTGTGTGTGTGTGTGTGTGTGTATATATATATATATATATATATATATATATATGTATATATATATATATATATCGATAAGTAATTAAGTCTGTAACCTAATGATGACCATATTTGAAGCTCTACTTTAACTAAATGTTGAATGTAAAGAGCATTCTGAAATTCTCATCTTACTCAAGTACGCTTCACTCGAAATTCAATTGCATACGCAGTTATCACACTTATACACTCTGAGATACTTATTGGCATGTGATACCATCTTCTTGCAGATATCTTTCTTTAAAGAAATATGTCTACAACGCTGAAAATTTCACTTATAGAGATATTTTTAAACTCTCACCATGGAGATGTGCATGTATGTGTGTATATGTATGTGTGTGGATTATGCATTTGTCTATGACTGGGGTTCACACAGACGTACATCGGTGCAAATTCTTCACCCCCACATATGCACAATCGTGTATAGAGGAAGAAAAATGATATAGCCATGCTTGTATAATGGTTGAGACAGTACCGGGTATGTTCATGGTACCAGTAGCAGTTGTTCAAGTTCATGTAAAGGCCAGTATTTCGAGTCGAGAAACTTGAAGCGAGATCTTCATACACTTTTAAAGTCAGTCCATTCGTACACTTGCAAAATCTATATATAATATATGCTCATCGATATATTTGAGGAACAGCGAGTATAAGTATGAAGATGCGCGGGCTTAGCGTTCGTGGAGGTCGTTCCTCATTTCTCATCGTTGTTATCATTAAGGGTTCATACTAGCGAAACGTTTGCCGCAAATATTGTCTTCACATCAGGGTTCGTTGTTGTTATATGTAGCAAAAACAGGGCAGCTGTGCATTGAACTTTGACCCAAGTTTGGGAAAAGTCAATTGACAGCGCGATTAACATATCATATATAACACAAATAACGACGGGGTGTTTGTTTTTGCTGTGGCCACGACGGTAAACAGCGGGCAAATGATGACGAAACCAGAAGACACCGGAAGTAGAGAGTTACAACCCCTGCTGATGTCGTCCGGCCCATCATCCGTTCCGATCCCGACATATGAAAAGATAATCATAGTTGTTAGCCCGTGGGGCGGGAACAGAGGCATGGACGTAGGAGGGCCATGCTGGAGTAAGTCGGTAGAGTGATAATAGCCGAAAGGAGTTCGTTTCGCTCTTAATTTCCGACCCGTTTCTTTCTTCTCGATCCATAGCAAAACCTACTGTTTTTTTCATTATAACATTAAACAGCAATTCACGAATAGAACTGCTCTTCAAACTGCCGCTAAGATTCACAGAGAATTTTTTTCTTCTTATCATTCCCAGGCGTATGCCTCTTTCTAGTAGATTTATCAACTAGCAGATTTTACAAGAATGCGAATATACTGACACAAGTGGACGTAGCACGGGATTTGTGCTTAGATTCCGGCTTACAGACACGGATTCGAACCGATCACGTTTATACCAATTTGGTGGATTGAAATAACCCATCTCTTTACTGGATTGGAAAACGACGCCTAATCTTGCAACGATCTTTGAATATTGAAGATTTTACGTCCGTACATGTATTGAAGACTTGCTTGAATGCTAAGTCAGTCTACACATGAACTCCAGTAAAACAAAAATCATGTACGACAATCATATTGAGAATAAGAACATAACTGTCAAGAGAGAAAATGCAAAACTCAGCAAGGTAGACCACTACATCAACCTTGGACAACGAATTTTCATGAGATCCTCAAAAGAGGAGGAAATCAAACGAAGAATCACTCTAGGATGGCAAGCCTTCGGCAGAGCAAGCTCAACTTTAAAAAACCAGACGATCCAAATAATCCTAAAAAGAAGAGTGTGCATTCTCCCGATAGTCACTTATGGAGCTGAAACATGGAACCTAACCAAGAGACAGACCTGTAAATTGATAAGCATGCAACGCACGCATGAGAGAATCATGCTCAGCCTTACATGGAGAGATCACAAGACAGCACAGTATATCAGGAAGAAAACGGGAGTCCGAGACATCATAGAATTTATTAGAAAACTTAAATGGTAATGTTACAAGAACGAAAGATAACCGATGGACATCACAACTCACAGCATGGATCCCCAAAGATCACATGCGAAATCGAGGCCGACAGAATACAAGACGGAGAGATGAAGTAGACTAATTCAGGAAATACTGGCCCTGCGACACCCATGATAGAGAGGTGCGGCGAATCCTTGGGATGGTCTAAGTCCAACGACGGACGTTAAAAGACTGATGATAATGATGAATGCTGGAAATCACGTTTGTACCTGCATGTTTAAGAAGCCGCCACATTACGTGAAGATCTACGATATGCATTCCTTCTGGTCTCTCAATAAGAGTTTTTAACGGTTTCCTTGTTATTCTCTGTATTCATCGAAAACTTGGACGGATTTTCGCTTGTACACTTCACAAAAATCCCACCTTTCTATTCCTTGTCTAACATTTATTTCTTGTCCACTCCTTCCTCGCCTGCGTCAAGAACTATCCTTTTCTGTTATGTATGTCTGCTGCTAAATTGATTTTAGTCGACAAATAAATCTACCGGCTTCCAAGTAGGGTGCCTGCGTCTCGAAATATCATTACATCCCAGAGTGAGATTTCGCAGCATTGTTTTCCGTTCAAATGAGCCTAAAAGTCATTCAAGCGTCTCCACGAGTGTTTTGAATTTCGCATCTCCTGTTGAAACGCATGCTCTCCTGGGTCTTGTATGTGGATTAAAGTAAACAGAGGAAATCTCATGTTACCCAATCTGTACAGTCTCGTTGAGGAAATTAATGGCGTGTTGGGGGTCTGGTCGCGATTCTGTTGTTTTTGGGGAATGTATCATGGCTTCATAGGCGATATTCAACAGTGGATCACACCTTAGGTGTTGGAAATCTTCCACATATGCCGCGGCTGGTTTCAGAATCCATGAAAAAGACATGTTCATTTCGATGACTCAATTTTGTTGGAAACATGATATCATAACCGGGAGCCTTTATCAATTCTTATATTCGGAAAAATTATCCCGTGATGGCATTATCGACTGAAGCATTCACGCGCATTGATTAAATATGGTAGTTTGATCAGAGGTTAACATCACTGTGAAAATTATTTTTTAACTATTGGATTGTTGGATAACCACTCGTTGACCGAAATATAATCTCATAGTTTATAAAAGAGCAAAGTTTAACCAAGATATACATTAAGAAATTAACGATGATTTTTTTTCCAAAGTTTTAAAACATGAAAATCATTCCATCACGCTTATCATTTTTGAGAATTTTGAATGTTGGTCTGCGCATCGGCAGAACAAGTAAGCAGTCAGCCAGTATCATGAAACAACTGTTCCGGATTTCCTCTATTTGCCTCATACCTCACCTTTCCAAATTCAGGATCTCTAAACACCATTCATTTATACTTTTAGTCTTGCAGTATTTCCTGTTATTTTGCAGAGAATTTTTGATACTTCAATATGAACACATGTATGTATAAATACAAATTATCACAATTGTCAAGTTTTAACATTTAACCTTGATCCAGTCATATAAAATGTATGGGTGGTAATGATAGTAACCTTTTTTTAAAGAGGTATATCCGGAAATTATCCAGCTGATTTGAATATCTCGAGAACCGGTTGCACAGCCACATTGAAACTTGGCAACTCATCAGAAGAAACCTTATAGCGCATAGCTGAACAGACATTCTCCCGTGAGGTCAGTCAGTAAACAATAGAAAGCCATTGAGTGAGCATGCTTACTGTGTGACCGTCGCATTCTTCGCATATCATCACATCACCAAGGTCTATCAGTGTCCCATACAATACAGATTTGCTTCTGTGCAACTTCTGGCTTTTCGTCATTGAAAGTATGTCTACAGGGGGGATTTCAGACCGTGGACAAGATCAAAGAGAACGCGACGAAGCATGGCAATCTGGAAAGAGAATATTTGCTGACTGTTTTGGAGAGTCGGAGGGGAGCTGGTAAAAGGGCAAGTAGTTAGAAAAGGAAAACTATGAAGTGAACTAAGATGCCCTTGTCCTACCGCCTAGACCGACTTTCTATAGATATAACTGAATAGTATCACATTTTATTTATTCCATCTCGAAAAATCAACAAATGAAAAGAACAAATAAAATTCTCCTTGTCTTCCAAGCACCATTGTAATATTTTGGAGACCTTGTATATGTACGTAATATCATAAAAAAGTGTATGTCATCACCTATATGCGTACGTGTACATATATGTGCCTATATGACACTTTTCAAGAATGTGTATATCTGCCTATATGATTATACAAGAGAATACACATATTCATGTGAGTGTGATTCTAGCTATTTTGTATTTGTGCATATTTCTTTGAATGAATGTTTATGTTTGTGCGTATGTGTGTGAATATTTGCGAATGTAAATCTGTATATGTTCTTGTATTTGTGAATTCAATTATGTGAGTGCGAGTGTGTATGTGTTTGTGTATGCAAATATGTTTGTGTTTACACATTCATTCATGAATATATGCATGTGCCTATTTGGTTGTATGCATATCTATCTATCTACCTATCTATGAAGAGCGTGGTTCCACAAATAAATAATAAAATAAAATGTGTTTGATTATATTATAATTAAAGATTTTAGATTTATTATCTAATTACAACATACGCACGCACGCACGCACACACACACACACACACACACACACACACATATATATATATACATATATATATATATATATATATATATATATATATATATATATATATATATGCAGTGTATAAGGTTGTAATAAGATAATCAATTCCAGAATTTTCTTTTTAAATGAAGTTTATCGCGTTTTGGAATAACTCTTCGTATCTAAGCTCTCTCTTTCTCTCTCTATCTATCTATCTATCTATCTATCCCCCCTCTCTCTCTGTATATATAGTACAGAAAGCTTTACAGCTTTACAACCCTAAACATTAAAAAAACTTAGAAAAAAATTATCTTGTGTCACTCACTCACCTATTTCCCATTATCTGTCAAAGCAATTTTCTTTAGCGATTTTTCCAGTTATACGTATGCTTGGTTATTATAGAACAATGTATAAATTTTCTCCTGTTGGGATCATCAGTTGTTTACCCTGTAATAGTTTCGGGGATTTAAAAAACCAAAACTGTTATATTAACATGGCACCCCAGCTATGTTGGTCAAAAAACCCCTTTTCAGCTTTGTTTTACTATAGAGCTTATGTTAAACACACACACACACACACACACACACACACACACACACACACACACACACACACACATATATATGTATGTATATATATATATATATATATATATATATATATATATATATATATATATATATATATATGCACATCGGTGAGTGTGTATATTTATCAACATATATCCATATATCTTAAGTCAAAAATTTCTAACATTCTTTCGATAGAATCTCTTATTCTTGTAGATTCATAGCATCATTATTTAGTCATCAAAGCATACTCCATAACCTTCTAAGGCCTCATGCAACCTTTCAAGTAAATTACATATTTTTTCATAAAAGAACAATTACGATTTTAATTCTATGAATTCTCCGAAGAGTTTTTAATTATCTTGAACTTGATAGACCCGCTGACCAGACTAGGTGTGTCGCATGGATCAGAACAAGGAATATCCGTACCTCACATAAGGGAATCACCATATATCGCGCGTATACCAGAACTAATTATGTATAATGTTATCAATGAATTACGTTAAAGAAACCAACCTCTTATCTAGAATTATCTAAAAAGTACCTGCAGAAGATTGGGGCATTGTTGGTCTCAAAATGACTATGGAGACCCGAAGATGCACTTTTTAGAAAAAAACAAAAACAAAAACAAAAAACAACAACAAAAAAACAAAAACAAAACAAAAAACGAACGGAGACACCGTTTTGGGTGGTGTTTAGTGGTGTACTCATGCGGATTTTCATGGTTGTAGTCCTGAAATGTGACCAGGGGGCCCTTCCCAAAAAACCCACATCAACATAGACTCTCAAAGAAAGGAGAATCCGTAGCCCACTTGGTTTGTTAATCGGGCCGTTTGGGAGCTTACGATATTCAATTCTAAGTCTGAGAATAATCCACACGCGGGAGAACTCCCTACCCCTATCCCTACCCCATGATTGTTTGCCAAGCCCCTTTTGCAACCTGTAAACGGGCGTTGCCTCGGTGAAAGGTTGTTGCTGCTCCAATCCGTCACTCAAACGAGCCGATAACTCACTTCAACATTGTTCTGTAACAGTTTTATTCAGGTTCCAGAAATTCGTTCAGAAGAATTACCTTTGAATTCTACCAAACATAAAGAACAATTTTCCCACCAGTAGATTCCGTTTAGGCTGAGATGTTTAACAATATTCTGAATTAATCGACAGTTTTCTTTGTATTGTATCTTTAGAATAAATCTATTTGTTCTTTCTTAGTGGTAATTATTTTGTCGACAAATGTTGTTTTTTTTATGCCGAAGACGGAAGAGAAAACGTCTTAATGCTGACCGATTTTTGATTCCGTGAGTTCATACGTAACCCATTTTCCTTGATTCTGATTTTTTTCTAAGGTTTACAAACGACGTTCTTTGGTTAATTGATTTCATAAAGAATAAAATGCTGAGTGATCCTCAAAGACACTTGTATGATTTCCCTAACACTGTGCAAATGCTAGCGCTGTGAACATTTGCATCAACCTCGCAATTGTGTATAAGTGCAAGTGCGAATCTATGAGCGCTTCCGTCAGTGAATTCATGCAAGCGTAGGCCTATCAGTATTGCCTTCCTTATCTTTTCATATTGTCCCCCCCCCCCCGATCCAACCAGACCCCCGCAGTGCTATTTTTCCTTTTATCTTCTCACTGTTTTATCTTCATTCCATGGGCGGGAATCAAATCTAATGTGGTAAAGCCATTACTTTACCTCGTGCTCTGCGAAATAAGGGGCTTGGCACCCAGCCAAGAGAGAATCCATTTAGAGTAAAGTATCTTTACGTTACGAACATAAAAAACAAAAAACACCCCCAAAACAACAAAAAAAAAAAACAAAAACAAAAACAAACATATTCCAATCAGTCCAAAAATGTTGATAGGAAACATCGCTCAATTCATTAAAACTAAATCTAAGGTTTTTTTGTTTAGTTTCAAATGGCAATGGACAGGCCATGTTGCAAGAATGAAAGACAACCGATGGACATAACGTCTCACAACATGGATCCCCAGAGATCACATGAGAAACCGAGGCCGATAAAACACAAGATGGAGAGATGAACTAGACAAATTCAGGAAATACTGGCACCGCGACGCCCTTGATAGAGAATTGCAGCGAATCCTGGGGAAGGTCTATGTCCAACAACGGACGTTAAAAGACTGGTGATGATGATGATGATGAAATCTAAGGGAATAGTGAGTTTAGACAAAATACGCACATTTCCACCAACCCTGGCTTGAACGGATTTGGTAATTTTGGAGGAATGGTTGGCCAAAGTATGCGTTCGCCAATGCTTATCTGTCTACCGCCGTAGACTCCCACTGAAAAGACTATGAGGTAAATGCAGAGGAAATATAAGTAGCTGAATATTGATTTTTATAAGGGTCTGGGATTTGATTAACCATTCGATAGTAACATCATTGTCATGGATGTTATCTTCTCTTCCAGGAACCTCTTTTGTTCCGGATTCTTTTGCTGGAAGGAATAAAACTTCTGAATTTCCCTCGATTAAAGCAAAAAAGAAAAAAGAAAGGAGAAAGTGATCTTCGGTGATATTTGCTCTTGATCGACGAGAGGAAAGTGGTTAGTAAAAGAAAATCGTTTGAGAACAAGAACGGGAGTCCGATGTGTCCTTTAACTACTGGAAGGGAAATCGCGGATAGTGGGTGACGTATGAAAGGGTAGATGCAGATAAGGGGGGGCATCTGAAAAGTAAACCACGGATAATGGAGGTCAACTGAAAAGTAAACCGCGGATAATGGAGGTCAACTGAAAATGAAACCGCAAATGGGGGTAGGTGCTGAAAAAGGAATGCACAGATAAAGGGGGCCGCTAGAAGGGGAACTATAAATTATATTGATTATATCTAATAAACAATTCTAATCTATAATCATGCTTGTGAATGCTAATGGCGTGATTTTATATCTATTTCGAGAATTGATTAAAAGAATCAAGGCCATCGCAATGATAACTGAACAACTGTAGCGTCAAGATGTAAAGTCATTCAAGAATTTTCGATCGAAGAATAGATATGGTCAGGATAAATTCTATCTATGACATCACAGGTGTTTTCAAAAAGAAAAGATCTAAAATAGAGTAAAAAATATAGAAGCAACTATATTGCAAACAAAATATTGAAAATTGTATGTTTACTTTTATGAAATTTACTAAATTCGTAAAAGAATTAGTATTTGTTACCACAAATATTCTCAAAGCAAAGGTTTCGGATAAGAATCGGTTTATCTTCATTATGAAAATATTTTCCACGGTAGTTTGATTTGATCTCAGTTTCCTGACCTTTGTTTCTACCTGAAAGACCGCTACATCTACCCAGGAAACCAAATCTTCTCGAAATTTTCAAAAGACAAAATCAGGTGAATAATCTCACTACGTTGTCAAGCTTTCTGTAGAACAAGCTCGACTTTCAAGAACGAGAAAATCACCCAAAAAGAAGGGTATAAATCCAATGTGCCCACCCCCGATAGTCAGAGTAAAGATATGGAAACTAACCAAAAAACTGGCCTTCAAACTGAGAACCATGTAACATGCAGATGGAAGAATCATGCCCAAAAATCACATGGAGAGATCACAAAACAGCACAGTATATTAGAGAAAGAATGGGATTCTGAAATATCATAGAAACTATTAGAAAACTCAAATGGCAATAGGCTGGACATATTACAAAAATGTCAGACAACCATTGGACAATTCGACTCTCAACATGGATCCCAAGAAATCATATGCAGGTGGAGAGATAGACGAATTCAGAAAGTGCTGGCTCCATGACACCCATGATAGAGAATTCTGGAAAATATTTGGGAAGGTCAATGTCTAATGACGGACGCTAAAAAGCTGCTGCTGCTGCTGCTGCTGAACCCTTTCTGAGGATGCAAGTGAATGACTTTTAAAGTGGGTGACCCTTTGCTTTAATTATTTTGCTCCGAAAAAATTCTCAAATCGGCTAAATTTGTTCGACTTTATGGCTAAAAATATTGTTTAGTTAACTACGAAATCAAATCAAACCAGTTAATTTAAAAAAAGAATGATGCAGTTAGGGAAGAATTGGCTAGATCTAGCCGAAACATGGCTAATTAGGCCCTACCCAGTGTAAGGGTGATAATTACAACATAATAATGGTATATATAGTTGTACTCAATATATAAATAATCTTAAGCACGAAAAACACGTTTAGGAGTAAACTCTATTTCATCAGATACGTACAGCCATTCACGGCTATTTTCAAAGAAACCACACCTCTTTGGGATTCCTTATTGTACAGACATACTTACATTTGCCAAATTGTGCATATGTGATAATCATAAAAAACTTCATTCAGACAGGCGCGTTAACACATACTCGCCCACAGTTCATAACTTTTTGAAGGCATAAAAACTCATTGTAGAGAATGGAAGGCCTTATTATGGAGCAGATCACTCGTGTAAACACGCTATCGCTCGGCGGCTATTTTTAAAAGGCCGTTAAATTTGGCAAACGCTGGACTAATCAAAGGTGCGCTTTGCAATGGGATTAACCAAGAACGGCCGGCGACAGAGCGGCTTTTTTCCCCCCTCAACCTCCTTTCATCACCCACATACTTGTCCAGCCGCAGGTGTTGAACGAGCACCCACCTGTTCCGCTATCACCTGAAAGAAGAAGAAGAAAAAAGCAGACAAGTTTGGATGCAGGTATGTATCTTTTCTTTTTTAACTATCCAATAAACATTTTCTTTTCGGCCCTGCGGTTTGGCTCGTAAATGTCAAAAACTCTTTGACATTTCTCGTTTGTTAGTAATTTGATAATTGAACGAGTCGAGTTTGTCTATGTATCTTTCAGTCCTGAGGTCAAATTGTCCATTCTTTCTTCTTCGAACAAATTTTCAGTTCATTTATCCAACCTGTACGTATCTATCCATCTATCTATCTATCTATCTATCTGAATCTCAATCACAAATTTCCGTTCCCTTCTCT
Organism: Thysanoteuthis rhombus; assembly: GCA_963457665.1. Lineage (NCBI taxonomy): Eukaryota > Metazoa > Mollusca > Cephalopoda > Oegopsida > Thysanoteuthidae > Thysanoteuthis > Thysanoteuthis major. The sequence continues at coordinate 36,406,399 of OY735213.1, read as the reverse complement.
CAAATAGAATCATGTTTAAATTAACATGGAAAAGCAGAAACGTACGTGCGAGCACACGAATATACGCATACGCGTGCATTTGTACGTTGATGTGACTCTATATGTGTAGGTGTTATTTACTATACGGTCTTTGATTTTCTTCATCTTTAAAGAAAGCAAGTTTGTCAGTTTTTCAAGACGGTGAGAGGAAGCAAAAAGAATTGTTGAAAAGTGTAAAGTGACCATCGTCTCTTGGGAGCATGCAGTGTTGGGGGTGATCAATGATTTTCTTCTCTCGTCTTTTTTTTTTGCAGCGATAACAAAAAAATCTGAATTTTCGAAAACAAACGTTACAAAATGAGGAAATTTCAGCATGAGATTATATTGTAAATTGAACTTCCATCTTTCAGGGGTGGTTTTTCTTCTTCAAAAAACAACAAAAAGATTCGTTTTTTTTCAGACATCATCAGGAGAAAATTTCAATTTTCAGCCTACTAGTTCTTCTAGTGTGGCCTATCTATACGCACGATGCGTATGCGGTCAGCTGAATCACGGGTATTGTCATCTTTCGAGGATCAGCTGAAACCATTCTCCATGAAAAAACATTTTCTATTCGTACGCGCGTGCTCTCTCTCTCACTCTCTCTCTCTCTCTCTCTCTCTCTCTCTCTCACACACACACAAACACGTATAGATGCACAGGTAAACTTATACACACTCACAAAGGTGTATACACCTGAATTTTGTGTTTCCTATCCTTGCTCCTACGCATCATTTAACTTAAACACTCAAAGCCTCTTATATCTCTGGTCGAATGGCGTCTTGATTATTTGATGAAATTGAATTTCAATGTAACCTTTTGTAATAATCAATACATGGAAAGCTTTCGGTAAAACTAATTTAGAAATTGATTAAATACTAATTTTTGTGCTGTGTGTATATGTGTGTATTTGTGTGTGTGTGTGTGTGTGAGAGAGAGAGAGAGAGAGAGAGCTGCACCTATTCTGTGTAAGAGAGAGAGGGGGGTTGTACACATGTGTGTGCCGGGGAAAGGAGGTTGTATATACTGTGTGTGAGAGAGGGCTGTATTTATATTGTGTGTGAGAGGGTGAGAGGGGGGAGAGGGGGAGAGAGTTGTATATATTGTTTGGAAAAGAGAGTTGCATATGCTGTGTGTGTGTATGTGTGCATGTGTGTGTGTGGGTGGACAGACGGTTGTATACGTTGCGTGTGTATGAGGAAGAGGATACTGATTACTATGTGTGCGCATGAGAGAGAGAAAGGGGGAGACGGTTGTACATGAGTGTATATATATAAGAGAGGGAGAGGATTGTACATGCCATGTGTGTGTGAGAGAGAGAGAGGGAAAGAGAGGGGATCGTAAATGCCATGTGTGTATGTCAGAGAGAGAGAGAGAGAGATGTTGCATGCGTGCGTGTGTGTGTGCACTAATTGACCGAAAGTCGATGGGTGGAAAAAGGAATTCTTTCAACTAAAAGCCACAATTAATGTACAAAGAGGTGAGAAAGTGATGGAAGCCAGTGTTTTCCTAATATTAGTGTAGAATGTTCATCTATTTTGATGTTGGTTACTTGTTCTTGGCGTCATGTTTGCCAAGTTTCAACAATACAAAGCGCTTCTGAAACATAGCAGTTCTCTAAAGATTCTTTTCCAAATGGGTGTAGTAGCGAAAAATGTAAATTCAACTATAAATGAAATAATGGCTTTGCTCCGCGAACTTAGACCTGAGAGGGTTTTCAATGTCTTTTCAGGTCCTTAGTCGGCGTGGTCTAAACCTGAATAGCCAAAAGGTCTGTGGAAGGGTTTTAGGAGAAGTGCCGTGTGTGCATTGTTAAACTCTCACTTTAAACCACGTATGGGCAACCATAGCCCCGCAGCAACGTTTTTTATGACCAGTGGCAAATTTGGGCATTTATTTGAAAGCTCTTATAATTTTTCTGCTTTAAGCCAAGGGATTGCATATCATGTCCAACCAGGTAGAAAGATGGGAGCACAATCCCTGGGTCGTAGGTTTTGTTGGAGTTTCCTTCTCCTAGTAGATGCCAGAGCTTGCTGTGGAGATATGCCGCCCCTTTCAGGGACTATATTGACAGTATGGCTGACCTGGGCAACTGAAATTCAGGTCAATGATACAGAAATTGAAAGTAACACCAAAATGATCATGATGATGATACAACATGCATCCGACGAAGGTGGGAGAACACACAGGCTGAAACTGGTTGGATTCACGAAAACGAAGGTAATAGTTCGAATATGTCATGTGATAAAGAAATAACTCATCACAGAACTGAGGAAGGTCAGGGACTCATATGTTTATACGTTGTTTTAGAACAAGAATGATGAGGATACTCGTTAAAATAATCGATACAATAAAAACGATACTTGATACTCATTTTTCACGCGATATGATGAGACCAATGCTTATAAGTGCTCATTTGGGATGTTGGATTACAATTTTTTCCAGTGTTGAACTCTGATAAATATTCATTGTACTGAACAGCTACTACACGCCTCAGTACGCCAGACCATTGCTACTTCTTCTTGTAGGTCCCCAAAGCACCAGCAGCACGATTAAAGTCATAAATAGGATAATGAGTCTGACCCTAGAATATTACAGTCAACCATCAAGAACTACCAATAAGGAAATTCTGTGATTGCATTGAGAGATTTAAAATAACTGACACGATCAGCATATTTTTATATGTTTTTTCTCTTTGCTTTCAATGAGTCGAAAAGCAATTGCCGGCAAAAACAAGAGGATCAACTGACAGAGAATATCTCAATCTATTCAAATCTGTCTCTTTGGATCAATTTATCACACAAGGAAGACATCTTTTAGAATATCTAACCATAACAGTGCGAAAATTTCTAGTATACAATGAATGCAATTTCAGAAGTAATAATCTGCTTTACTTATCAATAACTGTCTCCAATTAGAACATACTACCATAATCCTAAAAAGAAGGGTGTATAACCAATGCATCCTCCCATCACTTATGGAGCTGAAACATGAAACCTAGCTAAGAGACAGATCCGCAAATTGAGAACCATGCAACGTGCACATGAAAAAATTATGCTGGACCTCACATGGAGAGACCACAAGACAGCACAGTACATCTGGGAAAAGACAAGAGTCAGGGACGTCATAGAAGCCATTAAAAATCTCAAATGGTAGTGGGCTGGCCATGTTGCAAAGATGACAGGCAACCGATGGACATCGCAACTCACGACATGGATCTCCCGAGATCACATGCGGAACCAAGGCCGGCAGAATATTAGATAGAGAGACGAGTAAGACGAATACAGAAAGTACTGGCTCCGTGACGCCCATGATGGAGAAGTGTAGCGAATCCTGGGGAAGGTCTATGTCCAACGATGGACGTTGAATGACTGATGATGATGATGATGATGATTTTAGGCATGAATGGTCCTAGAATATAAAGCTATTGGAATACTGACTTAACCAAAAGGATGAACTTCTAGGCAATATTTCTAAAGCCAAAGGCAGAAATTTGTCACAAACTTTATAAATATACAGACATGCGTCAACTTGTATCCGGATTAGGTTCTCTTAGTATGGTCGCAACTCGTCCTGGGCGTAAATCAAACATAATAAGGTGAAGTGAAATATATGCACTGCACAATATAAGATACCATGACCATGGAAGATACATATTCGCGTAAACCTGTATAGTAAAAATACGTCTCCCTTGTCTTTCCGAGGAGAAAGGAACAAATTTATATCAGTAACTAAGTTACCAGTTCAGATAAGTAAAGCGTCTGCTCTTTTGCCTACTCCATTAGAAATTGAGTGGATGTTATATTTCTTTCTTTTCCCTCTGTCGGTTTGATTTGAATTCCTTTGGACAATGCAACATCAGAGAAAAGGGAGAAACTGTAAAATTTCTAATGAAGTAATCGCTGAATTGGATCTTAATCTAAGTCCAAGACGCGCTACGATCCGACCGAATTATCGCCGATTGAACGAAAGGTCTCATCTTCCCTCCGGAAACATGAAACTTGAAATTGAAGAACTTGAAACCAACATGACATATATATTGCGTTCTCCTTGGTAAGCTGGGGTGAAGATTTCGAATTGCCTCCCATGCCCCTAGTGGAGCAGGGGGTGAGGGAAACAAAAAGCTTTATTTCATTTTCATCAACATCATGCAAAATGAATCTCACTAAGCGATGGAAGGGACTTCCAAGAAGCCAAAGCTCTGGGCCCGGGATTGCACATCCTTAACTATGTCATTGCTTTTCAAAGGACTGCCTACCCATCAAACTCACAGATCTCAAGCTTTTGAAAGGTTTGCACACGGTCCCTAGGTTGGGAACCACTGAACTAAATGTTGGGAGGAGTCTCTAAAGGAGCCAAGCCCCCATCCCCTGGCAATCTTCGTCCAAGCTAACATGACGGAAGATCCGTCGAACTGCAATGATTGAAACTCCCATTATCCGCAGTTTATAGGTTTCAAGGTCTAATGGACGTATCTGCGGTCGGACGTAAGTCGGTCGGGCGTAAGTCGACGTATGGCTGTACTGTTTGCGTTTCTGCGTCCATCATACGCCTAATAATCGTGACTTACCGCACACTGAGACGTAATTACGATGTAACGGCTGCGTAGCTAACAGATATAAAACTTCTGTTAGATCGACGGACAATGTCTGCAGAACGTATTTTAGGTGCAATTAGAGGGGAGAGAAAGGAAGCTGGACGGGCGGGGAGTTATCTAAATAAGCCATCGGTCGAGGGAGTTGAATCAACAGAAAATATGTTATTAGAAACAACATGTCATTTTAAGTGAGTTCTAACTACGGTGGGTGAATTATGAGTCTAACTATGAGATGAAGCGATGGCGGCGGGGGGGGGGAGTGGTGGCGAAAGGACATCTGCCGCGCTCCCTTCTTGCTTAGTTGATATGTAAGGATGAAGAACCTGAGCAGCAAATGGGGGAACGGAAGAACAAAGAAGATACACATATATGGAATCGTTATTTATAATAAAAATTGAGAGCGAGAGGGAAAGGGATACAGAGAGAGAGAGAGAGAGAGAGAGAGAGAGAGAGAGAGAGAGAGAGAGAGAGAATGGAAGGAGGGGGGCCTCGTGAAATACAGGATCAAATGAACTAAAAGAGATTGAAATGAAAGGGAAAGAGAGTCAAGAGGAGAAATATACAAAGATAGATATAACAACATGAATAATTACAAAGATAGAAAACAAATATATATATATATATATATATTTATATATGTATATATATATATATATATATATATATATATATATATATATATAGATAGATAGATAGATAAATAGATAGATAGATATGAAAAATGGCAGCAGAATTTTAAATAATTTTACAATTGCATTATACTTGGAAAATATCAACTTTATATCGCTCAGCATTTTCTTTTTTTTTTTTTTTCAACCAGAATGAAGTCGGATTCTTTCACACATTTGCAGTAAAATAAATAAGTGAGGACGACTGCTATAACTATTATTTACATTATATAGCTATCTCACTTGACAAGGTTTTCAGATAAAAAAATATAGACATACACGCAGTGGATTATGTATATATATCCTCATGAATATGTTTAAATTTGGCAGCCATTAATCGTGTTTATGCGTGCAAATGATCCAAGTAGAAATTTTGAATTCTTCATGACCGCACCCGGGTTGTGAAAGTACGATCTACCTGCTGATAATCGGCTGCTTTAACCACAAAGCAACGAAACCATCCACTCGTATGAGATAAAATTCAAAGATGGCTTCTTATCAGCAGTAGTTGCTTTCTTTCTTTTTCTCACCGCACTCTGTATTCCAATTCCTACGATATCAGAAAAGCATACCTGCTGTTAAAACAAATAAATAATAAAACGACATTACGGTGGATTTGAATCTTTAAAAACAAACACGGTCTTATTTTGTTGGCTATTTTGTGGATCTTTTAGTTTTGGTTGATATAACTCCGACTTCGTGACGTCATTGAAACGTGGGTCATATCCAGACTTTGGAGAAATATCAAGTTTTAATTTCATGTCCAAATACAGTTATTCAAAAGTACGAATCACTTGCTTCCATTTTATAAGTTAAAGTTCTGAGTTTATAATCAGATGTTATTCTTTTTTTTGCTTGAGATTCAAATTAACGTCGGCCGTAAACTTCAATAGCAGTCATACTACAGTCATAAACAGAACTGCTTTGACTGATTCTGAACTTCATTTCTTTCGGATAGTTTTTTTGAGAAGAATTAACTTTTAAAGTGGAAACGAATAACTTGAATCTAAAGTGGTATTTACATTCTGCTGTATTTAGGCATTAAAAAACTTGATCTAAAAAAAATTGATTTTAACTTTCATTTCTTTTGGACAAATTTAATTGAAAAAATAATTAATGCGTGCTGAAAAGATCCTTTCAATCCAATTTTCGAAATGAATAGATAAAAATGGATTTTTATTTCTGCGTTCAATCCATAACACCTTCGTTTCCACGGAAAATTTCTCAGTTTTGATGCACATTAATTTCTTAAGCCTCTAGGAGGTAGTTCTACCTACATTATAACTATCATGCTAAACTGGGCTGTTATTTTCTGTCCGTTGTACGAAAATACATCTTTAACGTATTCATTATCTTCCTTGATTTCCTTTTTATTACTTATTTATAAAAAAATCGCTTACTGTAAAAAGAAATCATCTCGCTAATTTCCTTTGAATTTAAGCGATATATTTATTTACGCATATATATTCCCCGTCCACCAGTGCTCCATTCCATGTTGGAAGAGCATTGCATAAGCTTAAAATGAATGATTTACCTCACTTAAGGAGTGTTAAACCCTGAATATGGGAGCGTTAAATATATATATATATATATATATATATATATATATATATATATATATATATATATATATATATATATATATATATATATATATATATATATATATATACAAAGGAGAATACGAATAGGACAGTTCGTTAAAAGAAACACATTATAATACATGCTACGGAGAATAGACCTATGTAAGTTATTAGCTGCCTTGTAGCATTCTTATACTCGCCAAAGATCTGAAATCTCTTTGGGAAAAGCAAGAAGTTGCAAGTGCCAAATCTGGACGGTAAGGATGCTGACAGACTAGATGATGTAATATCTTGTCTAACTGCCAACTGTGTAACTCCACAGGAGAATATCTTCTTTTTACAAGAATATGGCTGAATACTTGAATTTCTACAAGAGTTAATAGTTTTTTCCCAATAATTACTTTTGTTTAGAGCATCACCGAACCATTATCATCTCAGATTCAAACACCTCTTGGTCAGTATTTCAATGGTCTTCTTTACAAAGCTCTTTCCACCGCCCAGTTATGTTCAGAATCGATTAACTAAAACTATCACGTGGAAAACACGTACTAGTTGGAAAGAAATACCAAAATGACCTATTTATTGGACTTAATGAAAATTTCGATACTTATGCATCAAATGGCGATCAAAAAAAGGGAGTTTCCATTCCAAATTTCGAAATAATTTTTTCATGAAATAACCCCCCCCTTTTATTATCCTGATAGTCTAGTATGCTTATAATTATCAGTAAGTCATGATTTTCACAGAGGTGAAAGATAGGTCCGTAAAAAAAGTGAATTCTGTTTCAATTTTTTCTCAATCGGTTCCAAGCATCCGTAAAAAAAAGCATGATACAGCCTTCCTGGCAAATTTTCATTTTACTTATAAGCTTACACGAATTATTGCTATTTCCTTTTAAAAAAAATATCAACATAAGATTTTTTTTACAGATTTTTAATACATAAAATAATTCGAAATTGTTCGAAATTCTTTTTAAATTTTGTCAATATTCCACCATTAATGAAATATCTAAAATGAATCAAACTGATGAAAAAAGAATTTTAAAAAATGATATGAAAATTTTTTTTAATAATCTTCTTGTTATTTCCCATGATTTAAAAGACCAGAACTTGTAACAGAGGTTAATAAACTGCAAAATAATCCTTTTCGCAAAACTGACAAATTAGCAGAAGTGAGTATATATTGAAGCACTAAAAGTTACTTTTCGCGAAAAGAATTTCGAAAATTCAACTGAATCAAATCTCAACTGAAATGCAGTTTTCGCGGTTCTCTGCTTTCCCTCAACTCAACTAATCAAAAAGCCTTCCTGCAGATGGGTATTTTATTTGTAAACAAAGAAATTGAGTGGACGTTATATTCACTTCTTTGTCTTCTGTCGTTTTGATTTGTATTCCTTCGGACAATGCAACATTAGAGAAAAGGGAGAAACTGTAAAACTTCAAATGAATTAATCGTTGAATTGGATCTAATTCTAAGCTTAAGACGCACTACGATCCGACCGAATTATTGCCGATTGAACTGAACGTCGGTTTTCGAGAAGTGTCGCCGATTTGTATTTTTAATCGCAGATGGAGATGTTTAATACTCGAATCGCTAGGACTCGACTCTGACATTACATGACCATATAAAAGTAAATATAAATGAAAAGATGGTTATGATTTAATCGAAATTTTATCTAATCTAATTTTTTTTCAACAAGGATAACATTTACGCTGTTTTGTTTTTTTTACAAAGATGTGATTAAAAAATCGAATTTACAAAAATAAATTGAAAAAAACCCCAACGTTTTGCAAGTAATTTTTTGTACTTTCAGATACCTTATTTACCTTTTCATAAATCTTTTTTTTTGTTAAACTAACAAAGACCTTTCTCTCTCAGCGTATCCATTCGTCATTCATTAATGATAGAACTACAATTTATTTTGATACAAAAATGTTTTTACAATTCTTTAATTCAAAGCTTACTTTATCCTGATTTTAATCATCGAAAAGGCATCATACTTAATCATCTAAAAATGAGGCAAAAATAATATAAAAGCATCTAAATTTTGCCGAAAATCATCAAAAATGTGAAATACGCAATATTACTTTTCCAAAGTTTCTCCTGATATCACAAATTGTCGCCATTTTCACATTATTTTCATTTAGTCCAAAAGTGAGTGAAAATACTTTCTTCTCTCCTGATTGGCTACAATATCTCTCTCGATCAAAGGAAATAGAATCAATCCTATCGTTTCGATTGGATCGCGGACGAAATCCAATCGGCGACCGATCGTAAGTGCGACTTGAGCTTAGCATAAGAACAGCCGTCGTTTGCGATCGATGCAAAATGTTTTCTGAAGAGTGAAAGTCAAGGGAGACGAATAAATAATAAATGAAATAAAAACTACAGAGAAAGATCTGATACTTTTTGTATTATTATCATTTAGCAAAATTGAGATCCACTCAATGAAATCTTTGAACGTAACAGTTATAATCATTTTCTTTTTTGTCCAATAATTACAAGAAATGATAATTTTTCAAACCTCAAATCTTTTTTATGGAAGGGTCTGTTAATGTTTATTTTTCTTTCCTTTTGTTTATAAAGAGAATGAATTACATGAAAATTGTGTATGTGTGTATCTTTTGGTCTAAGATTATTGTTAGAATGCTATTCAGTTATGTTCATTTTTCTTTTATCAGCAAACAAAATAAATAACATAATCACTCTAACTTTGTATTTATGTATATTAATTAGTCCAAGATTATTGTTGGGAGGAGCGTGGACAAATCCCGCAGGGAACAAAAATACCGTTTCAAATTGAAAAATAAACAGATAGATTGCCCAAATTCTGCGACACTAAATTTACTCTTTCTTACATCCATATTTGAATATTTTAGAATTTCAATATGTAAACAAATTGCAACCAGGTTTATTTAGAGAAAATTGCCAAAAAAAAAAAATATTTTGACTTGAAAAATTTCATCCTTGTTTTTCCTTTAAATAGATAGGAATTTGGTCTTTTCCCTTTACGAAAAAAATTAAAAAAAAAATTAAAAAAAAGAAAGAAAAAAAACAAAACACCTGACCAACATTTTTGAAATTATAAATACTTTTTCAAAGATGGCATTGGAGATTTTTTTCAAAAACCCTGCAAAAAAAAAAAATAAATAAATAAATAAAAGAAATACAGTAACATTCCTAACTGTAACCTTTTTAATATCATTTGGTATTTTTCTGTCTTTAAGATTCAAGCGTTTTTTTCAATTAAGATATTGTGTTCCTTACCTTTCCTCGAGCAAATATAAAGTTGAAGCAAGCAAAAAAAAAAAAAAAAAAAAAAAGTACGCCAAGTAAGTTAAAATACACGCTATGCAAATTTAGATAAGACGGTGAACAAGTTAAAAGTATGGCCCGCCAATTTAAAAATGCGGCGAACAAATTAAAAAGTACGGTCGGTTAATTGAAAATTACGGAGTACTAATAAAAAAAGAACAGCAAGTGCATCAAGAAGACATGCAAACTGAATATATTAACCTTAATAATCACTTATATCTATAATTTTTAAAGTACAAATCACACCTACCATCCGCGAAGATTAAATTGCATTTTTTCTCCTCACCGGAAAAGACCCCAATTTCTGGGTCTTTATCGGTAATCCCCTCCAAGAAAACGAAAACCCAATACCCAACTTGAAACCCTAGCGGAATGGGTTGGGCATGGGGCAACGAATAAACTTAGCTTATCAATTTTCATCGGTTGTGAACATTTTGGTCTGTTGGAGACGAATGAAAAAGCCCCGAACTGCTATGCTGTACATAGCGTTTCTTTCTTCTTTTTTTCTTCTTCTTATTTGCAAACTTTTGACAGCATTAAACTCTTATTCGGGCTGAGCTGCCAAAATCTGACAAGTTGATTGATCTGGAACTCAACTAAAAAGATATACAAGACTGATATTTCTCACGAACGTTGAGTGTTGTACATCTCTGTAGTTGATAACCTGATCAGTGAATATTTTGATAAATACACAACACTGACTCCCGAACAGTCAGTCTTACGATCTTAAACCCAAGTAAAATGATGTACAACACTGAGCGTTTGTTTGAAATGTCAGCCTAATGTCAAAATGTTTAATGACTATATATATATATATATATATATATATATATATATATATATATATATATATATATATATATATATATATATATATATATATATATATATATATATATATATATATATATATATATATATATATATATCAAGAATACATTTCTTTGGTAACTTACTTTTTCTCGGTAGCAAATCGAGAGACCTTAAATCGTGTAAATAGATAAAGAAACGATCGAACCCGGTCCACCTTAAGGGCAGCCTTATACAAAGGCTCAGTTCTTACTAACCGAACTAACAACACTCTCGCAGCAAGGCGGGAATCCAAGAACTTATCTTTTTTTCAAAAGACAAAACCGTCTCAGCCCCCACATCTTTCCGAAGTTACCAGCTAAATAAATCTGGTCATAAAAAAATTTGAAGTAATTACGTACAGTCATCCCCCCAATTTCGCAGATTTAATTATTTGCTATTTCGTTATCATTAGTTAGATTGTTTCTTCTTTATTTTGCGGGATTCTGTGAAAAACCACGGACTGATAAAAATCCTGTACATTAAAGCATAGGGCATTATTTGTACAGTAGTTTACGAAGTTATATCACTTGAAATTTATACTCAATCTCTTCTAAATGGAAAAAAAAATTGAAAGTTCGATTTCAGATACACTCTTTCTTTCTTACTTTTTTTCCTCTCTCTCTCTATATATATATGTTAATTGTTCTGTTCTATGTATAGCACATTACCGTTACTTACTGATTGTATTTGACTATTTCTGACTATTATCTACCGTCAGTTTATTTTATTTGGTTGTTTTCTTAAGTCTAAATTCATTTCAACATTGAAAGAAAAAACAAAAACGTATCAATAACTTTTGCTGATTGAGTTTTTCTTGCTTTCAAAACCACCATCACCTTTGGCAAAGTGTCAGTTTTCAAACGAAACATTTTTTAAGATTTTGATCTGATGGGCGTTCCATAAACGACGTAGCTATAATACTGAACGGGAACATAATTACTTTCCGCCCATAGTACAGCTATTCACTCTATTTCAACATAATTACAAATGACCCCCTACGCACACGTAATCATACACAAAACTAAATTTGCTTCACAAGGGAAGTAAGCGAAATATTTCAAAGCTGCACTTTCTTACGCTGGACAGTTGTGTGACGAAGGGAGAGTTTCATTGTTACATCGTACATAGAACCACCTGTATAAACCTGTTTTTTTCTCTAAAATCACCCTTTTACATAGATATCCAAAGTCTTCTTGATTAAAAACATAAACAATTTTTTCCTAAATTATTTTTTATTCTATTTCAAGATTTCAGTGGTCAGGGACCCAAACCTTTAAAAATTTGCTCTCACGTGTTATATTCGATATATATATATATATATATATATATATATATATATATATATATATATATATATATATATATATATATATATATATATATATATATATATATATATATATATATATATATATATATATATATATATATATATATATATATATATATATATATATATATATATATATATATATATATATATATATATATATATATATATATATATATATATATATATATATATGAAATGTGCATAAGCGAATATATCGAATAAATCGGTCCTACTAACTGTCCAGTTCTGGGTCCGAAGAAAAAATTTCGATCCTACCTCGCGGTACTGGATCTTGGATAGTCTATAGCCACACTGAAGAACAGTTGTAATGCAACGAAACAGTTGTCTGTGGATAATACAATTATCAATTATAATAATGGTATTATATATATATATATATATATATATATATATATATATATATATATATATATATGTATATATATATACACACACACACACACACACACACACACACACATATATATATATATATATATATATATATATATATATATATATATATATATATATATACTGTATTTTAAGTAGCTTCTGTCATTGTGAATGGGGATACTTGGTACACTGTAATTGTATGCCATTGGGACAGAGGAAAAACAAAATAAATTTCAAACAAGTTGAAAAGCGCGCAGAGAAAGAATTAGAAAAGGGTCCAAAAACAAAACAAAAAATGAAAAACAAATAACACTGATGAATCCATAGACGATGAAACCTCTTGCTTAGTGTGCGTAAAACTTTATTCCAATTCAAAGCCAGGAGAGAATGATCGATGGAGTGCAAATCTCATCAAATGTGGGCACATGTTGAGTGCATCCTGGAAAACAACTCAGATTTCTTTTTTCAAAAATGTACATACGATGATTCTGAATTTGACGACTTATTTTCTCGCATAAGGAATCAAATTAATGATTTGCTCTTCGGTGGTTAAGATTTGCTACTGATGTTGTTTTGAAATCCATTTCCTTTTTATTGAGGGAGGGGTGCCAATAAAGTTCTATTTGGTGTCGTCATTCTTTTCTTATTGTCTTTTCCTCATCTTCAACCTTATTGCAATACACTATTGAGATCCACTCTCATCAAATTATACTTGTCCTTCCAGGTGGTAGTTATTTTCCTAAAATCTTACTTTTATTCGAATACATTTTCATTACTGTCGTACTGTTTGTTTTGTTTGAATTTGTGTATTTCTCAATTATAACAATATATTCATCACATCAGTACCTATTCACAAGAAAATCAACTTGCTCCACCATAGTGTACTAACTATCCCCACTGGTGGCAGTGGGCTGGTACGCCCTTTCCGAAATGCTAATATGATAAACTATAATAATGTTTCAAAGTATCTTTTCCATACATAGTGACTTTCGGTCATATTTACGTTTCAATGAAGTAATTGCATGAAACGTTCAAGCAATCTAAGTAACAAATTTACCAATTAGCTCAGGTATCCCATATATATATATATATATATATATATATATATATATATATATATATATATATATATATATATATATATATATATATGTGTGTGTGTGTGTGTGTGTGTGTGTGTGTGTGAGTGTGTGTGAGTGTGCGTGTGTGTGTGTTTAACTGGATTTTTCTTTGATGCACATAGAAAACAAAATCAAAGCATGAATCACAAATAAAATCCAAGCTAAATGTAAATTAGAAAGCAACAACATGAAAATAATGATGAACCATTGCCCGAGGCAGTTGGCGCCGAGCAAGACTCTGAGAAATAACATGGCTATAAAAATCCTGTTCTTTGAAACTTCTCCGCATCCATAACATTTTTCAGCGCGCGTAACTCATCATTCTTTGAAAAAAAAAAATTCCCCCCAAAACACAGCAACAACAAAAAACCAAACAAACATTTCAACTGTCTTCTTCAATACTAATGTTTGGTAATAACAGGTCTGTTTAGTCACTCAACAGAGAGCATCACGTGACCAACATGCTGTGTTAGGGTGATCAATTAGAAAAATGAGAAAAATGGCTGATCAATGATTGAGTTACCTCTGTCGCCTTTTGTCGGACAGTGATCACTAAAAAAGTCTGAGTTTTCTAAAAGCATACGTGAACACAAACAAAGAGATCTATCTAGCATAAACTTTCATTGCAAATTGAACTCTCTCAATAGAAATCTATTCAGGAGAGAAATTTTTGAAAAACGACAAAACCGTCCATAATAATGCGTAAATGTTCGAATCTTTAGCCTTTTTGTTACATCGGCGCGGCCTGTACATGCAATACAAACATAAACATAGCCATTCAGCCAGCCAGCCAGCCAGACCAGCTTAAAAACTGGAGAAATACATGTTGACAGTTTTGTTTAACGGTTTCTAATATTCTGACTGTTTTTTTTTCATTCAGCATCGTAATCTTCAAAATTTCTTTTAAATTCACTGTCATCGGCTGTCATGATAATTGTCCCGTTCGTATTGGTGAATCTGATTGTTGCATATTAACGGTGAAATATTCATAAATGTTGGACATTCAAAATTGCTTTTTTCCTTTAGTTACATCTAATTTATTGTAGCATTTTTTTTTATCAAAGGAAAATAATTAAACCTGAAGTGTTTTCAATGAATAGAGGATAACTAACTAACATCTTCAAGCGTGGTTTTCACGGTTTCCGCCAAATTTCAATAGGACAGACAAATAAAATAATAAGTGAAATTATTAAATATTATTTTTCTTTTCGGATGATGTGTCGAGGCAACAAAGAAAGTAAACAATTTATCCCTGATTATATCAAAAGGTTCATTGAGACTTTGAAATGTTCAGCTGTCTTGTTTTTTCTTTCGATCTAATTAGTGGTTAATTTACTGTGTGACTAGCTTGCTGACTATTGTTCCACGAACAGGCGCTGACATATCTATACTATCAATACTTTTGTCACGATTACGTCGTGACACTTTCATTGGTCAATTTACCAAAAGAAAACTAACCAATCACGAGAGAGAGAGAGAGAGAGAGAGAGAGAGAGAGAGAGAGAGAGAGAGAGAGAGAGAGAGAGAGAGAGAGAGAGTAGGGGCAGAGCAGAAATTTGAATTAGACTATTCTGCGAAACGGATTCTTTTTGCTCGTTTCTTTGTTACCGAATAATAAGTTTGTAAAAAAAAAACTGGGATACGGTTCGGTTTAGTTATCACTTTTTTTTCACAACAATAAATCAAATAATTACAAATATTACTTATGCTATTGAAAATATCATTATATTACTATAAATTATATAAATTGAAAGATCATTCATTTTATCACTAAAGATTAAATGAATCAGAATATTTATTATTTTCATTTAAAATGTTTAATATTTCATTTAGAAAGAAAAAGGGATGCAAAGGTAGATAGGTAAGTAGTTTACTGCAGGGGTACGAAGAGAAGGGGTGAAGAAGGAGGTTGGATTGTTTTATAAGAGGCTTTGAAGAGGGGGAAGATAGAGAGTTAGGTAGTATCGATTTAATCATTGTCCCACCACAGCTATATTTGACACAAGGTCGGGCTTAACGTGGGAAGAATAGGTAACTCCTTCCAAAAATGGCTCCAGCCGACGCGACTTCGATTGCCAAGCGACCGTAGAAGCTAAATTAACCTCCGTTACGAAAGCGTCCACCAGGGGACTAAGTCCAATGGAGCAGCGCTGCTCCGGAGAAACTGACCCCCCGCAGCTGGGCCGAGTAATAATAGGAGAGCCCAACGACGAGTCCAAAGGCCTCCAATGCGTGTAGCAAAGCGCAGCCTCAGTAAAACCTCATGGCTAACGCTTTGCACCGGCGCACTCGGTCTATGATGCCAACCCACACAATCTCCGGCCCATTCAACGGGCGAATGTCAGTACCTGTGCCTCGGTCTATGCCGTGGAACAGATACTACACTTTGATCCCGGAGAAAAGGCCAGGAAATGTGGGGGTTTAAAGAGTATCTATTTAATCACTGTCCCACCACAGCAATATGTGACACAAGGTCGGGCCTCACCTGGGAAGAAATAGGAGCAACCTTTCCAAAAATGTCTCCAGCCGACTCAGTTAACGTTGAAAAGCTCATCGTAATGGCTAGACAACGCCATCCGCGAAAGCATCCACCAGGGGACCTGCTCCTTTAAGTGCAATGGAGCAGTGGTACCCCGGAGAAACAGAGACCCCGCAGCTGGGCTGAGTAATAATGGGAGAGCCGAAGGACGAGTCCAAAGGCCTCCCGATGCGCTTAGCAGTGAAACCTCATTGGCTAACGCTTGCAGAGGCGCACTCGGTCTTTGATGTCAACCCACACACAATCTCCGGCCCATTCGACGGGCAAGTGTCAGTAACTGCGCCTCGGTCTATGCCGTGGAAAAGATACTACACTTTGATCCCGAAGAAAAGGCCTGAAAAAGGCAGGGGGGGGGGCTTAGAGAGTAAGGTAGTATCTGAGTGGTTTTGGGGGGAAATGAACTTGAGCAGTTTGATAAGAGGGTGGAAAGAAAGGTGCCAGAAAAAAAAAAGATAGGTAGTTTACTGAAAGGGATGGAAAATTCTCGCATATGAACTAATCCATGTTTACACAACATTTGGATGAAATCACGGATCAGCAATGAAGATGGGAAAGGATAAGGGATGAGATGATACAAGTATGGGGTTAAAGATCAGTGGAGCCATGAGATAATGGATAATCTTAGTTGTCAGCGCCCGTGGAATTTCCTCGTGCCCAGCTAGTTACCATTATTTCAAAGGAAACAATAATCTTCTATAATAAGCTTCTTATCCATATTTTTGATTCTAAGATACACCATGAAGTTAAATAATCTATAAGAAAACTATGTAAAATAGTATTGAGAGTAAAAGGTTTGGGGTTCGATCTCTGGTATTGTAGATAAGTTAACAACGCTACTCGAGTACACATAGCTCCATCGTTAACTTGCTCGTACGCTTGACATCTCGAATTTAAATGTTCTCTTTCAGTATTAAACATCCCAAGACGCTCCATTAAAATCAACTGAAATTGAGCACTGTCACTATCCTTTTGCTTGAAATACTTGCTCACACCATGAATCTCATCATTATCATTCGAACAAGTATGACATCTCTTTGATGGTGTCTTGTTCGATACATTAATTGACTCAGCAACTAACCCTTCCTACCTCGACTTCAAATAAAACGATAATAATTTTTTTAAAAGAAAGCCTGTCACTCTATACCCCTTTTCGATCATTTATTTACGATATTTATGATTTAAATGGTCTGTACTGAAGGACGTCAATTAATGTTCCCCACCTTGAAATTCGCACTTTGACCTCATTACATCCTCTCCACACGACTGTGACTAATACCTGCTCTTCAGGAATGCTATTTCGTCTCAGGGGAGTCCTCATTATTCCATTATTGACATGTACACGCTTGTATTGTTTTGCACACGTTGGCATTGGAGGGGTTACAATCATTAAGGTCGTTGTTTTTTCTTTCAATTTGTCAATGAAGACATTTATTAGCTAATTCCATACGTTTCGCATCCATATCTTTTCCAAGGAAATCAGTATAGAATAGCAGTCGCTGCTAATAACAAAATAAAAGCATCCTATCTGCATTATAACATTGTAAACACTAAGCTATAGAATAAAAGCCAAAACTCCAGCGCTGTTGGTATTCTTGAAGTTAGTATTTCTGCAAACTTGGTAGAATAGAAAACATGAGTTTGAAAATTGGGATGAGACAAAGACAAGACAATGCAGTAAAACTGATTTGGAATAGCATGGTCTCTACTGAAATCAGAGACTCTAATAGAATTAAGCACCCACAACTTCGGCTCCACTTTGTTGTTGTAGTATCATGGCTGGCGTAATCAGTAAACAAGCCATAACTTTCAATGTAAATCAGTTTTTATTCACAACATAACTGGCCTACTTGTCTGATCCCCACGCGAACAGAGTGTGACACAGTCGGTCTGATGTGGAGATACCACACACGCGAACGTGTGAGTACGCTTTCAGGAAAAATTTTCTATGGTCCTTGCAACTATTGTCGCAAGAACGTTGGTCTTTAGGTCTCAGAACGAATCCTGAGCCCCTTGATCTTGACTACTAAGAGCATCACCAAGCCTCATTGAAAAACATGAATTGCAATGGGTAGGTCATGTTGCAAGAAAGAAAGATAACCGATGGACATCACGACTCACAGCATGGATCCCCAGAGATCACATGAGAAACTGCAGCCGACGGAATACAAGATGGGCAGATGAACTAGACAAATTCAGAAAATACTGGCTCCGCGACGCCCATGATAAAGATATATAGCGAATCCAGAGGAAGGTCTGTGTCCAACGACGGACAATAACAGATTGATGATGATGATGATGATGATCACTCAGAGTATCATCCGGCCCCATAAAGTTGAACCTGGATCAGCCATGACGCCACATCTGCGTCCATCTTGTCTTAAATAGTCCTATTTACCCGAGTCTCCGCGAGAACAAGACATTATACAAAGTCGGTTAATGGGGGTAAAGCACACACGTGAACATGCGGGTAGGAACTTCGCTTTAATCCCCACAACCATTGCCACAAAGACCAAAGAGCGTTGGTCTTTAGATCTCAGGACGAATCATTTGGACGTGACTACAAGAATATCCACCTGCGTCATGAGGTAAAACCCCGACTGATCATGGTACGACATTTGCATCTGCGTGGTTAAATGATCTTGCGAAGTAAATTAACCAAGCACTTGATTATATAGTAACAGTTCTATTCATATCAAAAAGGCAGAGTCAATTGATTTGCGTAGATTTTATTTCTAATACCTGTAATAGATTTTAAAGTGAATCTCTTCAAGTCTTTCTCTGTACATTCTTATATTTTAGCCTACTTAAAGCAGGTCTATACTGTTTAAGAGTCCTTGCACTTAAAATGACTGCGGATCATATGGAAAACAAATCATGACCGGCTCAAGCCGTAGCGAGCAGAAGGGAGCTTTGCATTGTTGTAAACAAATCTTGCGCCTTGGTCTAAGAGAATCCAGTAACATTTTTCAGTCCAGTCTGACAATCTATGAGGCAACTTCATTGGAAGAAACTGCAAATGATGTAGACCTCCTTGCCAAATGGGTTATGCGAGTGGATTTTTGCTTCGCTCCGATTAAAATGATTTTACTTTATAAAAGCTTTAAATCGAGGCTAGATTTCTCAAACACAATTTTAATTTTTTTTAAAGAACAATATTTTGTTTTCGTTGCCACACCTTGAGAAATGATTCGATTTCACGCTGCACTTCAGCTTCGTAGAACTGGCTGTCGAAATTAATACCATGTGTGTGCCATGTAATTTTTTCAAGGGTTATATCAACCCCCTTGTACTTGCTAGACCCCTCCCCGCAAAAAAAACAGCACTGTAAATTTTCAAACAATTACCCACTTTTTTTCTCACCACGGTATCACTTGTGGCTCTTCAAGAGGCTAAGATGAAGAGAATTTATAAGAATGCTATCATCAACCCTTTAACGTTAGTCCATTCCCCTATATTCGCCATGCTTCACGATCGTGGGCATCGCAAAGCCGGTACTCCCTGAACTTATCTAGTCCGTTACGCTATATTATTTTTTCTCGGCCTCAATTTCGTACACAATCTCTGGGAATACACCTTGTGAGTTCACGATGTCCAGCACTTGTCTGACATTCATGCAAATTGACCAGTTCATTGTCATTTGAGTTTTCGTCCAGTTTCTATAATATCTCTGATACCTGTTCGTTTTCTAATGCACTATGCTGTCCTGATCTTTCCACATGATGTTAAGCATGATTCTATCCTGTGCACGTTGCATAGTTCTCAGTTTGAGGGTCAATCTTATGGTTAGGTTCCATGTTTCAGCTCCATAGATGACTATCGAGAGAATGCATTGGCCATAGACCTTCATTTTCAAAACAGTTGGGATTTTTCTCGGAGGTTGAGCTTGCTTTTCCGAAAGTTAGCCAATCAAGAGTGACCTTCCGCCCGACCTCTCTTTCTTTTGAGGATTTCATGGAGATTCGTTGTCCTAGGTAGATGTAGAGGTCTACTTTCTTTAGCTCTACGTTTTCGGTTCTGAATGCTATAAATAAAGAAATTTGTAAAATTTTTCCAATATTAACAATGGGAAAAAATGTTTCCTCAGAAGCTTATTTTCTTTAAATAGCAAGTACCGAACACGTATTCATCTTTATGCGAGTGATTGGTTTCAAGGGCTATCACATCATTTCACTATTGAAAATGGAACGGGTCGTCTAATAGACAGATGGAAAGCTACAAGGGATTAGATTAGAGAAGATCAGTTTCAGATCTTATCAGAGATCAGTTCTGAAGTAAAAGAGGTAAATCATAAGAACTTTTGTTTCGGAAGTGTGTTAACACTATCAGCAATTATACAATTCAACCAACTGGGGTATGACTTCAATAACTTAACTCAGAGATGATATAACCCACCACAAATGCTATCAAAGACAAGTTTACAAACTCACGTGGATATACAACATTAGTGGAATATGCTCATAATATTCCAATTACAAGAACTTCTCTATCTAATGTCAACTAGTGTGTATTTCTGTGTTCTTAGCTCGTTAACTGGAATCGTGTATTTCTCCAATAACTGCAAAGCCAATACGTGGGGTCGACTGTCATTCTGACAGAGTCAGACACATAACTCTACCAACTTCTATTATGACCGGCTCTTTGTGTTTTGTAAAACCGAGAAATAATTTGATACGCTCACTATGAAATCCTCTCAAGATAGATTTTTCGCGACCCAGTCTAGTGCTGAGGTTCTCAAACTGTACGCCGCGGCACAATATCGCGCCTCAACTCTCTCCAAATAAAAAGAGGTGATGAGTATATGTTTAGATGTATAGGGAAGTTTTGTTAATTGACCACAGAAATGTTTCTGCCTAATTCATTTCATCTTTATAATTGGTGGGGAAAAGGTCAATTTCTCAATGGGCGGCCGTACGATATAGTTTGAGGATGAGGAACACTGTTCTTCTATTGAATGATTCCCCTTTTTGCCTAATTTACCATCTGAAATAAACGTTTATTTTTGTTAAGTTTCAAGTTCGTCATTTCCTGTTTCGGTCGGAGATACTGAATGGCTCAACTGGGAATTGTGACCGGACAGACCACACGAACATGCACGGCCTTGTACCAACATAGCTAAACATTGATTTGGTTGTTCGAAAGAGAGCTAACCGGTGTATGAATGTAGTAAGGTTGTTGAATGCACTGACTGACACGACTGTTAGCTACAATCTCTCTCTCTCTCTCTCTCGCACACACACACACACACACACACACACACACACACACATATACAAGTACTTGCTTCGCGTATAGAAACGACTTAGCAGCTCGATTCCCGTAACCGGATAGGAAATAGGTGAAATCGCTTCGACGGCACCTGGCCATCGAAATGGAAAACCAATGCCCTATCCTTTCATTAACTTAATTAGTAATTGAACAAGAAAGAATATCCGGTGAGGAATTGAAAGAGATAAGTAGGAGATGAGGGTTGGGAAGAGGAGCGAAAGGTGAGGGCGGAATTTGTTGGATGAAACAGAAGAAGTGGTGGTTGAGGGGGGTGTCAGGCGGCAGACTATAAGAACATAGAGAGAAAAGAAGGCGGAGAATTGGAAGCGTTTCAGTCGACAAAGAAACTAAAGGAAAGAAAGGGGTAGAAGAAAAAGGGAGGAAAAGATTAAAAGGAGGAGGAGAAAAAGAAGAAGAAAAGAAGAAGAAGAAGAAGATGATGACGAAGAAGAAGATGAAGAGAAGGAAAACAGAAACAAACGAAGAGAAGAAAAAGAAAACGAAGTAGAAGGTAAAGAAATGATGCGAAAGAGGAGAAGGAAAACTTAGATAAACGGAAAGAAGAAAAAAAGAAATTAAAGAAACGAAGAAGAAGAGTAGAAAGAAAATCAAAACAAAGAGAAGAAGAAGAAATCAGGAAAAAACAAGAAAAGTAAATGAAGAAAAAAGAAAAAAAGAAAGAAGAAAAAGTAGAGAGTCAATAGAAAAATAAGTAGAAGAAGAAAACAGGAAAAAGAAGAAAAGAAAACAAAGAAATAGTAGGAGAAAAAATGCAAATTCAGAAAAGAATGAAGAAAGAGAAAAAAGTGATAGCAACGGTCGAAAAGTGAATGAGAAAGAGAGGCGGGAAGAAGTGAAGAGGAAGTCTAAGGATCAATAAAGAAAGAGATGTTTCTATGGAAAAAAGAGAAGAAGAAGAAGAAAGTGGCAGTGAAATAAGCATTAGGCAAAGAACTCAAATGCATTCAGAATTGAATAATGCCGAAGGAGGTTTATCTATGAAGGAATCTTTCGCAGCTTGCGGCTATAACACAATCGGCAAACGAATTGAATTCGTTTATCGAACGATTATTGGTGGTGGCAAAATATAAAAGAAGGAAGAAAATGATCATATCAAATTACTTGTCCGAAAAGAAGAAGAGGGGGAACGTGTAGAAAGGGAGAGGAAAAGAAGAAAGAAAACCTAAACCAACAAAGAGAGGAAGAAAAATGAAACAAAGAGGAGAAGAATAACGAGAATGATAAGAAGGAATAGGAGAAGCTAAAGGAACGCTGAAGAAGAAGAAGAAGAAGAAGAAGAAGAAGAAGAAGAAGAAGAAGAAGAAGAAGAAGAAGAAGGGGGAAGAAGAAATAGACGAAACTAAAGCAACTAAGAGGAATCATGAAGAAGAAGAAAAATGGATTGGAGAAGAGGAAGAAGATCATGAAGAAAAGATGGGGAGGAAAAAAATGGACAAAACTAAAGAAGAAGAAGAAGAAGAAGAAGAAGAAGAAGAAGAAGAAGAAGAAGAAGAAGAAGAGAAATAGTAGGAAGAGTCTAGAGAAACGAAGTGGAAAAGAAAAAAAAACATCAAAAAAAGAAGAGGAAAAGGTCAAGAAGAACCGAAAGAGACAAAAAGGAAAAGAAGGAAAAATAAGAAAAGCACGAAAAAGAATTGAAAAAGTTAGAAATAATGATAGTGCAATAAATACTTGAGATATAATATCACGTGAACACACATCTCAGTCTCTTCCTGCTATTTTCACACAAATATCTTCGAATATCAATATAACGACGCTTGTGTTGTGTTGTGAGTAACGGTGGCATTAGATTAGGAGCGAGAGATCGCTAGCTTTCAAAACTTGAAAGCGGACCTGATTACTTATAATGGAGATTCGATAAAGCCTGGCGCGAGGGTGGGGATAGGCGGGTGTGTGGGGCGCAAAGGAGGGTGTCAGGTCACGTGAACCGGTTGCATTTGTCATGCAGTCGGAAGAACCTTTTGATATATTTTGTGAAAGAAACAAGATATCACACACGCTCATGTTCCAATCTCTCTTCCTTCCCGTTTCTCTAATGTACATGTATATAACTGTCCCTAGATTCACGCATACACGTAAGCGCAAATATACAGAGAACGAGATAAATAGGGAAGATGAAGGAAGGATGGAGATGAAGGGGCGTAGCTGGAGAATCGGGGGTCTGGGGAGCTTGGCTCCTTAAGGGCCTCTCTCCAATATATAGTGAGATTTGTTATTGTATAATGTTAGTTGAAATGCGGTACGTTAACCACTATCCATGAAGCTTTGCTCTCCTTTCTCCAATAGGGTACATAAGCGATTTAAAATCAACACTTCCCTCAGCTAAGTATCAGATTGAAAGATAAAGAAATACCCTAGTGATTATCAACTAAGCTCAGCTGAGTCTCGAATCAAGCTGCTGTAGTGACGTACCAAGTGGAGATCGAAGTCAATATACTAATGAATATTGTCGGCAAGATATGCTTGAGAACCAACACGCTGAGGTAGGCATCCAAAGAGAGACATAGGTATTTACCGAGTCTGGCACAGGGCCGTAATAGTGGGGCACTCAGTAGAGACCGAACTCGCTACACTTGCTGATATTGCCTACGAGATTAGCTTCAAAATACTTCGAGACGCATATGCCGATATAACGAAAATATACTTTAAGTACTCGTATATAAGTCGATTTTGTGTATCAGCTGAGCCTTATATGTTGGCCAAGAAATCATTATGATATGTCTCTTGTATTGGTCGACCTGAGTTTTTTTCTCTCAGGCAAATCGAACGACGAATTCGGGTAGCAATACAAGTTAGTTAACATATAATACACATTTCAGATTTAGATATGAAAGTAAGACAGTTGCTTATTTTCCACCGATGTCCCTCTTCAGTGTTCGAGCTTATGCGAAAGCTAGAACTTGGAATGCTGATTGTCGAGGCTTGTAATCTTTCTCAATTTGGAAGGCCGGTGAATCATACTCTTTGCTTCCATTTTTCACTTTTGTCCTTGCAGCGAACTCAACTAAACTTGGTAAATATCTCAAGCACATTTCAGGAAACAACAACATTTCATATTATTTTTACATCTCCATATTCAGCATATAACAGTTTCGGCCTTGTAATAATGAGGCAAGAGGCCTTTTCTGGCAATAGTGCTAAAACTCTACAACTCAAAGTGTATCCTGTAGCGGCATTAACTATCAGGTTGTTATGGATTCTGAAATGAAGTGTGAAAGAGAAAGAGTTTAATTTTCCATTCATCTATGGTTACTGCGATGCCATATACATGATAAGCTACCTTGTTCTAAGTACTTCGCCCTTGACTGCTGAAAGAAGATTGTTTATTTAGCCTGCCATAAGATGGTAAAATTCATTTGCTAAAGGCACTGAGCAGCTTTTCATTGCTAATTGCTACATACTTTATGCGTTGATTATTTACTCGCAACGAATTGGGGAACATTTTCTATAATTGAAGCTCGTGGTTGCACCTACCCGTTTCCATTGTGCTCAGGTTACAACTTAACCACAGGAGGAAGATGCTATATTTAGAAGATTTGTATTATGAATAATTTGCAAGATTCTTTTTACAAGATTTCAAAAAGCAATTCCAGCTATATTAGAGAAGCAACAATGTGATACTGTGATGCATGTGTACGTATATGTGTACGTATGCGTATGCATCATGTGTGTTTATATGTATGATTTAGCTGTTTTCGCAGTGGCCCTTTGAGCATTGGGTCTTTTCGCATTGGACCTCGTTGCATTGGACGTGTTTGAATTATTGGCCATGTTTGCTTTGGTCCTTTTTGCATTGGTCTTTTTTGCATTGGACCTCATTGCGAAGGACCTGTTTGAATTATTGGCCATGTTTGCATTGGTCTTTTTTGCATTGGCCATGTTTGTATTAGATGTGTTTGTATTATTGGACCTCATGTTCATTGGCCATTTTATAGATTGGACGTTTTTTTTGCATTTGGACATTTTGTCTTGTAACCGTTATAATTGTATGAATATACCAAATAAGGCATTCAACTGTGTTGAAGAACAAATCATTTTATATTCACATCTAATTTTGATTATCTACGCCTTGAAAATGAACGTTACGCTTCACTGTGACCTGTGCACATCGACACCACTTATATCAGATACTATTGCAGGTTTCATGATACTAAAAGATAACTTTCGGTTTGAAGATTTTTGATATATGATCATTAAATGTTCCTTATTTTCATTCCAAAATGTATGTACAATCTTGAGTGAATATGGCCATATTTATTATTAATAGTAGTCATTTCATTACAATTTTAAAAAAATATATAAATCATAACATGCAGATAAGCAATGATTTTTATAATAAGTAATGACGTATTTTTGAACTTTTGATTATTAGAAATATTTTCTTTAGAAGGTTAACATTTGATGCAGTATTTGATGAACGTTTTGGCAATGGAATAAACAGTATCAGAGAATATATATATATATATATATATATATATATATATATATATATATATATATATATATATATATATGTCTGTGTGTGTGTATTTATAGATAATTATATGCGGATGTGTATAAGCGTGTGAAATAGAAGCTTTTATTTTATACTTTCTATGCCAAGCTAACTGAGTGGATGAGATTTCTATAAAAGATATTTCCATCATAAATGTATTGCAAGTCATCTATAAATATAATTCTTAGTTTGTTGAAGGGAAAAAAGATTGATCGATTTTCTTATTGATATTTCCAAAGGCATAACGGAGATATTTCATTATTTGATTAGGGCATCCTAAAATGTGAATATGCCCACTGGTGGTTGAAAGATTTCACAAACCCCCGAAGAACATTTCTAAGCTGACAAACTGAGAGCAAACAAAATTTGCAGCATTTCAAACCCACCCCTAAGAAAACACACACACACACACACATACACGCGTATATACAGGCACACACACAAATACAGAGACGGGCGACTACATGTTTGAAAATAGAATGCACAGATTATTTATATGGCCATATTCATGTATCGAATTGGCTTTATATGCCCCCAAACACATACACAACTAAATATATGCATAAAACACACACACACGCACACACATACACGACTAAATATATGCATAAAACACACGCACACACATACGCATATGTGTACATAAGTTTCCCTCGCTATCCAAAAGTGTTCCTATGAAAATGATATAATGGCGTAAAGCGAACAAGCGATGCTATGTTAGGCTGAATCATCAAAGATTATGTTGGTGGAAGGAAGCGGAGACTGGGGTTTAGGAGAAAAATGGTATACGCTACCACTAAGATGGCTCACTGCGAAACAAACTTTTAACCCTATTTTCGTTTTTCACCTTTTTTATTAAAAGGGAAGCAGGCAGTTCATTCATATATATTTATATATATATATATATATATATATATATATATATATATATATATATATATATATATATATATATATATATATATCGATAGATAGTTAGATAGATTGATAGATTGATAGTACATTATGCATACGTATGTTGAAATACAATTATATTCATACATGCAAGTACCAGGTGATCAGTGTATACACACACACATACACATTCATATACATATATCTACATTGGTATATTCATGTGTAGATTTATACATATCTATCAGCTAATAAACTTTAATACTGAATTTATTGTGGATATATATATGCATATATAAACATATATATATATATATATATATATATATATATATATATATATATATACATCCACACACACAGACACACAGACATATATATATATATATATATATATATATATATATATATATATATACGAATGTGCATATGTATACATAAATACGAACAAGTGCGCATATATATCAGGCTGTATGTTTTTATTTGACTCTTGCAAGGCACATCTCATCGCTGTAAAATATCATAAAGTAAAAATCATATCATGTACGGACGGGAAATATATTACTGGAATACTTTGAATTATTAAAAAAAAGGTACGAGAAAAAGATATGTCTTTTTTTTTAAAGCTGATAAATTCTATGGTTTAAATGTTCATTCCTTCGTCTATTTTTAAATCCCTGGCGGGGAATATATAAAGATTCAGTGGAAAAATATCAACAAGACAACTGGAGGAAATTCATATAGGATATGAAACTTTAAAGCTGTTTCAGACTAATTGAGATGTATTCTAAATACTATCCGCCTTAGAAAGATACTGGCAGATGCTCTAGGCTCGCCTGCTAACGGAGATATTTATTTGCATAAAACAAAACTGAAACTTGTGTATAATGCCCAACACAATATATTAACTTTTTTTTTCCTCCAAAATTATAACAAATCACCAGAAAAATAAATAAATATAAAAGGGAAAGGAAGCATGATGTATAAGATGAATCCTTACAAAGATTCTACGTACATGTTTTTGTCCAAATACTAAAGTTCCCCCGGAAATTGCAATTATTTCACGCTTGGCCCCAAGGAATAACTCTTTTTGCACTTCATAAAATATTTGAAATAACAAAATTTGGTATTTCCATTACGCTCGCCCAGTGTCTATTTGCCGCAGGATTGGTTTTGGCAGTGACTGGAAAACGCGGTTTTATCTGAGTATTCCAATCATTTTTTTATTAAAAGGATCCAAAAAGGACGCAGCCCAAAAACATCCGTTTCAGGCCTTCTAGATTTCGTGTCTCGAAAGAGAAGCTTTAATTGACTTTTAAGCCATTTCGGTAACTCAGATTTTAGTTTTACAAATGGCTGCCAGTTCGTTTTGACAACCTGGCCTCGAGCCAACAAGTGAGAGAGTGCCAATTGGAAAGGGAATGGCCTTTTCTTTTTTGTCTGGCTTGAATATCAGTATCCGAAATCCTGGCTTTTATTTGAGCTCGAACATCCCCCACCCGGCACTGAGTATGAGACACACAACTATCTCACCAATCGTAGTAGACTTTGCTGAATTATCTCCGAACAGAACATTCAAAGAGTTTTTTCGGAATAAGAAATTCATTCTTTTTGTTGTTAACACGGCGTTCCACTCCATACATTTTGCAGCCTTCTTCGTGTTAACTACAGTACATTTGAAGAAGGTCGTAGAATGGATCGGTTGAAACGTGGTCTTAACAACACATTCAACAAGACAGAGTTCAATCATCCAGAAAAAACCCTTTGAATGTCAATGACCTTTCTAGGATCTAGAGACAGGAGACTGATTATGACCGATAGGTATCCTCTTTAATTGCTCGTTTGGAAGAGGTACTTGAACGCAATTAGGGGACCGAAGATCAGAACTTCGCCCTTCCTATTCAAAAACAATTATCGTTACGGAAAGTATGAACAATGAAATATCAAATGAAGCTTGAAAATTTCAAAAGGTGATGAATTATTAGAAAAAAGACGATTGATTACAGAAGTAGATGATTAAACCGGTAAACTTTGTTTGAACTACAGGGGAAATTCCCCGTCCTCCCATAAATTGAAACCAATGGTTAAATCGGAAATGCACCTTAATAAATAATTGAATGAATCAATAAGCAAGACAATTATTAAAAAAAGGAGAGGAAAATTGGAAAGAACGTTTTCGCAGATGCTAATGTTTTTTTTTTTTTGAAGCAATCGGTTTTTTTAGAAAAATCCTCATATCTATTTGTCAGTACAAATACATAAACACACCAAAGAATTAATATATTGTCATTATTGATATACACTGATTCATCGGGACTGATCGGGAATTAATACACATTAGATTTTAGGCTAAAAAAAACAAAAACACCTCACCTGCGAGACAATGGGCGAGAGGATATTAGATTAGATAAAGTGTATGCTACGATATTGTTGATTTTCATAATTTTATTCTCGGATGGAGTATTGGAGCATTATCATTATTATTATTATTATTTGCAATCTCACACCAGTTGCCTGGTGGTTACAACTGGAGGTTGAGTGACAGCAAGTCTCCTCACGTGTCCAGCCCTTCTCTTCTCGTTCTCATAGACCACAGTAATGCTTTTCATCACAACTTTGAATCGGACCGTAAGAAGAATTACGTTGAAGGTAAAAACTGGTCAAATATTGATAATAATGTCGCAATATAAAATTTGAAAGATCAACTATATCGCTGTTTTTATCGTGAACATCATCAGCGAGGAATATTGATTGTAAAGAGTTAGGTTTAAGGTGTGAAATCAGTTTCAATTCAACTGTGTCATCCCCGTGGCTAAATTGTTATAAGCAGCCGGGAGTATACTGGACCCACTTTGGCGAGAAAGTGTGAGTTCGATTCTCATCTAGGACTTGCTCTTTGATTTACGATTACACTGTTTAAACGTTTCCGTTGGATTACAGTACGATTCATATTTGTGATAGAAAGTGACTGAAAGTTTGGATAAAGGAAAAAACTAGTAAAAAAATTAATAATGTGTGTGTAGTTTATTTAATGATCATGCGCTCAATTTAATACGAGATATTCCTGAATGGAATAAAAACATTTTATTCGGAAGTCTGTCTGTCTATCTGTCTGTCTGTCTGTCTGCCTCTCTCTCTCTCTCTCTCTATATATATATATGTGTGTGTGTGTGTGTGTGTATAATGCATATATTGTCTCAATTTGTAAGGAACGAACAGAAAACAAATGAAAATAGATTTTAGCCCTTATAGATGTTTAATCACAGAGTTCAACATTCAATACAGTAAATAGAGCTATGAATATATTGGAAAAATATATTTATGGGGACATGTACTCTGAGAATGTAAACATTTCGTGCCTCGCTCACTCTCCAGCAACCAACCCTCTGTTATTTCCTTTGGATTCTGGGAATAACCAGCCCATTTACTTTCGAATTACATATACTACAATCATCCAGTCAGGTCGGAAGGTTTCCTAAGGTCTTACGATCTACCAAACTAACCAGTGTGATCATTCTAACTTTTGTTCAGTCTATTCCCCGTTGATTCTAGCAAATTCTCATGTATTTTAACACCCTACATGATCTCTTCACACTTATTAGTTTTTTGGGTTTAAACCATTCAGTGATTATGCCTACGAGGAATAGTATCAAGATGATTATTGAGATTTTTACGAACCACAGATTCTTAGGGTAAGACGTCCTTCTAGGAGCTAATTTGGTTTAGTTTTATCCAAAAATAAAATTCAATTGTATTTCTATCGATTTGGTGTCATTCATATTTCCTTGTTTTGTTAATTTATCAAATTTTGATTGTTTATAAACTTCAATACAAAGTGAGTGTATCAAAGTGTGAGTGATGAAAGTGATTATGTTGTAAATAAAATATACATGGGTTCCTCTAGCGAGGTATCAAGTTTGGCTTGTCCCCTTCCCTGTAAGGGTTTCTATTCATTTTATGTTTTTACCTTTAGTATGTTAAATAGCAATATAATCCATTTTTACAAACATATAATAATCCTCTATATTTAAATCACTAATTGTGGAATTCCCTAAGAAATGTTGAAGGTTTTGATCAGTTCCTAGTTGTTTGTAAATTGGTTCGATCTTACTGTATAACGCAAAGGTAGGTCCCTTAAATCATACATGTCCAAACTTGGATTTGAGTATTGTTAGGATGTTTTGATTGGAAAGTTGAAAGCAAACGAAGGAATTCGTCTTTATCTTTACCTAACCGTTGGGGAGAAATGACATTTGCTATATATATGTATGTGTGTGTGTATGTGTGTGTGCGCGCGCGCATGTGTGGTGAGTGTGTTATAAATTGCATTTTATTACACATATATAAACTATTGTTTGAAATAATTCTTACATTGTTAATTTATCGCTTGAACTTAAAACAAGAACAGCGTAAATAGAACGTGCAATTAAAAGAAAATGGGACTGCTGCAGGAATCGAACCTGAGCCCCATTTTTTTCATTGTCTGTTCTATTTACATTGTATTGTTCGTGTGATATATTAATCGTTTAACGACTGGAATTCATTTCAAATAAGAACATCCTTGTAATATAACGCAATTTATAATCATTCTGTCGGATCACAAACACACACACACACACACACACACACACACACATATATATATATATATATATATATATATATATATATATATATATTACTTTCTATCGTTCTGCAGAAACAGAATATTCTTTAAGGTCGTTGAATAGCGACATGTCTTATCAGTTTGTTATCTGAAATAACCTTAAAAACCTCGTTACCTCTATTTCGAATCTCTACGTTTACTCCAAACGAGGACTAACTAATGTTTTACTTGATTGATAATTTAGTTTTATAATTTTCTTTACTTCTTATACTAGCCTGCCAGTTCACCGATTGTCCTAAAGGTTGCCATTCTGTTTGTAATTTGATCAAAAAGACGCCAAAGGCACAAGTATACCAAACGTATCATTAATAGAATTCGCAGGATAACACCTACAAGGCTATGTGGCAAAGGTCATTCTGTTAATCTAAATATTTGTGGTGATTGAAAGCTACCAATGCAAGATGAGTTGGTGGGTGTTGGACGTACAGCAACTTCCCAACGGCGTACGTGGAATTTATCTATTAGAATTTGTCTTTTTGACAGCACTACCGTGCCAAAGATGGTTTTAGTATATACACCAATCGTATCATCTTCCATGCCTTGCTGGTTCCTTATCATTCAAATCCTCTGAAGACATAATTCATTTTTTAATGGACATTGAAACATTTCAAAAATCAATCATTCTCAAGTGAAAAATCTACTTTTTTTTTTTTTTTTTTTTACTTTCTAGTCCTTATATTTGTTTCCCCCTCTGCTTAAAAAACTCCTTTTGCTGAAACTGAGACCACAGTTTTCTATTTGCTTATGTAGGCATTTGTAAATAAATTTGCATTCAAACTGAGATCAACATTGCAGAATATTAATAAAATGGATGTTGTAGATATTGGAAGCTTGAATAATTGTCCATAATCTAGATGCTTTCTCTTTGGCATCTTACTCTCAACGTAAAAAAGGAAAATATATAGATGATGCCGGGGTACTAACCGTTTCTCCTTTCATTCAATCTTAATACACGATGTAAGAAAAAAAAATCATTACCTCGAATTTTCCCCTTTTTCGATTCAGGGCTTTGGGCTGAAATATTTTTTGTACTCATTTTTCCTTTGAAAGTCTTCATGAAACATGCGACTTGTTACAACTGAGATTGCCGTCTTATTATAATTCGCCATGTACTCGCCTACCACTAAAGCAACTCGGCATAAATTCATGAAATTTTTCGTGGGTACGGATTTGATCATGGAGAGGTGTTTTGAGCAAACGAGTTTCTGAAAACCATCCCCTGAATATATTTTTATGGGGTTTCAAATCAGTGGAATGTTGGTCTATTTACATGATTATTCATCAACGTAAAAGTACTTTTTGGTGTCGTGATAGTAGGGTTTGTTTATTCTTGTTCCTGAAATCAATCCTCGTAGATAGAAGAATGTCCATAGACGGCATTTTTTAAAGAAACAAAAGTACTTTTAAACATACCTCATTTCGCGATGTTTATTGGTTACACATAGATACTTTGAGTAGTGGTGTTTTCATTTGTGCACGTTTTGATGCAGTATGGTTAAGAATTGCGTGTCAAGATAGAATGAAAGGAGATTCCAAGATCACAATTTGGGAATCAGTGGTTATGTTCACGCGGAGAAAACATTTATATTTCACTTCTAGGGGAAATAAAGAACGTTCATTTTTGATATTTAAAAAGCGAAATCTAGTTCTTTTTTCGTTCCTTTTCCAAGAATTGAAATCGGAGATTTTTAATTTAAAGTTCAAAATCGAAGGGAAATTCTTTTTCTTCACTTTAAGAAGAGAAAATGGGGGGGGGGGAATTTCCCACGCTTATACACTTTTCGCGGTTCAAATTGACGGATAATTTTTTTCCACTTTTAGGGGACAAAATGCAAGGGAATCTTTTTCTCACTTTCAAGGATCAAAATCAAAGTGGATTTTTCCCTTCTTTCAGGGATCACAATTGAGGTAAGTATTTTCCACTTTTAGGAGGACAAAACGGGAAGGGGAGATTTTTTTCTATTTTTGAATTTTTTTTATTATCTGGGGTTGAAATGGGGTGGATTTTTTCCACTTTTAGGGGTTAAAATCGTGTTGAAATTCTTTTTGCTTTTAAGGGTCAAAGTTGATGAAATTCCTGTTTTTTTACTTTTATCGTTGAACTAAAATAAAAATGAAAGTTCTCTCCATGTGAACATAATCTCTGATCCCAAAATTGTGTCTCTTGGAATATGTTTTTTAATGGATTTTTTTTTTTTCATTTTTAGGGGGCAAAATTGAAGGGTATATTTCGTTCTTACTTGTAGGAGCCAAAATCGAGTCGGAATTCTTTTTTACCTTTTAGGGCCAAAGTAAATGGACTTTTTTCACTTTTAGAAGTTAGAGGGGGGATTTTTTTCTACTTTTAGTCGTCGAAATCCAAGGGAAATTTTTATTTTACTTTCAGGTGTCAGAATGGGAGGAAGTTTTAATCCTCCTTTTAGGTGTCAGAATCGAGGGGAATTTTTTTCATTTTAGGGATTAGGTGTTTAAATCAATGGGAAGTTCTTTATACTTTTAGCTGTCGGAATCCAAGGAAAGTTCTCTTTTCTTACTTTTAGGGGTCAAATGGGAGAGGGATTATTTTTCTTCACTTCTAGGTGTTAAAATCGAGGGAAATATTTCTCTCCGATTTCAGGGATCGGTATTCAAGGGCATTCTTTTTCGGCAAAAGCAAAGTGGAAACCCCAACCCACCCGTAAAAGTGAAAAAAATGCCCACCTCTAAAAAAACAAAAACAAAAAAAACTTAATTGATCAATGTGTTGAAATTCCCCAAACCTTTGAGTAGCACCTTGTGCATAACTTTACGTCATTTTGCATTTAGATGTTAGTGCTGAAATGTGTATGTCTATAGGTATTAACGAAGTTAAGTTAGCTCGGCACAAGCCAACAAAGGGTGCCCTGTGAGGATGATACTCAATAGAGTAGCAATGGTTTGCGAGAATAGATCGCTTACCTCTACCCATGGCAAGGTAACCATGTTGATTTATTAAACTTGGCTTGGCACAGCACAAGGCCACACGAGTTGGGAACCTAGTGAGAATAGAAGTCCCCCCTAGTAGTTACTGGCTTGGTAACCATCACCACGGAGCAGTGTCCAGTCAATATTGACTCATGATAGTCTTTTAGAGTACAAGGGAACGTATGCAACACTCAGTGAGAATCAGACTCACTACACTAGTAATGGTCTATCAGACTGG
Source organism: Thysanoteuthis rhombus (assembly GCA_963457665.1). Lineage (NCBI taxonomy): Eukaryota > Metazoa > Mollusca > Cephalopoda > Oegopsida > Thysanoteuthidae > Thysanoteuthis > Thysanoteuthis major. The sequence continues at coordinate 36,371,455 of OY735213.1, read as the reverse complement.
TTCGCTTACCATTGTTTCATTCATAATCCACATATATAACACGCGAAGTGCATTTCGGATATCGCAAATGGGGTTTTTGAAATGTTCATATCTGTTTACTTTTTATTGATATTTCAAAATTGTTTTAACTGATGGAATACATAAATAAGAAGAACTTAATCAACCCGTGTACGGAAAATGTTTTGCTTCGAATGTTCCTTATTTTCAACTTTGCATATCCTGGCTCTTCCAATAACATTCAGCAGAAGATTGCTCGAAGGGTATCCATTATAAACACGTATACGATTTTCAGCACTTCAGACTGGTCTCCCTGTTCGTTGGTCATCATCATCATCATCATCATCATCATCATCATCATCATCATCATCATCATCATCATCATCATCATTCTTTCAACGTCCATCGTTGGACATAGACCTTCCCCAGGATTCGCCACACTTCGCTATCGTGGGGTTCACAGAGTCAGTACTTTCTGAAATTGTTTAGCTCGTCTCTCCGTCAAATACTCCGCCGGTCTCTGTTGCGCATGTGATCTCTGGGGATCTATGTGGTGAGTTGCAATGTCCATCGGTTGTCCGCCATTCTTGCAACGTGGCCAGCTCACTGCCATTTGGGATTTTTAATGGATTCTATGATGTCCCTGACTCCTGTCTTCTTCTGGATGTACTGTGCTGTCTTGAGGTTTCTCCATGTGAGGCCTAGCATAATTCTTTCATGTGCACGTTGCATAGTTCTCAATTTGCAGATCTGTCTCTTGGTTAGGTTCGATTTTTCAGCTCCATAAATGACTATTGGGAGGATGTATTGGTTATACACCCTTCTTTTTTAAAGATTAAGTAAGGTTGAAAACAGAGCGAGACTCCTTGACAAAGTAAGAAATGGTTGAATTGTAAAAAATTCGATCACTAATATAACGAATCCAAATTCTCGAGAATGCATAAACGAACGACGAATCATGGATACAGATGGCTGACTCTTGATGTTCAAATAACGAGAATATGCTCCCGGGATTAACCCTGAAGATATCAAAAATAAAATTCTTCTATTTTAGTTCGTTGCTCAGTTGTGTACTTTACTGCGATGAATTCCCAAGGGTTCCTTTTTACATCTGAGGAAAAAAAAATATACTAAAATAGAAAAAGTTATGATTATGTTTTGATTTGATTTTTCGAATTAGTGAATCCAGTGTTGACAATTTTAAGATTATTCAATTTTTTCATGTTTTAATATCCAGTGTTGCCTATTAAAGTGTTCTTTTTCAAGCTTTTTTCAAATTTGAAAATGGTTTTCAGAATCGAAAAAAAAAATTTTACGTTCAAATTGGCATCCCCATTATATATATATATATATATATATATATATATATATATATATATATATATATATATATGGATCTTTGATCCGACAGAAATAATTATGAATAGCAATACATTATTTTGAAACTGTTTTTGGAATTATTATTCGAAAAATTGAAAAAAATGACATCTAAATTGGTAAACAAATTAACTATATATATATATATATATATATATATATATATATATATATATATATATATATATATATATATATATATATATATATATATATGTATATATATATATATATATATGTGTGTGTGTATGTGTGTGTGTGTGTGTGTGTGTGTATGTGTGTGTGTGTGTGTGTGTACATTATTAAAAAATGGATATGTGATATCCGACAGGAATAATTATAAATTACGTTATATTATTTTGAAAATCTATTTGTAATGATCTTCTGTTATTATGCGGTATGAGAACGCTAAATTGAAGTTGCTACCTTCTCGGTCCCAGGTTCGACTCCTGCAGGCGCCCCATTGATTTTAATTGCTTATTCTTATTCACGTTGTTTCTACGTCAAACGATACATTCACCGTATAATCACAGAAGATCATTTCAAGTAGAGTTATTGCGTTTTATGCAGGATACAACACTTTGATCCTAGTCAGAGCGCACTGATACTCTGATCCTAGACAGGAGTGCCGAGCATGGACCAGGGAGAGGCTCAGGGGGTCCGGACATTCTTGCTCTGGCAAAGCATACTTGAGAATTTTTTTTTCTGTTATTTAGAATATGAGAGAAATTTTATAAATGAAGCCACCACAAATCCTAAGTAATAATAAATTAACCATCAAAAAACCAAAATATATCGATTACATAATTAGATCGAAATAGTGAAAGAAATTGGAGGCCCCTCTTTCAGCTTAAATTCCTTGAACTACCCCGGGTTAATTATACCGTCATTTTTCACGGGCACCATGTTAGTAACTATATAAACAAACTCAATATTGGGATAAAAATGTTTGTGCAAGTCGAATACGGTGGACTTCCTTGATAAGTAATCGGATGTGGGAGGAAAATTGAATAAATTTCTTCTCTCAAATGGCCGTCATATGCGCTAATGCCCAAGAACATACGTGTTTATGTTGATAGACTTATATGTATGCGTTCATTTCTGCATACACACATTCGTTTGCACAAGAAATTGATGTATGAGAGCGAGTATGTATGCGAGTAAACTAATACATGCAGACAAACACATACACACATAAACTCTCTCTCATACACACACACACACACACACACATACACACACTTACATATTATAATAATAATAATAATAATAATAATAATAATAATAATAATAATAATAACAATAATAATGACAGCAACAACAATTATAATAATGATTATAATGAGGAGACAAGGGCTGGACACTTGAGGACACTTGCTGTCACTCAACCTCCAGCGGTAACCACCAGGCAACTGGTGTGAGATTGCAAATAATAATAATGATGATAATGATAATAATAATAGGATGTGTTTATAATTAAGAAGAGTAAAACAAATTTGTAGTGAGGATTCTCTCTCTCCCCCTCTCTTTCTCTCTCTCTCTTATATACATACATACATACATATATATATATATATATATATATATATAAATATATATATATATATATACACACACACACAGACACACACACACAGACACACACAGACACAGACACACACACACACACACACATATATATATATATATATATATATATATATATATATATATATATATATATATATATATATATATATATATAAACACCTAGGGACAAAATATTGACGCAGATAAATTAAACTATAACAAATTGATAAATTTAAAATAACAAACACATAAGCCTTATGGTTTATGTTTCATTTAAGTTACATGGTGAAACCAGCCGGTGAGTACCCATGAACTTATCAGTCCCTTTCTCTACCTATCTAACTATCTCCTGCACCATATTTAGGCGTCTTATGATATTATCATCAATCCTAAAAGATATTTTGCCAAACATATACACGGGGACTGTTAATCTACTTAACTGCATTCAAATTAAGTGCTTGGATAAATCTTGTTATTGTTTTTTAACTTGTTTTTTCTTGTGCATTTTTGAAAACATGGAGTCAAATAATTCTCTGATGCATATCCCGAACTGAAAATGAATTTGCAATTTATCATATTTTCTTGAATTGATAAAAGAAATTGAAAAATCTGATAGTGCTTTCAAATAAATAGAGTTAGTTTTTTACTGTATACATTTCCCTGAAAAGCATGATTTCTGATAAGCACCAGTGCATGTGCTCTCATTAGACGAATTAATCACATAAAATAGCATTTTGATATCCACATTTACTTGAAACATAAACCAAGAATTAATATATATATATATATATATATATATATATATATATATATATATATATAATCAATCCCCATGTTATCAGAAATTCAAGCAGGAAAATAGGATTAAGAATCATATAGATTAAACTAGATTTAATTTTAAAAAAATTCCTGTGAAGTTTTATCTTGTCATAAAAACCGTAAAGTACACATAGATGTCTCAGTAAGATCGTTTAATATGAAGAAAAATGGTTTTGAAGGGTTCGTGTTTACGAATTGAAATTCCCACAACTATTATTCATACGTACATGTGTCTTTGCGTGCGAGTGAATTCAATCTATCCGACCATTTTAAAGAGATGGATTTATGCCTTTTCCAAGAGTACATAAACAGACCGAACTCAGAGTTATGAACTTGGGTTGCTGATTCTATAATCAGCTCTGTCACGGCCACGCGAATCGAACCTCCGGAGATCTTTGTCGGACCATTAACAAACATCTGGTGAATGTTTTTGTCTTGAAGTTCATACCAGCGAATGTTGATAGAAGATGTGAAAATGAAATGCGTTTCCACAAGGCTTCAACAGTGAAGCATACCTGGCCATTACTTCGGAAATGATTTTTGAGTTTTAAGTTATTCCCATGAATCTGTGAGCAAATAAGGCACGTATTTAGCGGAAACGTACTTTTAATCTTCTGTTAACATTCGCTGGTATGAGCTCTAAGCTAAAATCAGTCACCTAAGATATTTCATGAATAATCCGACGAGATCTTCATTCATTGATTGAGTGGCTGGATTCTACAAGATTTCCATTATTCCAGATCATCGGTGGTCTTCAAGTGACATTTCATCACGTTTGAAACGTCTCGCACACTTGTGTTTTATCTTAAGCCTCTTCCTTAAAAAAGCTTTTCAAAGCATTACGACAATTTTGGTTGTAGTTTTTTCATGATCTTTTTTTTTTATCATCCATCGAGAAAATCGCCAAACGTGCTGGTGAACACCAGTCACAGCCAGTCATAGCGTTGAATAGTGTAGAATCGCGACATCTAGCGGTGCAATGTCCAACTACATTCAAGTCACGCACCACATTCGTGTGTGTACTTGACTATCTAAATTGCTAAATTCTCATCCGTGCCCACCGTATATAAATTGTCTGTGGAAGATCGAGGAGACCCCGTGAACAAACCAACAATATGCAAATAGTTTCCTTTTGTTTTGGGGGCAGTTATCCTCATATATATATATATATATATATATATATATATATATATATATATATATATATAGTGTCACCCATAGACAGTTGTTTCATCGTATTACGACTCTCCAGTGTTGCTATACACTCAATAAATCTACTCAAGTGCCACCAGGCAGGATTGAAACCTTCACTCAAGACCAGGAGTCCAGTATTCTTCAGGCAGTGGGACCGAATTGAGCGATATGTTTTTTATGCATAGATCATAATTAACCATCCACCAGAGTGCTCGATTCAAGAGTTAGAAGTAGCGTTGCATAATAGCTTTTTGTAGATGGGTGACCAACTTTAAGAGTGCTCAACACCCCCCCTAAAGGAGGAAGTTGTTTCGTTGTATTACGACTCTTCAGTGTGGTTATAGATTCGATAACCACTCCAGTGCCGCCAGGCAGGATTGAAACCTTCTTACATGTATATACATATATATATGTTATTAGGAGAGTAATGTCACAATTTATTGACAGAATTTATCAAATAAATAATTATCATCATTAGTAATGACCAAAGGTCAACGTGAAACTAAATCTTTTATTCCTTGTTATGTGCACGTTGCATGGTTCTCAGTTTGAGGGGCAATCTTTTGGTCAAGTTCCATGAGTAACTATCTGGAGAATGAATTGATTGGATAATCTTTTTCGGGATTGGAGAGATTTTCTGTTCTTGAAGGTTGAGCTTTCTCTACCAAAAGCTTGCCATTCTAGAGTCATTTTTTTCATGATCTCTTGGGGGGGGGGATTACATGGCGATTCGTTCTCCTTGGTAGATGTTGTGGTCTATTTTCTCCAGTTCAGCGTTTTCGATTTTGATTGTTGCGTTTTTGTCTTGGCATGACAAACTAGACAAGTTCAGAAAGCATAGGCACTACAAGGCCCATGATAGAGAGGTCTGGCGGATCTTGGGGAAGGTAAATGTCCAACGACGTACGCTAAAAGATTGCTGCTGTTGATGTTGATGAAAAGGAACGTGGATTCTAAAGGATTTCAATGATACCGAAATGACCGTTTCGTACTTTTAAAAGTTTGCCACCAAATTTTCCCATGATTCGATTTGATTAGGAATAGGTTTCCATTGCATTTCTGAGAAATGTTGCACTTTCGATGAGCAGTAGTGGTATTATCTTGATTTTTCTTGTCATTATTGAATGAGGCATTGTCAATCAGTATTAATTTTTTATTGGTATTTATTTCATCTTAATTTCAGTAGCTTTTCATCGCAACTACAAAGTCCGCCATTCTACGGCCATTACTAAAAAGCTGGAATAAAAAATTAGCTCTTTTTTTTCTTACACAACGTTTATTTTTGTTGTCTGAAAGTCGTAACTGTTCTGTCTAATCTTTGAATACCATATGAATTATCGACGAAAATCCCCGTAAAATTTCTAACTTGGTAAATTTCTTTCTTGATATCGTTTACAGACATACATGTATATACAAAACTTTTTATTCTATAAATCTGAGAGGGAATATTTGACCCCACCAAGTTTCGTAATCAAACTGAAGTGGGGCAATCGCTTTCACTTTTGAGTGAGTGATGAAAACTGTTTCTTGTTAAACCTACTATAGCCGGAATTTTGGTAAGTATTGTTTTGCTATAATATCATGTGGTGTCAATAATGATGGAATGTATGTAAAAAAGAAAAGCAGGTAAAA
>OY735213.1:36294867-36359867 GCA_963457665.1 Thysanoteuthis rhombus | reverse complement strand
ATCCATGATACAACTGTCTAGGTTTCATTTCGAAGACAAACTCAAGAAAAAAGGCATGAACAAAATTAAAAGCTATATGTCATCTTTATGGACTTGGAAGGCATTTGATCCCGTTCAATACAATATGCAAATCGAGTCTTTGGGAAATATTCAGCAGTTTTGTTCGTCCATTCGAATTCCTCAATATGATTATCCAACTGTTTGAGGCACAGTTCGGTCACGTCAAAATCAGCTGCAACCTGTCAAAGACCTTTCCTTTTGCGAACTGTATGAAATCAGGTTCTGGTCCAACGCAGCTCTCAATATTCTTTAGCATAATGTTGACAGAGGACTCAAAGGAGATGAGTGACGAAGAAAACGTGAACATCCAATCAAGTGGTGATCTGCTCAATATGAAAAGACTCCAGAACCACACAAAGAATACAATGAAACTCCTGTTACGCAGATGACGTAGCTCTAGTTGTCCACCCATAGTCAGTTCCCCAACAGGTAATGTCCCATTGTGCAAAGGCCACATTACTCTTCGGTGTGGAAGCCAGTCTTCAAGAAAAGTGTCATCATCCTTCGTCAAACTGCAACCCAAGAGTGTACCAACCTCCATTCCGTACCTATCGGCTCGACAGAGCCCAGGACTATATATATATATATATATATATATATATATATAGAGAGAGAGAGAGAGATTCTTGTGTGTGGAAACGCGTGTGTTATTGCAAATCTTCCAAGTCTGATAAGAACACATTTTAAAGCATATTTCTACGGGACTTGAAATGCACTCATTACAAACATCATGATTTGCATATTATGTAAGTACTGATGACGAATTTTGTTGCCATCCGAATAGAGTTTACAATGCTAAATGATGTTTGTAGGCTTAGATGCAGCTTCTGGACTGTTGAAAAGAGTTTTTCCTTTATAAACAAAGAAAACTGATTTCAAATCAGAGGAAATTTACGTTTGGTCTGGTGAGTTTGAATGCATTATAAAACCAATCTTATGTTACAAATCTATCCTGATTATGTTATTCATTTACTCAGATACCAGAGAGTTCTTTTATGCACGATTCTCGTTAATCTGTTGCCAAGAAGAGAAACTTTAATTGATGGTTTAGTAAATATTGGAAAATTGGTTTTATTTTCATGCAAATATTTTCTTGCGATTTTGGTGGCAGAGAATGTTCACACTTTTCCCGTCTATTCATTAATGCATCAGAAAAATAACAAAATAGCCCAATATAGCACATACGCACCCACATACACACTATGTCGGTGTCTCTGTGTCCGTCACTGTCTCTCTCTGTCTCTAAACAGGGCTATGGTTGAACAACTAATGAGCCCAAAAATAAAGTATAAAATCACAGATATGTGATTTACAAGCTCCTAGATCCTAAAATCAATTTTAGAAATAGTCATGGAAGAACCCACTGAAATAACACAGATTGGAATAAAGGTGAATTGCTGGGCACATATGTATAGATTCTTTGGGACTATATATATTTTGACTAATAAGATTTCCTTTTCGGTAGTAGAAAAATGTAAAGTTTTCATGATCATATATATATATATATATGTGTGTGTGTGTGTGTGTGTGTGTGTGTGTGTGTGTAATAGCCCTACTTGCCGGCAATGCTTTCAATTCAATCTTTGATCACTGACAATCCCTTTCTTCCAGACTTTCAATGTACGAAAGCAATATATACAGGTTAACTGCCAAAATTTGTACAAATATATATCTTGGGTGAAAAAAGCAAAATCAATCAATTTTTGCTTATCCATAGAAACAAATAGTTTGTTAATGTAAAAATTGTTTAAGCTCAAAAGGAGAGTGGTGGAGTAGTATTAATGTCAGTGGGCAACGATGAGAAAAAAAATTAAACCTATCCTACGTATCCTGAATTGCAATATAGTCAGCGGTAAAATACAGCCGTGAATATTGTTTCATTGTATATGTAACCCTTATAGTGAATAAAATTTTGATGCATTTGTTTATTTAATCCTACCTGTATTGATACCATGACTTACTCAACAGCTAGTCAGCCAATCAGTCTGTCTGTCTGTCCCTCTGCCTCTGTGTCCGTCCGTCTGTTTCTCTCTCTCTCTCTCTCTCTCTCTCTCTCTCTATACATATATATATATATATATATATATATATATATATATATATATATATATATATGCAAATCCCTGTTATAATCTAGAAGTTATAATGGACTAGTCCATGTGAAATGGACTAACATAGCTAAAAAAAAAAGCTTTTAGTTGGACGTTTGAAGCTAAACGAAAAGAAACAACAGTGTGTAAGGGTTCAGACTTAAAAAAAATCAAAATTAGAATATTTGAATTATTAAGAATGATTTACCCAACAAAATAACTTTGGGCTCCTCAGGACTGATTCCTTACATAAATAACTCCGTCATCTTTTACGGGTATAAGCTAGTATATATATATATATATATATATATATATATATATATATATATATATATAGAGAGAGAGAGAGAGAGAGAGAGAGAGAGAGGAACGTACATATGGAAACTTTTACACCTTCTAAATATTGCCGATTCTACAAATACATACTCAGTGTATTAATAACTTAAATTTGGTAACTTTCCACGCACGCACGCACGCACGCACGCACGCAATCGCATATAGAAATCAGTTCATTCACATACACGTATTGATGCGTGTGACTAAATATGTACGTTTATATTTATGTGTATGTGTAAGCCTAATTGGAGATAAATAATGGAACATGCTTGAAAAGATACATACGTAAACAATTTTAGTGTGTTTATTCTCAGCGTTTTGCACATTTGGCCGAAACACCAGATAGAAAATAATAAACAAATAAAGGCCGCTGTTTCAAATTTTCATATGGTTTTGATTAGTGAGCCACTCTTACGAAATACTCAGTGTGTTCCCTTCGCTGTTCAGAGGCACGCACTCTGTTTTCTTATGAAGAAGATTACGCTGAATAAATGTTCAGTCGCAGACACGGACCTTGTCAAGAGCTGTTGTAATAGGTTCTCTCTTGAAGGTAGTCGAAAGATAGCGCTATTCATTAGAAGATTCCAGAACCGAACTGATACTTGAACCATGATTTTTTTTTTTAGAAATCTGAGGTCGCTGGTTGAACTCATCAATATCTTTATCAAAATTCCTTCTAACCTTGCCCATTTAAATAGCCCAGCAGCGCCCTCATGTGATTTTTTAAAAGAGTTATTGTCGTAGAGCGGTGGTTTCCAAACTTGGGCAGCCTGAGGACCCTTTTTATAAAGGAAATATCCTGGCAGGCCCCTATTTTAAACATTCACTTCTCAGACTGTTAGTGAATTAGTGAACTACAATAAAGAGCGATTTTTGACTTTTAGAAATCACATTCATTAGAAATTGATTCATTTATTCAAATACTAATAAACGGTACTGGTCTGTGTACGATAATTATGATTTTGGTTGCAGTGAGATGGATGATGTTGCTTCTCAGCCATAAGACTCGCAATGTCATGTCCGAATCGAACACTACCACGGACCCCCAGCATTTTCTAACGGACCATTGGGGTTCCGTGGATCCCAGTTTCGAAACCCACGTCGAAGAGTTCTCATTGGCAAACTGATCCCTCATGCCTTCGCTTGTAAGTTTGGTCCTCTCCGATTTTGCCAATCTTGTGGCCCTGTACCTGATTAATTATTCACACATTTAGAATAAATATGGAATTTTCCCCGTTATTTCTCGTCAACCGCCCCAGGACAACTTTACTTTCACTACCTTCATTACCATCAACGAATTGTCTTGAATCACAAATTGATTCACTGTTAGAGTGAAGAGAACCAGGACAAAGAAATTTATCATGAAATATACCGTCAGCCTTTTCTGCACATTGCTTTCACACCCTTCATCATTATCGACGGTATTGTATTGAGACAAGGATTAACAATATCAATATTCAAGTTGATTCCTGCGATACTGTCTCTTGGGAAAGGGCAAAATCCTAACCATATTTTTCTCTGCTTTACTTTTATCCGTATCTACGACTAAGCGTCTTGTATATTTTACGCCGTGTTTATATAATATATGCCAGGATTTTCGCTTTGTTGTTTTTAGATTTGAAAAAGAAAAAAAATAAGAAGGGTGAAAAGAGTGACAAATAAGTAAATTTGGGAGTTCCTTACCGGGTTTCACACCGGCGTTTCCTATCGCCACACGGCGAGGACAATTAACCATAAAGGGCGTTATTCTAGAACAAGTGTCCGGCTTGAAGACCTCCCAGCTTGAACTGTTGGGGAAGCTGGGGGTCTGCTGGGTGATGGGTACTGCTACGGAATGAAATAGCAAATTGCGCCTGACTCGTAGCAATATGATGATGCAACACACATCATGTTCAATAGCAGAAAATTGATGGTGACACATTTTAATATAAGCCGAGAATGTGAAACAAATGTATCCTTCATCCAAAACGTTTAGAGAGAGAGAGAGAGAGAGAGAGAGAGAGAGAGAGAGAGAGAGAGAGAGAGAGAGAGAGAGAGAGAGGGGAGAGAGGGGGGCACCCGATTTGGAAGAGTGAGGAAGGTCACAAATTAAAAGGCTTTAGTGCAGAAAAAAAGCGAGTGTTTCATTATAGTAGCATCAGCCACCAGTTCAATTTTGGTGTTTTAATGACCTAATGAAAAAATATACGACTAAAAAAAAATGTGGCGTTTGATATATCAAGGAAGGTGCACTGATATATACACACACACATGTAAACATATTTGTTTTACTAAGATAACTTTGACACCAGGCTTTATTCCTTGGGTATTCAGAGAAAAACGAAATCGTTGTTAATGGATTGCGAGACAAAGACATATTTTCACTGCCAGTACTGGTATACCTTGATTAGTGCAATTAATACGTTCCAAATTTTCCCGTAATGTTCAATACCACAATGTTCAAGGCTGTATCGTAATTCAATGTGTTTTTTTTTCCAGGTTATACTTAGTTAATTAGTACTGCAATGCCTCAACTGTACTACATCAAAACTTGCATTAATAAAAATTTTAAAAAAAGCACTATTTAAGGTATTACTGTAGTTCTTTACCCACCGTTTGCACACCTACTCACAAAGGGTATTTCCCACAAAGGTGAGCTGCAAAAGTCAATACGACATTCAATTCGTGCGTGCTGTTGAAATTCCTAGGTGGTTTTGGTAGAACCTTCTATATAGAAATTTAATCATACATATGTGGAGGGCGGTGCATGATGATAGAAGGAGACGGAGAGGATGAACGTTACTCCGAGAAACATACTTGTTAGTCATTGATTGTACTTCATTAACAGAAACTAAATTGCAATTAGTTGGTTAATATTGGAAAATTTATTTGCAACATCATCAGAACATCGCCTATATTCTCCCCCCCCCCCAGGCATCTTATATTGTCTACCAACTAAAAAAGAAAAGACAGGTACAGATTGATGAATACGGGATATGTGTAGAGAAAAAAAAGTTATAAAACGGCTCGATGATAATTCTGTCTTATTTCATTAAAATAAAATTTGTATGGACAACTGAAGTTTAGAAATTAAATATTAGAAGTCTTTTGGTGGTACAATATTTCAATATTGGCGTAATTAGCAAAAGCATGAATAAGTTGAAGAAAGAAGTTTTAAATCTGTTTTAATTTTTTATTGATCAGATAAATCCTGACAGCTTTTTCGAATGCTACTTCTCAAACGAAAATTTGCCAGAAAAATGTTTAATTGATCAATCAACTGTGTGTGAATTGTTCAACATGGTTCAATTGAACTGCTTTTTTTTCTCATAACTTCACGAAAGTTTTTACGACGTGAACAAATAAGAGTGAAATGACGATTAGATTTTTGCTTTCAATCATTTGGTTCTTAGAATTGATCAACCCTTTACGCCCTGATTTTTCAAATTTTTGAATTTGTTGTGATTATATTTTTAAAAATGTATGTTTGGAGGCCACAAAGACAACGAAAATTGAATGACGAAGTAACATTTTGGTAAACGCTATTTTGTTGATAAATAAAAATTAGATTGAGCAGTACCATCGGGATTCGCAGTTCTCAAAGAAATCGACAAAACATGTCGAGCATAAAAATAATGTCGGTACATAAAGGTTCAATAAAGAATGAGATCAAATATTGCATTTCAGTTATCATCTAAATCATAATTTGTTACGGGGAAACAACTCACAGCTGTATGTCAAACTTTCTCAACACATATCTCTGTCATGGTCACTTATTTCTCCTTCATTAGCATACAACGCTTTCATATATGCCTGACGACTGACTATAAAGTTTCTTTCAAAATATGTTTACCGACCAGAAAGATATTTATAAGCTATGCTTGAACAAATCGTAAACCATACAAATACATATAAACATGCAAACCTCGTGATTCTGACCGTAAAATGAATTTTAAAAGAAGATCTCTTGGTATTTGAGTACATGTTATCGACACAGATACCATGTTTTGATATGAATCATTTATCATACCAGTATCAGTCGCGTAATGTACAGGAAAACTTTCTTTTACGATTAACAGAAACGCTTGTAATATGATTCATTCTATTTGTTCTGAGCGCGTGGAATGGAGCTTATTCAATAATTCATGCAGAGAGATGTTCTCGGTTCCTTTCTTTTTTTAAACAAAGAATTTCATACCGTATCTTTGTATAGCAACGCAAGTCACACCGATTTAACATCCACACTGCTTTGACTCGCATCAAGTCGAAGTATGCCGTTTCTTTTACTCTCCATTGATGTTCAATCATTCCGACTTCATCCCAGAAAGATAGTAATGCACAACCTTCTCCCTAAATATATAATCTGCCATACAAGAGTTTTCCACTTCCCTTTGAATAATGACCCTTTTCGAAATTATTGACAATATCTTCAAAGTGAAAACTTACATTGAATAAAGACATTGTTCCGTTGGCTTTTACAGATCTACAAAAAAAGAAACGTATTTTTTTCTAGTATCGGCTTTATAGTGTTTTTAGAGACAGATATGAACAGAGTTTGTTATTTAATGGATGCTCCATAAACGTGGCCTTATGCCATAGCTTTAGTCCAACATATTGATAAACAGATTGGTAGATAGGAACAGATTGAGCTAACTAGATGTGGGATGGGATTAAAAACAGAACTCAACACAGGAAGAGTTGCGATAGGGAAGAAACAGAGGAGATGTGCATTGATGTGAACTTGATAAGTGTTTCAAGTTTGACTTGGGCTGTTAGGGCTCTTAATGTGGGGGCGTCTCCGGATGGGAGGTCTGGTTTCTACCCGCCCAGGGCTTGGTTACTCCCACTTACCAACTTGTGGGGCTGCATTATTATTTTGTGTATCTTGATTAAGTTAGCAATAAATGGCTCTGGTTAATTAGGAACAGCAGCTGTCTCTTGTTCATTTTTTTATCAGGTGGGGGCTAGGTTGTACGCACACACACACACACACACACACGCACATATACACACACATGCACACACACACTCAAACAAAGGCAGATGCGTAAGCACATACAGACGCCAGCACACACACATGCGAACGTAGACTCTCATAGAGATACGAGTACATACACATGCACACACGCATACGCGCGTGTATGGATCTAAACTACGTTGGATATTTTCTTGTCATTCTCGGCTATTTTAACTATGTAAACCAACTTGAACCTTTTTTTTCGGGTGCATAGTTCTCTGAAAAGGCATAGAATCATCAAATGCGCACATTTATCTATCGACATATATATATTTGCACACGTACATCACGACTCACAACGTGGATCTCCAGAGATCACGTGTGATGCTGTGGCCGACAGTAATTAAGATGGAGTGACGAGCTACGTTGATTTAGAAAGTACTGGCTCTGCGATACCCATGCTAGAGAGGTCTGGCAAATCTTGGGGAGGTCAACAATAGACACTAACAGGTTAATGACGATGATGAATATATATACATGTATATATGCACATTTTTGCATGTAAAACTATCTCTTGAGTTTTTCCTCATTATATATATATATATATATATATATATATATATATATATATAAATGTTAGATCAATGTCTGTAGCCTGCTGCGATTATTAGTTGAATCTTGACTTGAAATTTTCACAGTAAAACGTTCAGTCTACGTGATTAATTGATTAACGTTAGGTCAACAGCAGTGACAAGGAGGGAGATTACGTTGAAAAATAAATATTGGTAGTTAAAAATGTGAACATTTTTTTATTAGGCTACGAACCTATTGATATATACAAGAATGTTTATGTGTGTGTAATTAGTTTGCTAATACACAACATGTACTTAAACACATGTATAGATAAGTAAGTATATTCTGGCATCTATATCTGTATATAATAGAGGTTTTCGGTTGGAATGAAATAATCTGAAGTACCTATTGCTAATATATCAGTGCCTTGCTACCACCCTGCCTTCCAAGCTACTTTCCCACCCCCTGACTATGTGATGGCTTCCACCCCCTTTTCAAGTATGGCCATTGCATTATTACAACAATGCCAAGAACAGATACAGTTTTTAAACCAGCCAAGGATTTCTAGATTCTGGCGCAAAATTGGCACATACGAGAATTCATAGTACAGGTACCTGGTTCACAATTGCAATGTACTCTAGCATTCCTTTTCATGCCTCCTGATGACTTGCATTCCTTTCTATAGACGTTAACAGGTGTTGTAATTTGTTCTTATTTGATGATCAATTTGTCTGTTTTCACGGCTCCGTAGATGACCTTTTTCCAGCTTTTCTGAGGCAGAACCCCCGCAGGTATGACGAGTTTATGATAATCACATCTGTGAGCGGGATCTTCAAAGTCAGATCTTTACCAGGCATTTCTTTAAATAAATCTTTCATTTCAAGGCCAAATTCCTCGAATGTAATCTTTCCCCTGATAATCTAGTTTTTGCCCAGAGACATTGGCCCTCGCCCGATATTTGAAGCTTTAAGAGAGACCGTCAGACAATCTTTTCACCTCATCATTGTCTTACGATGAGGACGTTTTTGATTAGCAAGCTGTCCATACAAAAGCTGCTTAAAGATTTTTACATCACTCATTCTTACTAAATGATCACTCTATCATAGCGTATACTTCAGAACAATACAATCACAGTGACATCTCTCAAGAAACCCAACATCACATGAGTATTTCCCAATGCACTCCTATAATTCTACGCAAACATCGTAGGTGAAAACGCTCCAGCTGTCTTAAATGGAGGCAATATGCTAACCATGTCTCGCATCCATAAAGCAAAGAGATAAGTATACAAGTATTGTACACCTTTATCTCTGTTCTTTGTCGTATGCTTCGTTGTCCCTAAAGGCGATGTTCCAGCTTTTCACGTACATCACTGGCCTTTTTTTTTTTTAATCCTCTGAGACATTTTACTGTAAAAGGTACCGAACCTGCTTGCAGTGTTTCCGAGAAAACAGAAACCTGTCCATTACTACTAGACCTTTGCGACTTACATTGACATTTGGCATGCTGTACAGCTTGGCAGGTGCAGGTTGAAATATCACCATCGATTTCCTGAGACTAATAGACGAATCTTTAGCAGTGCAAGCTGCAGTGAATCTATCAAGAAGATACTGCATGTCACCCTCAGTGTGGACCACCAGTTCACAATCATCTGCGAACAACAGATCTCTTAGCAAAGATACAAGTACCTTGGTTTTCGATGCAAATAGCCTGACGTTAAACACATTGCCAGGGGCGCAATAGCGAATTTAGACACCATGATTACAGTAGTTAAACGTTGTACAGAAAACCATGGCAAATCACTGTGCAATTAGTGTAGATGCCAGAATTTTTAACAAATATTGATTTGGGCAGTTTTCCACCAACATTAACCCATACCATCATGCCAACATTAAGTGATCGCAGTATAGTAATGAAGGTTTCGTGATAGCAAAGCCATTTTAGAATTTCCCAATACACAATTCTGTTTACAGTATGAAAGGCCTTAGTTAAGCCAACAAATACCTGATGTAAGCCTGTACCTCGTTTGAAACACTTGTCCTGTAATCGTCTTGCCAAGAACATCGTATCAGCGGTTCAACGGCTGGAGCGGAAAATAGATAGTGATTCAAGAACACCATCAGTAATGAGACGGAGTAAACAACCCAACAATATTCTAAATAACACTTTATCCAACGCAGACACTCGGGCTATACATATGTTATTTCAAAGCTCGTCTTTACTGCCTTTGTCTCTGAACAGAACAACCACTACAGAATCGCGCCAGTCCCCCGGAACAGATTCACGACACCAAACAACCTGCAACAAATTATGTATGATCTTTAATGGGATCTTTCTCTGTTATACTTTAGTGGTTCGGCATTAATACCATTCATCCCAGGTGAGTTTTCACTATTTAATTACATAACACTCGCTTCAATCTCTTCAGAAGAGGGAAGATCTACAAGACTCTCTTCCACTGAGCTGGGCATTTGAAATGTTCATCAACAGTTGAAGAGCAATTTCGAAGCTAATCGAAGTACTCCCGCCACATTTTCAGGATACTAACCGGATCTGAGACTGGTTTCTTCCTTTCCTTAGTGCCAAGTGGTGGGACTTGTAAAGAAGACAGTCCATATACCTCTCTAGGAAGATAATACAATAGCTTTATATCATTGGAGTCTGATGTTGCTTGTATATCAGCCCTTTTACTCCACCACTTGGATTTCATATCTCGGAGCCTTTGGTGCGCACGAGTTTTTGCTTACCTCATCGCAATATTGTATGTTTCTTCTTTCTGCAGATTGCCAAATCTGCAGGAAACTTGAATGTATTCTTCGAGTTCTGTCATTCTGATCAAACTAATCTTAAGAATTCCTCGAATATATATATATATATATATATATATATATATATATATGTGTGTGTGTGTGTGTGTGTGTGTGTGTGTGTGTGTAGGATGTGGATTTGCTACACAAACAAGTTTATGTTTCTCTCTCGGCTTCATCAGGCGAATCTGACGAGGCCCAGATAGGGCAGAAACATAAACTTATTTGTGTAGCGAATCCACAATCTATGATATATCTCCAGCTCTACTCTAAAACAACTTGACTTTTGAAATGAAAAGATGAATGTATCCAGCACTCGATGAAATGAATCCATTACACATCAGACATTGCTTTGTATTATGTTATATTGCTAACTTGATCTGCACCATATATATATATATATATATATATATATGTATATAAGGTGCTCCTGGGCTATCTGAACAGTGCACACGAGCCGAATACAGTAAGTACTTTTGTCGTCACCCCTTTCAAACAATATCCTTTGCGAAATCATTGTATACATGCCAAATATAACCACTTCGAATGAGATGGCGGAAACTAGGCGCAATTTTTCAAAGCCAAATTCTCTGAACATTTTGGCTGCACCTCTTTTATTTTCAATTATCTATTCATTTTCCCAAGATTTCCTATCTACTTATATTATACACCGCATGATTGTCTGTATTTTTGTCCGTGACATTTGTCAAGGGAGATAACTGTTAAATGCTAATAATGATCTCAAAATCACTCCACCAATAAGTGGTGTACTGCATTTTCTATATATTTTTTCAAAGTTGGCATATTTTTGCATATTGAGATTGATGATATTTTCGACCTCAACTCTTTTTCTGAGAAGTAAAAATACAATTCCAGCAAAAAGATTTGTGAAATTCATGGAGGAAGTAACGTGAATAATCCAGTTTAATTATAGAATGATGCTCCACGATTGGGTAGACCAGTTGAGTGTGATAGCGATAAAATCAAAACATAACTTTGGAATTATCAACATCAAACGGCGCTTGAGACAGTGAACATACTAACTATATCTGAATCAAGCGTTGAAAATAATTTGCACCACCCTGGTTATGTGAATCTCTTTGATGTGTAGCTTCCACTGCGATAAGTTAAATGAATATGAGGAAAACGTTCCTTAAAAAAAAAAAATGTCAGGCGATGAAAAGACGGTATTTGACAATAGTAGAGAACGCAAAATGTTTACTTCAACCCAAGGTCCCAGCTTCGACTTCTCAATGTTTTTATAAGCACAAAACCCTATTCAAAATCTCTAATCCCCAGATAACAACGTTTCAATCGCGATTATTCCGTTGATTTCAAAGGAAGAAATTTGTTTGACGGATTTGTTTAGATTCTCATTTAGGTTTGGCTTGTTAGCATTGCTAACCAATATGAACAGTTCGACTTCAACCATTAACAGATTTTAAAAAAAATGATTTATAAATTCTATGCTGTTGACATGAATCTTATCAGTGAGTGTGCATACACGATACTCTGATATTTCCGGAATGAACCATATCGTATTGCAATTTGGAAAATATTACAATAAAAATAAATTTGTCGAGTACATTAGTTAGATGAGGCCAACTTTGCTACTTGGCCACATCTATGAAGCTCCTGGAGTGGAACTCACTCATAATGAGGGTATATCACACTTGACACACGGCAAGTATCACCGTTAGTTTTGCATCGTTGTCAACGCAATCACCTGAAATGCATGAATGGCTTCACAGCCTTTTCCAGGAGGGTTATTGGTAAAGGGTCGCTCCTGTAAAGCCAGGTGGCTAAAACCAGTATAAGACAGAACTTGGTATAGAAAATACAGACTAGAGGCAAAAAGAAAGGATGCAAGTCGAAAAGAGACGGGGACTGAAAAAACAAAAAAACAAAAAAAAAAACCCAGAAAATCAAGAGAAAGATAACTCGATGCATCACAGTAATGAGTGTTAGTTTCAAATTGCCTATGTGTAAAAAGTATAGAAAATGACTAATATTCCCTTCAAACTTTACCTTTGTGATCAGGACTATGATATTTTGAAATTGATCAATTTCCAATTGTACAACGCGTGAATGTGCAAAATTTTATTCACGTAAAAAAATTGCATTTTTTCAAAACCTCCCACCCCAGCAAAGTATGAATCAGAATTAACATTTATGTGCACTAGTGTTGAACAAAAGTGATCACAAAACATTTAGAAGTGAGGAGTTTTACGAGATTTACGCTCGTATTGTAATTCTCTTTCACAAACCAAACCCAAAAATATAATCTCCTATTGTGTTTTCTCCATATGTTCCTCGGTAGCAGCGTTCAACAAGCAAAATATCCTAAAGAAAGCGCTTCTCTTGCTCCCTCAAATACACTGCTGTGTTTTTCTTGAATATGTCAAGATGGGTGTCAAGGCTATGGACTTTGGGGGACAGGCATTTCAGCGTAGTTATTCACCATATTCTCAATCATCTCAACATAATTTTCGGCTTTTTGGTTACTCTGGAGGCCCTGAACGACTGGGATAAAACCTCACAAAGCTTCTTTCTCCTTCCTAGCGAGCTTCTTTGGGAATTCCCTGCGCTCCAGGATCTTCTTTAACGGTGATCCAAAGAAAATGCCGGCTTTGACCTCATATAGTACGCTACTAAAAGTGCGAGGCTCACAAGACATATTTCGGCATGCCCATTGGAGATCAAGACAAATTCTGGCCACTTCATTACACCTGCTTTATTGCAGTGTAAGGATCTTGCTGGATACCTTGAAATATGATAAGTTCGAGAGGTCATCAGAGACTTCATAAAGATGGCATTCCTGACAGGTCGATAGTTTCCATGCTATCTTTGCATTTGGGGCAGCAGGACATCTTGGCGTAAGGGACAACTTGTCATAGTAACCCTAATACTGTCTAGTGATTAATAGTCACGTAAAATGTAAAATAAATGGAATTAATGATCATGGAGAATTGAGTATGAATTGAAGTATCGCTACTGGCGGATGCCTTCATATGTTTCTTTTGGGGTAAGAGAATTCCAAAACCGAGATTCGTCAGAGCAACGGATAAACGATACCTACATTCTTTCTTTATCTTCGATTATCCGTTCGGCTCTAGTGTTTGTGTTTTGTTGGCCTCTTCCTTTCTCAGAAGACAATGGGGGCGAGAGCCAAGTAATAGTCTATGATCGAGCTGAAGCGCCTGCTGTGACTGTGAAGCCTGATTTTCCAGCGGCAAATTCCGTGTCAGCTTTTTGGGTGTAGTCTGCACCCACCTCTATGGGTGGTTTCACTTCCCCCTGCTTTCTACTATCTGCTATCTGCTCTCTCTCTCTCTCTTCACTCTTTTCATCGGTCCCCTCCCCCCTTACTGCTCGTCTGGATACTGATTTGATGACAAGTCTCCATTACTGCAGTCAGCGGCCACAGCCTCCCAGTCTGCCGGGTTAGTGATGCTTGCCATCAAGTCTCGTATACAATAGTGACAATCAATATAATCATCTCATCACGTGAAATATTTAAAATTTTATTTACCTTTATCGTAATTTCATTTATTGCTTTTTTATTGTGGCTTTCTGCTCAGACCGATTATCCCCTGGCAGTGAGCGAATGATGTCGATTGGAAAATAAAGAATAAGCCTCAGGCGAGATTTTAACCCACATCCCCTTGCTAAGGGGAAGCACCGTTTAGCCCGGTAAAATGTTGTGCCTCTACTATTTCAGTCAATAAGCGTTGTTTACAATAGATTTGCGCGGAAAATAACTGCTAAATTAATTCCCCAGATTTTATCATATATATTTGTACTACTTGAGTTATTCAGTCATATATTTGGTGCAAAACGTTTAATTGTCCGTTTGTCTGCACCCCAGGAGTTCTTTCATCGGTTTGATTTTCATTTTCTGGTGGCAGGATCATATATTCTCCAAGACAAGTAAGAAAGTTGGTTATTACTTGGCAATAAGCAAATGTGACAAACACACACACACACACACACACACACATACACACACACACACATATATATATATATACATATATATATATATATATATATATATATATATATATATATATATATATATATATATATATATAACGCTCCTCTATTCAAGGTTGAGCACTTGAGCATTCAGTGAGGTAAGTCGTTCATTGTAAGCTTATGCAATGCTCTTCCATAGGAATAGAACACTCTGGTGGATGGGGAATTTAGGCTAAAATAAATATATCGCTTAAATTCAGCCTTGCTGACCGTCCAGTTCCGTTGGTCTGCGGTAGGATACTGGCCTCTGGGTTTGAAGCGAATGTTTCTAATCCTGCCCCAGGGTACTGGATGGGATAATGGATTGTCTATAGCCATACTGGAGAGTTGTAATACAACGAAACAGCTGTCTGTGGAAGATACAATAGTATATAAATATATATATCACAGAATTTAACATGACCAAAAGAAATACGCCTATTTAAGGGAGTTACTTGCTAACAAAGACCATTATAATATACACACATTTTAGATCTCTGTTGTTTTAAAAAGCATGCATGAAATTTGTAAACACTGTATTCTCTTGGCAATCGTCCCTTCAGCGAAATCTTCGGAAACACATGTTCATAATGAGTTTATTAAAATCAGCTGCTACGTTTTTATGCCAGATTAAACATTTGACAAAACATTTGTATTTTATTTTTGCTACAAAATGCATGCCAACTCTAAAATGAGACGTAGCAAGTTTCACTACTTTAATTTTTCAAAACAAAGACCACTTCTACAAACAACCAGATTCTACCTGCTCAAAAGAAATAAAACTTAGAGAAACCAATAAAAGCTGTAAAACTCGCCCTTCCCTGCGATATCTCGATCTAGCAACAAGTTAACTATTTCCATACATTGGACTATCCTCTGTCTCCACTATCTTCATGTTCTTGGAACTAGAAGTATATCTTAGATAATAATAATGTTTAGCACGAAACGTATTTGCACTCAAGGCATGTCTGGCTTGCTGTCTCAATATTAATTTGATTTGACGGCAGTTATATTCACTCGTAGGTGCATTTATATACGCCATAAAAGAAACTTCGTTATTCATTAATAGCCTCAGTGATTTCAATAAAATACACAGATTAACTGGCCACCGTAGTGTGGTCTGTAGGCGATATTGCATTACGCAAGTTATCGATGTTTAAAGACTGTTACATAGCAAATAAAATATTCTGCTTGCCGAAAAAAGAAATGATGTTGGCGATGCTTCTTTGCCCGGTTATGCAGCTGTTTATATAAACGGCCTATCGCACAAATTTTGTAGACCGAAGATTTATTTGGATCCAAGTTGTGTGGCTTTTATCGACTAAAAGAAATAACGTAAATGATTACAGGCATTTAATTAATTGAGTAGAGTGAAGTATAGTGTTCCTATAAAAACGTTCCGTAAGCCAAAATGGCGTAAAACGAGGACGAAATTGGCATTGATTCATAGGGAAAGAATAAGAGCTTTCCAAGACCTCCCGCCCCCCGACACATGATGATTGTATGATATGCTGAATCGTCGGAGGTTGAGTTGGTAGGAGGTACTGGGCCATAGGAAAGAAAGTGAGAGTGCACTGCTTCTCTTGTAGCTCTCCGCAAAAATAACGCTGAACGCTTATTTCCGCCGTTTTTGATTGGAGCAAAAAATTTCGAATGCTCGTCATCACACTCCTTTGTCGATGAATTCTTTCCCTGGTAAAAAGTATTCAATACTAAATCCAAACACAGATCTTCTCAAAGTAGGGATAATGCCAAAATTGACCCTTTTCTGATACTGCCAAACATTGACCTTACATTGAATCGACCTCTATAGGTCACCAGATGTCATATCTGGGTCAAGTAACTGACGTTACTCAGCTTTGTAGACCATAGGGTGCAGCCGTCTCACTTGGGTTTGAAAATGCCTAAATTTACCTGACCAAATCTATCTTGACACCACCTATCCAATGTTCATATCATGATCAAGTTACCCTTGTATACAAATGTGCAGCCCATAGGGTGCAGCTGTCTCTGTTAGATTCGAAAAGGCCAAATTTGTCCTTTCATTGACAATAATAAAATTAACCTGGCCATGAATTGACATTTAAAGCTTACTGCAGGTCAGTATCATGTTCATCTGGGCATCAAGTTACCATGTACAGCCATCTCCGTTGGATTTGAAAATACCAAAATTGACTTAACATCAACTTGACCTTTATATGTCACCAGAGGCCATCACTGCTCTCCCATGTTCATCCCTGAGTCAAGTTCTCTCGGTACACACATTTGCACTCATTTCCGTTAAGTTTGAAAATGTTAAAATTGACCTTTTGGGGCAATCCCAAAATCGACTTTAAAATTGATCATCTCAGGTCGCCAGAGGTCAGCATTTCTCATCGTGCGTTCATTTTCGATCACCCTTATACACAAATTTGCAGCCTGCGAGGTGCAGTCGTCTGCGCTGGTTTGAAATCACCAGAATTTGTCTGACCCTAAATTAACCTATAGAGGTCCCCAGAGGTCATCGCTTATGTGCATCATTTTGAAGGCCATGAGATGCAACCTGTTAGGTTCGAAAATACCCACATCGATCTGATCCTGAATAGCCCTTTTAAGATCACAGCTGGTCTTCACCATCCATCCTATGTTCATCTTCGGATTTAATTACCCTCGTACACAAATTTTTGATTCGATAGATGCAACCATTTAGGGGCCCATAAAACAATGAAACGAACAAGCGAGCAAGCATTCTTCGTTTTCGTAGTTTGACGAGCTGAAAATAGAGAAACATGGGTTTGCCATGGTTATAGACCAGATTTACACACGATATATATATATATATATATATATATATATATATATATATATATATATATATATATATATATATATATATGTATATATATATATATAAGGCTCTACTCGAAAATTCAAGAAGCTTGAGACACAATTTGGCTTCCTCAAAGAAGAAACATAACATTAGGTTATTTATTTCCTGGTGGAGTAATTTCAAGCGATATGTGAAATGCGCGGCGAGGCAGGGGAAACGAGGACTGATGAACAGATTGGTCAATCCATTCGAATTCCCCGAACTCCTTTTTAGCACTTTGTACATATAAGTCACCCTTGAGAAATCAATTGGTTGCGATGAATCCCGCGTTTTTATCCATTCTATTCCTCCAGTGACTCGTTCTAACGTACGCGTACGTATTAGCTTCTCACAATTGAATTCAAAGACTGTAGTGTTGAATTGCAATGCTTGTCCAGTCGACCACTTGTTGGTAACTTAGATACAAGTCTCATTGGAAAGGTTTCCCTCACCTATCACTCCCAGGGCTGCAAAGAATTGCTGTTCACTGCTCAGGAACGTTGTAGGTAGGCCAGCTGTTGTTGAGGCCAAAATCACTATATTGCTTTGTGGGTGGCCGTCGACCCGGGTGTACGGACGAGTTGATCTCTCGCACAGAAAGCGGTGGGAGGAAGCCGTCTCCAACTATCTGCTGGCTCAAGTGATATGTTTATGTTGCTGTCAATTCACCGTTATATAAATACTGGCTTTTATTTCTGTGTTCTAACATGTGGGCCGCTGTATCTTTCGACCCAGCAAACAAAACTTCACTGTAACGAGCTACACTTTCACTCCTTGCGCTTCCTCTCAAGGAAACCAATTCTCAGAGGAATCCAAACTCGGGTTCTCGAGTTTCTTGGTGAATTTATATTGCTCAGTATCATACTTCGTGATTTGAAAACTTTGAGCGATTTATTTATAACAGTTGGTTAAGCAGTTTTTAAAAACAAATACCATCAGTATAATACGGTGTTATATCCAAAAGTTCCAATCAACAAATTCTTAAACTCTCTAGCCTTACACACACACACACACACACACATATATATATATATATATATATATATACATATATATATATATATATATATATATATATATATATATATATATATATATAGATAGATAGATAGATATAGATATAGATATAGATGTGTGAATCTGGTCTATAACAATGGTAAACCAATGCTTCGCTATTTTCAGCTCATTTGACAACGAAGACAAAGAATGTTTGCTGGCTTGTTCGTATATTTCTTTTAGTGCTTATCTATAATAAAAAAAATGTTACATAATGATCCTTACGTAACTACGTTTGCATCCTTGAACCATGCAGTTGTGATAATAGATTTCATTACGTTCATTTTCAGATATATGATGTAATTATCATTGCATTAATATAAGCTTATAACATTAATCCAGTTGAATAACGGGTTTTGAAATAAATTCCTACATTTGGATTTAGTAGGAGAATTTGTGCCGAGAGGATCGAAGAGAAAACTTTCGATGGCGCATCCATTGCTCTAACCTCTGGGCTAAATCCAACAGTTCAATTAAAAAAAAGAAAAGAGCGAACGAACGATTTTTTTATCCTTGCAGCAATAACACCAAAGACATTTGAAAACTTTTCCACTGTAAATTCTCTCTCAGCACAATTAGGTGTCAGATTATAACTAACACATTTCCTTAAAATAAAAATCCCAGAAAAATTGATCTTCGACTTTGCAACATGTTTTGGATACTAATCACTCTTAATGATAATGATCGTGTAGCTAAACCGTTCACCAACATTGTCAGATTTAAACAATCTTGTTCAACAAATTTCATCTTCTCTCATAGCTGTCAATATTGCTGAAAGGGAAGTTATTATTATTTGTATTGGCCGGAGAATCTTTCATCATTAGGCTTGTCAAACATGAGACAATATTACCAGCACGGTTCTGAATACCACTTGGATGTCAGCATGGCTCCGGAGACATGTTGTTAGGGACAAGATGTGTGTGTTGGCATCTTCACTTTCTGTTGATTGTTAAAGAAGGACACGTAAAGGCTAGATATTACAAAATGACCCTGGCTCGTGCCCAAAGACCGATGGTCTCCGATAAAGTAGTTATTTTGGTGGATTGCCAAATGTTGGAGCCTTTGCCAGGTTTACAACTGAAGTGCATGAGTTGATTTAGTACCTGTCTGCTAAGTTAAGCAACGTTGTATTTGGTCATTGATAAGTGACAGGTATGCATTAAAGGTAGAAGTGCTTTCAACTTCAAGTAATCACAAATTCCTCACCCTGCTATGTCAAATGTAAATAAGAAAGTCCTGGTTTTTAATCAAGAAATAATCTTTTAACAGGTGATCAGTTATGTAATTGCAAGAATAGTTACGTTAAGATCTGCAAACGTGAATGGAAATAGCACACAAAAAAGAGAGAAATCTGAGTTTTCATTTGATGTAATAGTGATGCCCATTAGTGAAGAATAAATGCAAGTGTTACAGACAAAATAATAATATAAACATGGACAACAAGGTTCGGATTTACGACTATGTACCTGCATTAATAAACAAAACAAGCCTTACTGCGGCAGAATTAAACTATTCCTACTTCGAAAAAGATGATTACACCAACCTTTGTATTGTATATATAATAGATCTGTAGATATATAACATGTCAATTTAGCTCAGTCGGTAAGAGAGTTGGTTACCAATTAATTGTTTGTGATTCAAGATCAAAGTAGTTGAATGTCATTTTTGCATATCAGTTTGGTTAAACGTGACAGCTCAGTGTTTCACGTGTACGCATAATTATAAGGATTTAACGTTTTAAACGTATTGTTACCATCTACCTACACAGGTCGGTGTAAGTAGAGACGGGAGCAACAGAAGTGTTAAAACAGTACCCTTATGCTTCGATGAAATAGGAGATTGTCATACAGTATAGCTGTTTAGCTCAAAAGAAAAAAGAAAACTGCATCCACAGTTCAACCACTCATTCTTACTCCAACCAACATTTCGAATAGAGCTAATGACATTTATAGAGTACTATTATTAGACAAAGAAGATCATTGGACTATATTACTGTATTAGTGTTGTGTCAAACCAATTATATTACAATTGGCACAATGAATGAATGACCATTCAGTATGTTTTTATTTGTTATATCAAGAATAATTACTGGGTCCTCCAAAGCAAGGATTCCCAACCTTTTTTCCCTTATAGCTCCTTTTGGTTATTTTAAAGCAATCGTCCCCATTGATAAAACTAAAATGACATTTTATATTGTTATCCAATGTGACCCACGTGCTTTATATTTGGGGCTTCAGGGTGACCTACGCGTGCTTGCATGGTAAAGAAACACGATAACAGAAATGGAAAATAATACTAAAAATAATTGTTAGAAAATACATATTTTACAATCCATTTATATCACTTAAAAAAAAGAAGAAATATCTATTGGCATGCTTAAATCTATCATCCCCTTAGATCAAGTTTTGGGATAGGGGCGACATTGCAAATCTTGCAGAAAGTCTATGTCCAACGACAGAGGCTAAAAAGGCTGCTGTTGTTGATGATGAAGCTCTACCAATGCCATCTAATGACAGAAAATAAACTTTTTCGCCAACCCAACGGACTGAAATTCATATTTACTTAAGTTTTATTTGAATTTTCAGCAATTGACAGTGCAATACTTTCTCCGTCTTCTTTTCCAACCCATTGAAAAACATCTTCACACATATGTGCACGTTCCCAACATTTACATATCACGGGTTTTGATAGCAAACGAATGGTTTTCAAACGTGAAATACGACCGGGATTCTTGTATTCGGACTCAAACAAAAGTTTATCAATAAGATGTTTGTTTTAATGGCGTCCTTAGAAGTACAATAATAATAATAATAATAATAATAATAATAATAATAATAATAATAATAATAATAATAATGATGATGATGATGATAACCCGAGGAGACTTATTGTCACTCAGCCTTCAGCAGTGACCACTGGGCAACCGGTGTGAAACTGTAAACTGCAGTATTACTGTGACCTATGAGAACTAGGAGAGAAGGGCTGGAGACTTGAGGAGACTTGCTGTCACTCAAACTCCAGCGGATACCACCAGGCAACTGGTGTGAGATTTCAAATAATAATAATAATAATAATATGAATCGCATTATATTATACAGAAACTCATTTGAGATGATCTCCCTTCATTACACACTCATCATTCACCCTGGACAACATAAAGAAAATAAAAAATTGAAGGAAATGGCGCTGCTGCAGGAAATTTTCTTTAATTGTCTATTCTGGTTACGTTTTCTTGGGCGAATGATACATTACCCGTGTAATGACGAAAGATCGTTTCAAATAAGTTTCTGTGTAAAATAATGCAATTTATAATCACCCTGTCGGATCGCATGTATCCATTTTTCTATACATATATACGTATGTATGTTTTTCTTCCCGGTGGGGTACTACTTTATTTATTTACTTATTTTGATTCCGGTCATGAAAAGAATAACTAATCAAAGCCATCACGAAAATAACAAAACAATTCTTAATAAGAAATTTGGTACGTTTGCAATCTCAGTTTGAAAATGGCGTTGACCAAAAAGGCTAAAATATCAACAATAAAAAGAATTGAACAGCGTAATACGTTTGTGGAAAAGAAAAATAAACATATATTATAAGATGATAAAAATGACGTCAAACTTTGAGGACATTCGAAGTTGATTTCAACCTGTCCTCTTTGTATCGACGGAACATAAAAATCTCCTATGCAATAATATCTTCCCACGCTCAGTCTGCTGTTGTATGAATCGCATCATCTTCGCTTCTAGTATTATTAATATTAGTTACACGATTAACTGCACAGCTCGTTCTCTACGATTTCATCGTTCGTTAATTCGTCCAGCGACATTACCCTAAAACCATAAACAAATCAATTTTCTCAACCTAAATGCTCCACGAATCGATTGTTATATCTTCAGTGATTTGGTTATTCCCGCAGCGATGTGTCTGATCATGAAGATAAATAAATCTTACTTATTTGATATAAGTATGGATAAATAAATGATATTTGGTCACTGGCTAGTGGCTCTGGGGTTAGAAGATTAGAACGATTCTAACGATAAAGTACGCTGTTCAAATCTCAGGTTGAGTTTTCTTTGCCAATAATTGAAGAATATATCTGAATTCAAATGGACAATCATGTCTTATTCATATGAAATTATTTCTGATTCCTTTGGTTGATGTTGGAAGTATGCTATTTATCAGTGCTGATAGTATTCGATGAGATGCCATTTTGTACTAGAGGTCCATGACAACGGCAGTCATGAAATTTCTCAGTAAGAAAAGCCAGTGTTAACTTCAGAATATGAATTTAGAACTATAAACTAGAACTTATTTTACTGAAACATTGCCACTGCCTATTTCATGACTGGACTTTGTTAATTTTTGCCCCTGTCCCCGCCGAAAAAAAAATGATTCAGTTCGGACAGATTATAAATAAGTGAAACAATAATCGAAAATGCGAAGTAGTGTTAATAATAATCACGAAAAACAACTACAATAATAATCTTCTCTTGGTATTAGCCTGAAGGATAAACGCTTATCTGGTTCACTCGAAATTGTTATTTCAATGCCCGGGTCAGGCAGTATTGGAACAAAAGCAGACACAGGAAGAACTAACAATTGCGAGTTCTGGAATTCTCTTGGGAGGATTCTGGAAGTGATATGTATAGGAATGAAAATAGCATAGCATTGTCGACTAAGTAAAAGTTACTGAATGTCGATAGAGGAAACTGATGTACAAACAAGACAGGCGGAGAACATAATCCATATAAATCAATGTATAATAGTAACAACACACTGTTTCAGAAATTCAGACGAAAACCCAAGACTGTCTTAAGATACTCAGAAATTTTGAGATACAGAAAAAATCACCCTATACGTGAGAGTTGATCTAACCTGATATTCTGTCACATCGTGCCAGGTGGAAAAATATCAGGATATCACTTGAGACTTGTAGAACTTAATTATTGCTTGGAATCTTGAACATGATAATTGGCACACCGCAAAGCGGACCCAGAGACCACAGGGGTGGAATAGGAAGGAATCGATATTCCTGGAAGGGTTAAAGCTATTCAGATCACCACAATGACTGAATCGGTCAGAGTGGTGAGAAGTTGCTAAAAATACTACAGAACTTGCTGTCACTCAATCATCACTGACAATCACCTGGTATCTAGTATGAACATGCGAATGTATTATTAGCCGCATTGATTCATATTAAATTGCGCAAATCAATGTCTCAAGCAAAAACTAGAATCTGTCTTAGATCTAGTCATCAGAAGTAATCATAAGAATATCTATCTGATAGTGGATTCCATTGTGCTAGTAAACCACTGGATGCAATCGAGAGAGAAAAATATCTGAACTTTGCTTGAGAACTAAACAAAACTGTAGAATATGAAGATGAATATTGTACCCTTCGTTATTGACGTGCCTTGATTAGTGATAAAGAGACTTGCAAAATACATTAAGTGATTCGAAAAAAGGGTTGGAATATTAAGAAAACTTGTGCTCAGATCACGACAGAAAGCTCTCAGGTAATATTGAAGTGAAAACCCAACAGAAACAAGTATAATTGCCGAAGAATCTGCTAGATGAACCTTTTTTTGAAGCAGCCGTGTAGCGAAAATTGTTCAAAGATACTTGAGTCGAGATATGCGTACCAATGGTTGCACATCATCATCATTATAATCATCAGTCTTTTAACGTCCGTCGTTGGACATAGACCTTCCCCAGGATCCGTCACAATTCTCTATCATGGGCGTCGCAGAGCCAGTATTTCCTGAATTTGTCTAGTTCATCTCTCCATCTTGTATTCTACCGGCCTCAATTTTGTATATGATCTCTGGGGACCCATGTTGTGGGTCGTGATGTCCATTGGTTGTCTGTCATTCTTTCAAAATGGCCCGCCCATTGCCATTTAAGTTTTCTAATAGATTCTATGATGTCTCTGACTCCCACTTTCTTCTTTATATACTATGCTGTCTTGAGTCACAAAAATTAATAAGTTGTGGTAAAGACCCAATCACCATCATCGATCCATGCCGATTTTGACTGAGCTGACCCATCCATGTATTACCGGTAAATCTTTCTATCTCATCCCTCCATCTTGAGTCTGGTCTTCTCTTGCTTCGTTTGCTATCCCTTGGGGACCAACCAACTAACCTTATGCACCATTCGTTATCCTTACAGCTTGCCAAATGTCCAGCCTATCTCCATTCTTGTACAATAATCAATACTATGATATCGTTTATCTTGGTCCATTCTTGGATTTATGTTGATATTTTCCTATCTCCTGTAAAACCCAATCGACCCACTTTAAATCTATTATGACTCTGATCAGAATGAAGTACTTTCAATCGAATGCAGCTTCACACGCCAGATTGTAATTTTACTGGATAATTCTCCGTCCAGCACCTATTCAAGAACACACTAATTCCAGCTCTGTTTGTCGTTACCCCGGATTTTGGCGGAATCAAATTATCCGCGCAAAAGCCAGCCTGATTGGGTTGCAGAATAGCTGAAACTAGGACAGAGGTTCTAATCCTAAAAATATAACTTGACCCGAGGCGAGAACCATAATAGAAAATATACCGTACACCCCATCACACACAGCTAACTCTTATGATTCGTTGACTATTTAATACACAGACAAACAAGAATTTTTTTTTGAAAGCAGTAATCATTTCAGGTTCGTTGTTTTGTTTCCATATTTGTGGCTGTCGGTCAGTAGGTTCAATCGTCAAAACGTTGGACAAGTGGTCACAAACTGAATGGTTCAATACGTCACGTTCTCAGGACGTAGCCAGTAAAAATTTCAACAAAAATAGTTCTCATTGCCGTTCGGATAAATACTAAACATATCATTTTATTTCTTCGATGAGGAGAAGGATGAGGAGACTTAATAGATAGCCGCATGGATTATGGAATCTGCAGATCATGTTTAAACACCGGTTAAAACGCTTTGCGTTCAATTCTCACTGATGTCCCTGGAAAAGGCGAGGATCTATCTCAACCCCTCCATGTGTTGGAAAATGAAAGGGCTGACTGGACTTTTCAGCCTTAGTTGGCAACCAAACTGAATTCAATCCGGTAGAGTCAAATCTCTTGTCCAGCGTCCTGAGATACTGACAACGGAATGTACAGTTAACAAGTCTCAGGTGAAACTATGAAGGGCCTAGCAAGCCGGCTGTGGATTATGATAAATAGCTTTTGTAAAATAAAAGAGAATAAAATGACTGCCGTCTCCATCTACCAATGACAACTTACGATTGGAAGATTCGGAAAAAACAGATTTTCTTACAAATTCTATTAAAGTAAGTACATTCTTAATAAATAAATGAGTTATTCATTAATTAAAGTGATATCTATTGATATTACGTTCATTCATATTTCGGAAAATGTTCTCTAATAGTCATTTTTTGCAGTTTAAGGACAACAGAATCGGTTTTTAGTTTGAGAACGTTGAATTTCAAATTCCATTTTAAATTGAATGGATAATTTACAGAGCATACTTGGTAACTGTCATAGCCGATTAAACAAATATCATTAGGAACAGTCAATCACCACTGTCACCAAAACTGTCGACGTTGATTTCTTCAGTTTTCGAGTTAGTCTGGCTGGGTGTCTATGTGTAACATATACAGGTCGCACCAATGGCGTTTAGAGGGCTGACATTTACTGTTTGGAAAAAAAAAACATTTTGTTGGGTAGGGATTCAATTTTTAAGTTCATGCTAAATTGGTCCGTTAGTAAGTGTCCACCAACATTCACACTTGTTTTTTTTTTAAATTCAGACTTTTTGGGGGGGATCATTGTCCAACAGGAGCTGAGAGAATTGACTTCTTCATTGATCACCACTTTTTCCAATCTTTTTTAATTAATTGATGACCACCAGCACAGCATGCTGCCTAAAACGGCTTGTATTGAGTGACTTACTAGGCCTGTTTGTTCAGTATTAATTTCATCTTAATTTCTGTTGCTTTTTCATCGCAAACTTTCAAGTCGTTCGGAAATGAAGAATAAACCTCCGGCTAGACTCGAACTTGTATCCCTTATTCTCGGGTGTCTACCTTAACGCGACAGCTGACTTACCAAATAGATGACAGAGACCACCGTCTGCACCCATTCAAATTGAATCGTATAGTCACTACTTATTTTCACCAATACAACCCCATCCTTATTTACATACACTAGTCGTGTCTGTAATATCATTAGTTTGAACTTCTGAGATGAAATAGTGCCAATTATTATTCATTTTTGACTACCCGATTCACGCTGCTTACTAACGATCGCCTCAGGATGATCTGGGAATCGTGGTTAAAAAAAAATATCTGAAATTTAGACAAAAGAAAAAGTGGTCAAAAAGTTTGACAATGATATACCAAATAAACTGAAAATAATGAAACAGAGTAGTATTTTTAACGCCGCTACTGAAAAAAATTTTTGCATATGTTTGTTTTAGTTTCATACCGAATTGAAGAAAATGCAAAAAAAAAAAAAAAAATGAAAATGCTTCCAAATACATTTTATTGTATTGTAACTAAGTCTTTCTTTTGAACATCCTATTGTTCAGCTGATTGATATGGTAACAGATATCATACGTAGAAAGATAGTTTAAGATAGTTTAGAAAGTAGTTAAGAGATTGAGCTCGAAACCAGAAAGTTCAACCCGGCAGGTTTCATAGGTGCAGCCTGTTGAACAAGGAAAAGGTAAGCTTGTTGGGTTCCACACTTCGTTATTCGAACAGGACTCGAAGAAAAGTAGCACTTTGGGTTATTACATATGAAACATCGTTCCTACATCTAAGAGAATAATACTAAGTGTTAAAGACTTATCAATGTAATTGTATGTATATTTGCAGGATGAATGTAAATACCGATATAATTTGTTATTATTGTCGGAGCCCTTAATAATGGGACCTAGAAGTTAAACTAATTTTCAAGTACGATTTCAAATTAAAACATAATGCTGTTCAAACTGCTGGTAACATCAACAAGCCATTTTGAGTGAACATTACCTCTATACAAACTGTTCGGCATAGGCTCATTAGGTTTTGGTCTGGAAATATCGTTACCAATAATAAACCTTGAGGCACACCGGAATCTGCTCTCAATTATGAAGAAGCAGTGGCCAACGACCAAGGACAACGGTTTTCAGTATATTCTGTAGATTTTAGAACTTCGACAGCGACCACATCACATCATCTTAAGACAATAGGCTTGGTTAAAACACCTGAAACATGGGTCCCACATGAACTGGATCGAATTTTCCCATGTTTATCAGACATTTTCCATATCTTTTGAAGTATATCCGTAATAAAACCTCAATAACAAGTGTCAAAATTTGTGCATTCACTGACTTTGTGACCACTAAACCTACAAAATTTAATGTCGATGTTATCTTTTCATTAGAGTATCATTGAGAAAAGATCACAGATCATATCTTTTATTTACCTATTTTTTGTTCTTTATATCTTGCTTCGTTTTAAGATAGAAAAACATTTCACATTCCATAACCTGTAAAATTTTTCTCAAATCTTGCCTGGATAAAAGTTGGTAGAATTTTATCCAACAATTTATCACAATTTCAGCAATCAAATAAACAAGAAATGTTTGACGGCCCAAACATGTCGGATTTTTGCCTGAATACCTTCAGAGGAACCATGAAAGCGCTTGATGCTTTACAAACTTCTAAAATCCTGTTTCACCTGAGCAGATACATTAATAACAAGAGGGTGGCGATTCCAACAATAGTCAACTGGTTCGTCCCTTTGTTATTAGTGAAAATCACTGAATTAGCATCTTAATCCGGGCGCTCTTTAACTCGAAAGATTCAATAATTTATCAAATTAGAGCCCCAGAAATGTACCGTATAAATAGTAAATTCAATATCACTTCTAGCGTACACAGCACCTGTAAACATATTCAACGGCATAAAGCAGGCGCCTTCCGTATTCTTGTACATGTTCAAATGCGACTGAGTGCTTTTACGCCGAAGGCATTTTGCAACATACTAAACTTACTATACATAGTACAGTGCAAGGCTAAAATGGGGAAACTGAGCTAACTTAGTTAAGCCAAACATCCAATTGGAGAGGGCCTGCTAGCTGAGAAAATCAGCATTCGAAATTTTATCTTTTAACTAGGTTTGATCATCGATTCCTGACGTCAATGGGAAATACGTGGCTATTTCAGTCCTAGTCTATGCTTTACACACTGGTGAAATAAATAAACAAACAAATAAAGAGGGTAGTAGTGGGTTGGATTCCATTTTATAATCACCATTTTTCTATATAACTATATCTCAGCTAATTACATACGGGGACATTTGTTGTTCATATGTGTATGTCTGTTTGTTTGTTTGTTTGTTTCCCAAAGCATGTATGAATTCTATTGCAAGTATAATTATACCAGTAAACTGGCCCACATACACTTTAGCACGAAGCGCCTATACAACTTCTGATAAATACACATATTCACCTAATCACATGCACACATGCGCATACAAACACATACAAGTGTGTGAACCAATGTGCAACTAACCACAACACGCATGCGCATGAAGCTGTAAAAAATTAGACTCCTGAATAAATCGGTAATGGAGTTTCCTGTAAATTGTAAACAATATGATGGCAATTTATATTTTAATGCCAGTTGTGTGGAATTGGTTTTGACTTTTTCTCTCGAAATGGAAGACGAATAGAGAAAATCCATTTATGGTCTTTGTGGGACTTCATAAAATCAAATGCCCGCGGCGTATATTCCAAGTTGGATGCAAACCATTGACTAATTGGCAAGCTGCTTGGGTGCCATACGCAATCGGTCTCTAAAATAGCACCCCCTCCTCCTCTTTACTCACCAAAAAAGGAAATGATAGTTTCTTATTTAGGCATACGAAGAAAGCAGTGTATACGAAGTTATGTGAACGTAACAGAAATAGATGCATATGTATTGATATGAAGCTGTGTTACTTTGTGATTTGTGAGTCAGTTTTGCGGTACTACTATGTAAGTGATCAATATGTGTAGATCATAACATGTGAGATTGTCTATACGAATAATAATTGCGCGTCTCGGTGAGTGAATTTGTTTGCACATGGGTGTATATCACGTGTATGTATAGAAATTTAAGAGGAATACTGGAAGGATCGATTTCATGAAACAAGTAATGAATATCATAACTAGCTTGCTAATCAATGCTCTACGGCAGGCACTCATTAGCACGTATATGAGTATGTGTAGTATGAATTGTATACTTATATGTGCATTTGTTTAGGGAAACTTTGAATAAACAAGATATTTCGTTGAATAATAATGAATCAAATAATGTGGTTTTTAATTTTACCATGTAGTTTAAATATGTCATTAAGTTTTCTGAATTGTTTCTGATTAAGTATTTCCATAATTTTTTTTTTACTCGTCTTTCTTTTGGCTTATCAATATTGTTTGTTTACATCTACCAGTGGTAGACACAATAGTCTTTAGTCATCCGAATTTCCATACATTATATATTGCCATTGGTATAAATATATTATTATTATTATTATTATAATTTTTTGACTAGTTTTTCTTTTCATCTTCTTTTGTTGCTTGTCTTCTATCATGACGCTGGAGCCATTTTAAATTCTTTGATCATTAAGCAAGTAGCATTAATTAGATATAAAGAATAATCTTCGGCGCAGATTTGAACTCTGATCGCCAATCCGATCAGGACAATTCTTTACCAGTTAGGCTATAAAGCTACTTAGCAGACGTCGTTCAAATCTATTCATATAGCTATATGATTTTTATTCCAAACTATACTGTTTGTTTAAATGAAGTAGTTGTAGTAAAATTAATGGTCTTGAATTACACGAATTTATCGGATGAAACATCGTCATTATTAATCCTTTGACAAGTTTTTTTACTCTTTATCATAAAGAAGCAAAAACAAAACAAAACAAAGACAAACCACTCAATAAAAGATGAACAATATTACTCAGCATGTGTAATGTTGCCGTTTTTAAATTAGTAAAGTAATGTACAGCCGAACTCACACACAAGTCGAGGAATATAGTCGCTTATTTTTTCGACTGATTCAAACATTGCCAACTGTTCTAACTTCGGTGCAAATAGCGAGGAAAATATATTCCCAAATGAACTCTTTCACAATACCCATTTTTAGGAAACTTTATTATAATCCTGTTGGGATTATTTTTGAACCAGAGAAATATGCATGAATGTTTATAAGAATGGAAAGCAATAGATGACGTCCTTTAACCAAGGCGAAAATATTTCTGAAGATCAAAGGAAGGTGTCCTTTAAAATATAAGTTTCTATATTATTGATAAAAAAAAGAAAGTTTTCCCCCAAAGGAAATCAGAACTTGCTGAATTTATGGCAATTATTGGATTCGATAAAAAAGTTCTCTTTTCTCCACAAGGTTAATGAAATACATTATTCCGTTCATACCATGTATCTTTTTATTTTCTTAAAAAAAGATGACATTGATATTTATTGATGTACGATATAAAAAACACTTCGGTATTTTTGAATTTTTTGCTACACATTATTTTAAATGAGTTGATTTCTGGGTTTTGTCGTCTGTTACAATTCTTTTCAAGTCATACCAATAAAGATGGTCTTCTTCTTCTTCTTCTCCTTCTTCTTCTTCTTCTTCTTCTTCTTCTTCTTCTTCTTATTATTATTATTATTATTATTATTATTATTATTATTATTATTATCACTACCGATGCATTATTGTTCCAACATTACTTTCCAAACAACGAGTGACATCCCGTAGGAGAAAAGCTAACCATCTGCTCTTGCATAGCTACCTGTTCACTTACGGCAAGGTAATAAGCCATTCCCCTATTCTATAGATTGTGCAAAAAAACAGAGAATGATCGTTTAATTAGGCTTGAATAAAATATACTTCATCTGCAGGTATTGTTAAGTGGTCAAAAAAATAAAATGGCAGACAGTGATTCACATTAAAAAAAAAAACTCACTACAGAAAGAAAAGCTCTACGTTCTCTTTGTGAGAAAAATGCAATCCTTATTAATAATCAAATGCGTTGATATATGTCACCCATAATCGCAATAATGATTTATTTTCAACTTTAGAGTTAAATCATACCCTATCGTTGCAACTCCGTGACAATTGTACAGGACATTGAAATGAAGTTATTGATGTGCGATTTCGATACGGTTCCAACCAGAGTTAAATTTACGAATTTATGAAACTCAATAAATAATAATCCCTATGATATTTTGCCCCAGGTAAAATCATGCCAAGTGATCAGAAAATGCAAGAAAGGGCCATGACTTTTCACGCAGACTGACCTTTGAAAATTTAAAAAAAAAAATTTCTTGTAGAAACAAAAAGAAGAAAACATGAATGTCATCATCAGGTTAGACCGTCGTAGGCAAAGATGACCATGATTTCAGTTCCAATTAATGCAGCAGGAGTACTGACTTGCGCTTGATTTGGATTAAAGTGAGGGAGAGCTGTGCCCGTCGACAGCCTGGTTCTCTTGTCCTACTTAGCCTGGGTCCAAAGGCAAGACATAGTCAGGATGGTTGGTGACAGACTAGGTTGCAGTGAATGACCAGGAGGCTCTGTGTGTCGGGTCGGGCTATACGAGTCTTACAACGCGTTGCTGACCATGAGGGAGCTCCACTCCTTGGTTTGGAATCAGAGTTGCCTGTTTAGTAATGTCTAGAGAACCCATTTTGCCCTGGTATTTACCCATAGCGAAAAGATGTATTCGTGCCTTTCCCTAAGGAGTTTAGTAACCTATAATTGCTTAACAAATACTGATGATTTCGTTGATATTTCAATGTTTACTCGCGTCATTGAATTCTACAAAAATTGTGGCTGGTGTTTTTTTTTAAATCAGTTATCAAGTAAGATAGTTTTAAATTCATATTTTTACTCTTCCAATTAAGATGGAAGAGGTATAAGTATCCAATCGTGCCTGTCCGTTTGTCCATACAATATCTCTAAAATTTCTCAATAAATCCAATGATATTCTTTTAGAAGTTAGACCATGGGCTGAGGAACAATCTATTAAATTTTGTGAGGGATTTTTTACATTTACCTTTCCTGTATCATAGCTACGTATGAACTGAATTTTCAATGACTTTTTAATGGCAATGGTGTCGTCAAAGGTAGGTGCTCTCCATGAGTGATTTTTAGTTATTCTTATTCATGATTCAGCATCAACTTGCATTTTTTTTAATTTCCTTATATCTATTTACTAACAAATATGTTTATACTTCTAAAATAAGCACCAAGGGCCACTCAACGTCAAAATATTCTGTGGATAATCTGTATAAACTTTGAAGTGTCCACAATAAATCGACCACGCCCTTTTTTGATTAATCAAGCGTGTTTTGGGCGCACACAGCGCCAGTAGAACCTGTACAATATCTTCAGAAATAAATTGAAATCTGCCAACTCTGTATCATCAGAATATCTTAATAGGATTTCTGAAGTACTTTAACAAAAAATCATATCTTCAACATCCGTGCAGTAATATTAAAGAAGAAATGGCTTTGACATTTATACCAGCACCCTTCTTTTCTATTTGGTTGTACGCCTCCTTTGATAACAATGAGTACCCGAAACGTTTATTTTAACTATTCATAAAATTCCTGCGCTTGTCAGCTGGTAGATTTCTCCCACTCTTCATTTGAAATTTGTCCAAGCCCTTAAAAGTTTTCAGGATTCCCGTAGTCTTACCGAGGCCCTCGTGATCTTTGCACCAAACCTAGTTTTCTTACACCGGGAAGCGCATTTTTCTCTAAAATCCCTTATTAATAATTTGTTTTCATAATTCCTTTGATACGATCAAGGCTCCCAATACTATAAGGAGTGAAGCAGACCCATTATGAATTCCCACCATGGTTCTTTGAGACTATTTCATGTAAGTTCAAAAATAATGATTTTTGTTAAAATAATATTGGAATATTATGACGATAGAAAATTCGATAGATCTCCATTTATTTTTTTTCTCCAAGGTCAATTTGTAAACAACCAAATTTTCACAGTGCTACCAATGGAGCCATTTCAGTAAGTAGATAGATGACATCATTTACATATAATCCAATACAAATGCATTTTTGCATGTATTTCACAATACAATTGCATTATTATGCATATGAATAAACACAAAAGTACAAAGAGGTCTAACGGATGGGACAAAACGGATCTGAGATAACGGTTTCAAATCTTAGCTGCCAGCTGCAAGCATTATTCTTAACCACACCCTATTACTTTAGAAGCAAAGATTAGCAAGAGACAGTGTTAACCTCCCGATGATCAAACACTCATTCAAGGCTCTCTGTTCTGACAGGATTGATGCAATTGCTTAACACCTGCAAGCATCATTGATACGCTGACTAGTTTCTCTTTTCATCTGATTTTTGTTGCTTTGTTCAACGTTAACACAACACTCAGATCGTTTCACATTCTACGACCGTTGGACAAGCAGCTTGGGATTGAAATAAAGGATAAATGACTAAAAAGTGGAAAAGAAAAACTATACAAAAAAATTAATGATCATGTTTATTAAAGAAATCCAAACAATTCAAAACTACTAGTGTTACGGAGTTTAGGCGGTTTACAGCCAATTCACACAGAAACCATTTGATCCCCGAAGTTGAGCAACGATGTGCCTGCTCAGTATTTAGATGGGTAACTATTCAGGAACTACAGGAACTGTAAGAAACTTGAAGCCTGTGTATCGGAATGAGCAAGGCTTAATAAATAACTAATACAGCTATATATAAAGAAACAATATGGCGCAAAGAAAAATTGGATAATGAAGAATGTTGACAAAATTTGACATCTGCTGGTTAGCTTTCGTAGCTTAGTCAGTAAGGCGCTGTCCTGGCCAGAGAGGCTCCCCAGGATAGGAGATGCGATGCCAGATCCCATTTTTATATCCAAAATATGCTGCTTGTTGAATGGCTTGAGAATGTAAAACAACCTGAGGATTGCGATAAAAAGCAAAATAGATAAATAAATAAAATAATGATAAATAAATGAATAGATAAATAAACAAATAAATAAATAAATGAAATAAAATAAGACGAAGTAAAGAGCGAGTAGACAAAAATTGACAATAACAAAGCTTTATCTAAAAAAAATCGGACAATTCATACATCATCATCAGTCTTTTAATGTCCGTCGTTGGATATAGACCTTCCCTAGGAATCGCCACAATTCTCTATCATGGGCGTCGCAGAGCGAGTATTTCCAGAATTTGTCTAGTTCATCTCTCCATCTTGTGTTCTGTCGGCCTCGTTTTCTTATGTGATCTCTGGGGATCCATGTTGTGAGACGCGATGTCCATCGGTTGTCTTTCATTCTTGCAATATGGCCCACCCATTGCCATTTGAGTTTTTTAATAGTTTCTACGATGTCACGAACACCTGTTTTCTTCCTTATATTCTATGCTGTCTTGTGATCTCTCCATGTGAGGTTGAGCATGATTCTCTCATGTGCATGTGACATACTTCTCACCTTGCAGGTCTGTCTCTTGGTTAAGTTCCATGTTTCAGTTCCATAAGTGACTATCGGAAGAATGCATTGGTTGTTCATTCTTCTTTTCATAGACTCACATAAATGAGTATCTATATGTATGAACAGTCTGGTATGTGTTTCTGATAGAGACATTGTGTATTTGTGTGTGTGTTTGTGTGTGTATGTGTGTGTGTGCGTATGAGAGAGAGAGAGAGAGAGGGGGGAGGAAGAAGGAAAGAAACGAAAAAAGACAAACGAAAGAGACGTCTAAATGATTTATTCCTACGTAAATATGCATACATTCGGAAGTGTGTGTGGATGTGCAGACATACATACACTCATCTTATATGTTTATAAACATGTGGATGAGTGTTTGTTATCCTTCCACTCTCTCTTATCTATCTGCTGGAATCTTAAAAATGACTTTTCAAATTATTTTGACGACAGGCCTAAATTCTGTATTCAAATAAGTTCGTATTTTGCTGATTGATCTTCGTGAACACTTTTGTCAATTACGTTTTTCGAGAGGTGAGGTGGTGTCTGGGGGGCACTGACCGCCTAGGAATAGGGTTGGAAGAGATTGGAAAACAAGACCAAATAAAGGGAGATAAATAACGTTAAAAAAAGAAAATAGAAGGAAAGGAGAGAACTTTTTTTTTCCAATTACAGAATGCAAGTTTCACAGAAAGTAAGTCCCATACGGCTTCACACCGCTAATCATAACAACAATGGCGTCTCAATTTTATTTTTTCATTCATCCTTACTCATCCAATTTTTCGGGGGGGGGGGGGGCGGAGAATCCCCACCA
Source organism: Thysanoteuthis rhombus (assembly GCA_963457665.1). NCBI lineage: Eukaryota > Metazoa > Mollusca > Cephalopoda > Oegopsida > Thysanoteuthidae > Thysanoteuthis > Thysanoteuthis major. Next base: position 36,323,839 of record OY735213.1, on the reverse strand, counting down.
CCCGCTTGTTTCCCTCAATCAGATTTCTCCCGGACCAAACCTTTCTTCTTCTTTTTCTCCCCGACCCCCGTTTTCTTAGAACCCCCAAACCCCGTTAATGGGCTACCACGTTTCATTCCGATACCATTCATCTCCCAACCTTTGCTACAATGCTGTTTCTCATTGATCTTTCACGCCAAAGAGTAAATGTCGTACCCTTTTATCAAAACTTGTCCGGATGAAAATGTTTGTTCTTTGACATATGATTCAGATTTCATCATTTTTTTTCCCCTTCCAACGCTTCATCAACAGAACGGAATGCTATCACGAGGTGGGCACACGAGTTATTGTGCCTGCTGGTGCTAACGTGTTTCTGTGTGCATGTGTTGGTGAGTGTGTTCGTATGTTTTTGTCGTGTATGTATATACGTTTTTGTATGTGTGTGCGTGTGCATGTGTCACCTTTGTATATGCAGGCTGCCTCTCCTATGCAGGATCATGTAATGCAGGAAGTTTATCAAATAGATTGCATGAGGGTATTTTTTTTGTTTTTGCGTAGGATTGATTGGTTCCTTCTTCACATTAAAATATCTCTTTGCATGAGAGCATTTGTGATTACGTATCCTCAAATACTTGGGAACATTTGTTGTTGTCTCTGTTCATTTGCATTAAGATAAGACTGTTTCAGTTTCTTTTTGCTTGGAAGCAAGAGCTTATAACCACGAATAAATGTTTACTAAGCTTTGCTTAGTCTGGCAAAAGTCCACAATAGTAAGGTACCAATGTTCCTATCTAATTTGTTGTTGGTATAAGCAAAATCTTTTGCTGTGCAGATATTTTTCAAGTGACAAAAGTATGTGCCCACTTTTGAATTCAACATAACGAATCAATATTTTTTTCAATAGAAAGACTATAAGTTATATACATGATTTGAAATCCTTTGTGTACACATTATTTTCCTTCGTGTAGTGGTTGCAAAACGTGTGTGCTGGTGCACACAGGTTAGAGGGAAGAATGTGTTACCTTATAAAGATTGCACTCACTACCCAAGTAAATAGTTGGCTGGACTGTCTTGTTAAATGTAATTATATTCCAAGAGACTGGCTTATATGTATATACATATGTATGTTGAGATGTCTGTGATTTGCTATGAAGCTGTTTAGGACGGTAGTAGCAAGTTCGCCTTTGATACCGGCAGTCAGTATTTAAGTCCTAGTTGAAAGCAAACTTCATCGGCAGAATTTCGGATGTAGAACTGTGTCCAGTGCTTATCAGCAACAACGCGATCTTCTGAAAAGTAAAGTACTTCAAAAAGACCTTTCACTAGGTATTAACTATGACAAGAAATCATACTTAATTATTGAGTTTTCTATTTTCTTACGTAGATACAATTGTTTGTTTTTACTCAATATTACTTAATTTCGACACATATATATCTACCTATCCTGCACATTCAACACACCATACATATAAGTGTGTATGTGTGTGTGTATGTTGGACAGATGAATAAATAGTGACAGATGAGTGACTATGTTTGACTAGTCATACTTGATGTTTGGCTAGTCATACTTCTATACAAGCAGGGGCAACCGCAAAAGACTTCCTAAGAAGTCCATTGTATATTGACAACTTTCACAACTCAAAAGCTTACATATTAACTAACCCTTATCCTCAATCACACACACACACACAAATATATATATATATATGTATGATTATTGTGTCATCCACAGATAGCTGTTACGATGTATTACATCTCTTCTATGTGGCTATAGACTTTCCATTATCCATCCAGTACCGCGAGGCAGAATTGAAACCTTCACTTCAGACCCGTATGCCGATATCCTACCTCTGGACTACGGAACTGAACAGTCAACTGAACAGTAAAGCTGAATTTAAGTGATATATCTATTTATACAGAAATCCCTCATCCATCAGAATGCTCTATTCCTATTGCTACAAAAGAGCAATGCACATATATATTCATGATTAGAGAGTTCATAAATAGATTATATATGACAATACAATCTTCAGTAGCCATGAATAATTGATAGATGTATCATAGATGGAAGATAAATTTTCTTTAAATTTGTTAGACAATAAACACATATACAGATATGCTCCACTTTTCGGAAGTTCGCTTTACGCCTCTATTTTCTATTATTCCGGAAAAAAAGCGAGAATCGAAAAAAAATCTTCAGCTTTTGATTTGCAGCGAAGAGATGTTACAGAAGCAGTGCACACCGTCTTTCCATCATATATATATATATATATATATATATATATATATATATATATATATGTGTGTGTGTGTGTGTGTATATATATATATATATGTGTATCACTGTATATATTTGATATCTTTCTATCTAAATATACATATGTATATATATATATATATATATATATATGTCATGGAAGCAATAGTGTATTTGCATACACACACAAGAATACATACAAAATACACGTGCACATACCTATATCGTTATGTGCCTTTGTGTGAGCATTATCCCCCCAAATATAAATGCAATGTTGTATAAGTCTGCACCGGTGACATTTCCTCTGAGCGCTCACATCAAATATCAAACACGGTCGGCACAAATTACTTTTCTTGCCTGCCAGAATATAGGCTTATTGATTTGATTTGGGAAACTAATTTCACAAGTCAATATCTATTTTTACAATACTTGACAGAGCTTCATTTTGCCCGGGAAATTTTTTCATTTGCGTTTTCTGTATTGCTGTAATGTTTGTATGTTTAGTGTAGGCTTCCAAAAGATGCTGCTGAGCATGTGTTACACTTCCAAAAGATGCTGCTGAGTATTTGTTATACTTTTAAAAGACGCTGCTGAGTATATGTTACACTTCCAAAAGATGCTGCTGAGACTGTGTTACACTTTTAAAAGACGCTGCTGAGAATGTGTTACACTTCCCAAAGATGCTGCTGAGAATATGTTACACTTGCAAAAGACGCTGCTAAGAATACGTTACACTTCCATATGATGCGGTGGAGCACGTGTTACACACCCGAAACATGTTGTGGAGTATGTGTTACACTTCCAAAAGATGCTGCTGAGTATGCATTACAATCTAGAGGATCCTGCTTAGAATCTATTATACTTCAAAGGGATACTGCTTTATATGCGTTACATTTCCATATGAGACTTTCATGCCACCAACTTGCTGTCCTGCACGACCTCTAAAAAATGGCGTTTGTCAATCCACACTCCAATCTAAATCCATCAAATTATTACAAAAAAAGGATTTGATTTCAACGAAGTTAAAAGATATTAAACTGTGGGATGTAACCATCAATCCCTGTACGACAGTTATTTACTGATATCTACAAGATACAGCCTTTCTAATATTTCTGGATGTTTCAATGACAAATTTTGGACGCGTAAGAGAAATACTGATGGCTTGGCTCGACTCTAAGTCACACTGAGAGCACCGATTCTCGTCTGGTCACAGAAGATTAAGCATTGTCAAACATGGTCAGGACTTACGTGGCTGACCGTTTAGGTAACTGTTGGTACTGTACAGTGGTTTAACTTTTATTAAGGTTCTTGCAGCGTACTAACGACGGTAAAAAGAGTTAAAAAACAACAGAGCAACAATGGATATCAATAAGGTATCAAACTGGGCAACAATTGATATCCATAAGGTATCAAATAGATCAACTGAATATCCATAAGGTATCAAATACAGCAACGGTGGATATCCGTAAGGTATCAAATAGAGCAACAGTGGATATCCATAAGGTATCAAATAGAGCAATAATGGATATCCATAAGGTACCAAATAGAGCAATAATGGATATCCATAAGATATCAAGTAGCGCAACAATGGATATCCATAAGGTATCAAATAGAGCAATAATGGATATCCATAAGGTATCAAATAGAGCAATAATGGATATAATAAAGGTATCAAACAGAGCAATAAGGGATATCCATAAGGTATCAAATAGAGCAACAATGGATATCCATAAGGTATCGAATAGAGAAACAATGGATATCCATAAGGTATCAAATAGAGAAACAATGGATATCCATAAGGTATCAAATAGAGCAATAATGGATATAATAAAGGTATCAAACAGAGCAATAAGGGATATCCATAAGGTATCAAATAGAGCAACAATGGATATCCATAAGGTATCAAATAGAACAAATATGAATATCCATGAGGTATCAAACAGATACTTTGCTTCTTCATATTTCATGAATGAACAAGTTCTATGTATTGGGTATTGAACATTTTCTCAAGCTCTAAATGTTCGCTAATAATTTAGAACGGTAAGCAAAATTTGTTTATACGAATATCTTCTATTCATTCTGTATCAGAAGCCACAGGAGGGACTCGTGCAACACACTTGTTTATTCGGCTTCTCAATTGTCTTCTAACATACAAACCTTTACATGCAAATCTTGATGACGACGCACTCAAGTGCATAAGTGTATATAGATATTCATTTACACAGGGAAATACATACGTGTAAGACTGTGTGCGTACACACTCACGTTCACATGCATGTTTACGTTGATTACTATACACAAACAGGTAGATATACAAACGCACCCATATGATCACTACTTAGACATTAACGGGTGCTCACATGAACGCATGCGCAGGAACTGAGTCATGGTATAACACAAACGACGGAGAAAGAAATGAGTGATGCAAAAAACAAAAAAAAAAAGAAAAGAAAAAGGAAATGGACGAGTCCATAGAAGATAATAGAATAAGAAGATGGGACTCATTAGAAGAAACCATTAAAGAACCGAAATTGAAATTTAGCAACGGAGTACAAACATAAAAGGAAAAATAGTGCATAATCATTAGATTAGAAGTGAGAAAAATAGAAGAATAATAAAAACGTTCCTAGAAAAAAGAAAAAAAAGTAAAATTTGAAGAGTCTATGAGGATAATGTAGCGAGAAATAGTAGAGCATGTGCCTGAGCGTTTTGTGCTGATATATATATATATATATATATATATATATATATATATATATATTGGACTACAAGTATACTACAACTTATATATATATATATATATATATAGGACTACAGTTATACTGCAACTTATATATATATATATATATATATATATATATATATATATATATATCCGGTGAATGTCAACATTTCGTGTCAATATATATATATATATATATATATATATATGTAATTAAGCGATATATGTACTTACGCATAATTCTCCACCTACCAAAGTGCCCCATTCCAGAGTTGGCAGATGAATATATATGTATGTAAAGATTCGATGTAGTTTCCTTAAAAGAAGTAAAAAAAATGATGGAATATATAGAGAGGGAGACAGCTAGAACGAAAGATATAAATATCTTGGTATAAAATAACAAATTAAGAAATCTTAAGCAGAAAGGAAGCTATAAAGATGCTTACTGACTTCAGCTTAATTTGAAATAGGATTCATGGGAGATTGTTTTGCACAATTCCAAATGGGGAGAGCCAGTTTGGTACAATAATTTACCTGGTCTTGAACAGTCATCAATTGCACTGATAAGAAACAGGGGACTACTTCGGTGATCAAACTGACAGAGAAAAGAAAACGATTACATTGATATATCGATGGGTGGAAATAATAAAAAATAAGAAGACAGACGGATTGATAATTAGATAGATAGAAAGAAAAAATCGAATTCAAATTGTAGTAGAAAGAGCAATGTTACGGATAACTCTGAGAAATAGAAGAAAGCAATATGAACCAGAGTAAAATGTACCCGGAATACCAAGGAAAAGAGGGGTTGGATACATAGCAGGAAGAAAAGCGCAAAATGTCAACTGATTGGTGCCCTAGGCGTAGCAAAAACAGTAGAAGTGCTAGATGAGAAATTGAATGATAAGATAGGTTTGCTCGTAAGATATGGAAAGCATAAGCACTGTCATGAAATATATATATATATATATATATATATATATATATATATATATATATATATATATATAATAGGAAGTGGATTCTCTACACAAACAAGTCTGTTTCTGCCCTCTCTGGGCATCATCAGGCAATTAATCGTTTGTGTTTTTTTATTCTAGTTGGTGGAATTCGGTGAGAGTCTTGTGGGTGTCACTTTGAGTAGGAGGAGTTATTCATTTTGTTTTACTGTTTTTAGTAGTGCAAATATTTTTGTTGGTGGTTGTAAACTAGAATAAAAAAACACATACTATCTTTCGCTTGATGAGGCCCAGAGAAGGCAGAAACATAAAATTGTTCGTGTAGCGAATCCACATCCTATTATATATTTCTAGCTGTAATCTACAACAACTTGACTTTCAAAGTATAAAGTTGAATGTATCGAGCGCTCTATGAAATAAATCCATCACATTGCTTTATATCATACTATATTGCTGACCTGATCTGTACCATATGTACTATATATATATATATATATATATATATATATATATATATATATATATATATATATATATATATATGTATATATTTATATATGTATATATTTATATATATATATATATATATATATATATATATATATATATATATATATATATATATATATACTCCCCATGATTTGCACACCAAATATTATATATATATATATATATATATATATATATATACTTCCCATGATTTGCACACCAAATATTATATATATATATATATATATATATATATATATACTTCCCATGATTTGCACACCAAATATTATATATATATATATATATATATATATATATATATATATATATATATATATATATATATATATATATATATATATATATATATATAAGGCACTCTATTGGGGAGCATTGGTTAGCAAGCTTTCCTAGGTTACCATTACGAATAGAACACCAGGTTGAAATTTGCCCCATTTTTTTTTCAAGATATTGAACGGAATTGTTTTGCCGGTAAAACTGTTGGCGCCAGTGGTGTAATTTCGACCAATCAGCGCAAAGATAAGTTGAGCAATTACTGAACTTATCTTTCAGTTTACACGCCATTTTAGGGGTAGGAATTCGTGCATTATCCTTTGTTCTGAAGTGACACTCGTTATATGATAACAATCTATTTACAATAACTAATGAATGGTAACTCATATACTAATTAGTATAGGTATCTAGCTACTTCGAGTGATATTTGATGATTGTTTGCTTACTATTCCAAAGTGTTTACTGATCATACGGAATTTTGTCATTTCAATGTAAAAGTATAATAGGAATTTAGAAAAAAACGGTCATGTCAGATAATAAGAAATTAGTAATGAGGTTCTTTCTACTGAAGGAATAGCAGATTTGGCACTTGGACGAAGATGAACCGGTGTGTGTTGGGAAGACTTTGAAAACGGACGCCTTAAAATATTTTTTTTGCTAATGCTAACTCGTCAAGAAAATATAGCAGCTACATTATCTTTGATATCTCATTCTATTTACATTGTCTAGGTCAAATGATACATCATCGTATAAAAACAGGCGATCATTTCCAATAGAATTTCAACATATGTGTTTGTATGATTATATATATATATATATATATATATATATATATATATATATATATATATATATATATATATATATGTACATATAGAAACATATATACATATAATAAAAAATACAACACGCGTGTGTAAATGTATTAATGTATTGAGTAAATCTTTGTTGAAAAACGTGCTCAATACAATCAGTTTCCTGGTTATAAAGTGATTTTTTCTCAATGGTTCAACACTGATAGTACATTCTGTTAAAAAATTCTAATGAACCTACGTGTATATATATATATATATATATATATATATATATATATATATATATGTATATATATATATATATATGTATATGTATATATATATATGTATATGTGTGTGTGTGTGTGTTTGTGTTTGTGCATGTTCGTGTATGTGTGTGATCGTATACATTTTTGTATTCAAATATATTGAAACATCTCTACATGTATCGCACTCTTGCAGGTTTATTCTTCGCTGAGCTAAATCCGTTTGTCTTTTGCTCTTGAAAATTTCCATCAAGATGACAAAAAAACCCCCAACCAAACAAACAAAAAAACTAATGCATACTAAAGGGCAACTGCAATACCATCTGGATTATGTAGTTTGCGCATGGCCAATCCATCAAAATATAGTCAACGGTGATCCACACTTGAACGCATCAGATTCAATCTAATGTCATAAACTTGATCATCACTTGATCTTCTTTCCCTCGCTGGCTCCCCTGCGGCTCCCCCGCGGCTTGCGACTTTCATGTCGTAGGGCTAATGTCCTTTACATATCTGTTAAAACTCGAATCAGCGAAATCTCGCGGCGATGGCTCAGTGGTAGACTGCTTTATTAATGAATGAAAACGTCAGCGCCATTTGGTACACTTTATTCATAAAGTGAAGCAACAATTAGTTCGCTATCAATTGAGCGTAACTGATATGGGGATTCATTTCCCTTACCTACAAAAACATTGCTTACTAGGCACATTGTACATTGTCAGTGCCCGCACCCGGATTTTTGAAAAAATCCTTTGAATTTAGCGAGTACACGTTGGGGTCAAGCACAATCAGAAATCTTCATTGTAGTTTTTATTTTACAGCGATATGGATTACTTTCAAACAAATTATTGAAGAAACTTCTTACACTGCTACTATGATGTCATTATTTGCCACTTCTGTTCGACTGAAGGCAAGGGTAAATGAAAGATCAGGAATTTTGACGTCGAGTGGCTGATTTGTGAAATCAAGTTGAAGTCGTTGTGAGTGACGAATAGGAGAAGACAGGAGTTACGGTTCAAGTAACCAGAAGTTGTTACAGTATCAATCAGATACAAATATGGTCAGGGGAAACAAGTGGTGTCCAGTCCACTTCGTTACAACCTTTCCTCATATATGACCCCCATCAAATGATGCCAAAAAAAGTCTGTCGCAATCAAAAATTGTACAAAAATAATTTTATTGATTACATTGTTGTCGTCACTTGATAATATTTCACGTGTGACAAGCATAGTGGATGAAGAAAGGGAAACAGGAGAAAAGTGAGTTAGGTGGTTTAATGAAGGAAAACAAGGAGAGGGGATAATGAAGTTAGGTAGTTAGGGGAAGATTGGAAAAATTTAAGTGGATTTATAACAGGGTAGAGGGTGAGGGGAAGTATTCTAATAAGAAGGGAGAAGGTCTGATGGCTGCTACTGATACTGTGTTTGACAGACATCTGTTTTCATGTGCATGGTTTCTATGATACTTTACAAGAATGATCGCGTTTATTACAATTGTTTGAGGACGCATGTCGTAGAACAAGGTTCGTTGATTAGTCTGGCAGACTTTGGTAGTGAGTTCCATCCTCACCAAGAGTTAGCTTAGTATGAGAATAAACAAACGCAAAAAAAATCAATTTAGATATTCAGCCCTATCACAGCAGCATATTATGATTATAGTGGAGCAATTAAGACATGTTCTGCTCGTTGGTAACTCAGTTTTCTATTTTCAAAATAGCACATCTCTTTAATGACGATATCCCTCTAAACTATAGATCTCCAAAGTGGTCGATATCGACCTCAGGGCTTCGATGGGAATCTAGGGGCTTGATAAATGCTGGCGTCTATTTAAGTTTTAGGATCAAAAGCTGTATGAAATAAAAATACATCTTTCTGATACACATTTCAGATTAGTTTTTATTGTCTATTTATTTTAGATTCTGTTCAGTGAGGGAGAATGATAGATATTTAGTTATCAGTGTAGTTTTATTTCGTTTTGCAAAGGTTCCATTCAGTTTCGTTCACAAATTTTGATAAATCTTTATTTTCTTTCTACGACGAAACGGAAGTAGTTCTCTTCGATTAGTCTTTGTTTCTTCCTCTTCTTTACTTAGAAAAGAAAGGGAACGAAACGAAAAAAATAATACCCTGGAACTGCATGTCAAATAAATTATTATCTATTTTTTAGGTGGGGGAGTTAATAAGGGATTGAAAATTCCATGAATGAGTCGAATGGCCCCTGCACTAATGGAGCACGAGAACACCTATCATCATACCCCCACCCCACGAAAAACGCCCCGTTGCCTTGCAAGAAGCATTATCCATTTATCATTCATTAACATTTCATCCTATGACTTATTCTCTTTCACTCTCTCTTTCCCATCCACCAGAGTGCTCCATATATATATATATATATATATATATATATATATATATATATATATATATATATATATATATATATATATATATATATATATATATATATATATATATATATATATATATATATATATATATATATATATATATATATATATATGTGTGTGTGTGTGTGTGTATGATTGGAATGATTAACTGGTAAATCTGGGAAGTGTTTATTTCCATGGATAAACAGTTATATTGTATTTTGGTAGAGATAATTTTCCCCTAAATGATCAGTGAGAGTGTTCAATGACTAAATATTGTGAAATCTGAGTTTTAAAATTTCGTCTGATCAAATATAGTAAAAGACTGAAAACTTGGAAAAGTCGCTACGGGTTTTCAATGCAAGTCAATCCCTGAGGATATACATAAGACTTGCATATGTATGTATGTATGTATGCATGTATGTATGTATGTATGTATGTATGTATGTATGTATGTATGTATGTACACATGCACGCACGCACACACACACTCACATATATATATATATATATATATATATATATATATACATGTGTGTGTGTGTGTGTGTGTATGTGTGTGCGTTATTAAGAAATCGATGTATGATGCGATAGAATGATTATTAAGTGCGTTACATTATGCTGAAAGCCATACTTGAAATGATCGCCAGTTAATACACAGTGAGTGTACGATTTGTCCTGAATTTGGACTTGAAACAGGTTCGATACCTGCAGCAGCCCCATTTTCAAATATAATACAACGCAATCTCTCTCTCTCTCTCTTTCTCTCTCTCTCTCTCTCTCTCTCTCTATATATATATATATATATATGTGTGTGTGTGTGTGTGTGTGTGTGTGTAGGATGTGTATTTTACAGAATGTTGTAGAAAAGGGAAAAAGACTCGAGACTACTTAGTGCATCTCATTTTTTTTTAAAGCGTGTAATTACGTGCGTTTCACACATGGAACTCTGGTTTTCTCGTTGCTCTGACGAAACCTGGAGTTCCACGGGTGAATATATATACACACATATTTCCTACAAGATCAGTGTTCAAGCCCAGGCAAAAAAACAAAACAAGATGAATTTCAAGTGCAGATTATTAAGAGAGGTCGACCTTTTTTTCACTTGAACGATTGACGTATAGTCTTTACATTTGGCCCACTGCCGTTCTAAATTAAAAAACGTTAATATCCAATTTTTCCATCTATTTTGACCCAGAGTTCCACTCGTCTCGATTAAAACAATTGGAACAAAACCAAGGTAAATAAGAAAAGGTCTGGTTAAACTGAAGGCTTCTAGTAGCATGCAGGGTTCCGGGTGGGGTAATCATTGGACATTACTTCTCATGCCTTTTTTGGGGCAATAAAAACTCTGAATCAAAAAAAACAAAACAAGAGTTAATGAAGCTTGAGACAAACAAACAGAGCAATTTAGCTAACTTGACATAAACATTGTAAATTGCCCCCTCCACTAAAAACTTATTTTGGAGATCAGATGAAAAATAATTGTATGAAGTTTCCACTAGATATGATAAAGAGTAAACGTTTAAATTTTCAGCCCTGTAGTTCAATTAGTACAGCCTGCATGGGCGACAGTTTTGTTTTACGGTTTCTAATGAAGCAGATGAATCGAGAGACGATAAATATAAACGGAGACCAGAAAATGAAACAAATAAATAAACCTTTCATTTATAAAAAAATGGGAGAAAGAATTTGATTGCCGCCCCAACCATTTTTTTTTTTCTGTTCCGGAAAAAAAGCGCGCGCAACGCCCTCCTGTTCAGTTTCAAGCTTTAGAAAGTTGCGAAAGAATCAAGGCGTTTTTCTTTCTTTCTTTCTTTGCGTACTCGGGTGGGAAAAGTGGCCGGGTGGACAGGAGAGGTAACTTACAGCAATAAAGAAAGAAAGAAGGGGTTATATTGGAGAAAGAAAGAAATAAGAAATAAACTAGGAGAAAGGAGAGGAAAAAGAATTTATGGAAGAAAAATAATGACGATTAACAGGCATACAAAGAAAGAAAGAAAGGAAAAACGGAGAGAAAGAAAGACTAAGAAAAATGAAGAGGAATAAGCAAAGGTCAGAAAGGTGAGAGAAAAAAAACGAAGGAAAGAAAAATTGAGAAAAGGAGAGAAAAGGAAAGTGTTGAGAAAGAAAGAAACAAAGAAGGCAAAAATAGAGGAATAAGAAGAATTAAAGACCGTAAGAAAACATGAAGGAAAGAAAGAGAAGAAATGAAGACTTACAAAAACGAGAGAAACACACATGAAAAAGACGAAAAAGAAACAAGAAAGATAGTAAAGAGCAGATGAAAAGAGATGAAAGAAAGAAAAGAGAAAAAGGAAAGAGAAAGAGAGAGGGGGGAGAGAGAGAAGTTTGTGGCTGGAGAGGAGAGGAAGAACGAAAATAAGTTCATTCGTAAATGGAGTCGGAGGATGAAAAGTTACTGCTGAGGGGGAGCAAAAATAACAGACGATTGGTGGTAGGCAGTGGAGGTGGCGGCAGCAGCAGCAGCACTGGGGGCGGCCCTCCGGACTAGTTCTTATTTTTCGCTGATCTACACCTCACAAGTTTTTATAGGGAAAAAAAATCACAGTTGCGTAATCTTTCTCAATTGTGGTTTTATGAGAAAGATAGCAGGGGGGGGGAGAGAGAGAGAGAAACAAGAGCGGGGGAGAAAAGGATTGGACAGAGAGTGAGTGAACGAGAGAAAGGGTTCCCTCTATTCTATTTTAATTCACGTCTCCTTTTCATGAAGATCATTGTAACTCTCCTTTGTGAGCCCGCCTCCCCATCTGCGACCATTTGCTTTGATTCATCTTATTGCTGCTCTCCCTCTTCCTCAAACCCGCTCCCTTACTCTCCTTTTTTTTACTGTCCCCGCTTTCCCTTTCTATTTTCATATTATTTTATATTATATCCTTTTTTTTTTCAAATATTATCATTATTATAATACGGCGTTTTGAATTGATTTTGCCACGTAATCTCTTTAATTGAAGAACAATTACTTTGGCTTGGGACATGTGGCTAATGCTGGTTGTAATTTAATGTAATGACACCAGCAAGAAAGAACTTGGCGATAAAAAAAAAATGGAAAGAGAAAGACAAATTCGAGTCGCTGTATTTCAAGTAACTTCGCCGTGTCAAGTTATATTGAACTTAACGGTGAAAAATGTAAATTTGAGATCGTCATTTATTTGGCATATGGCTTGTGCTTCTAGAGACGCGAAGCATATGATTGTATTTCAGTATAAATACATATTTTGACGGTCACCATTTGTTATACTTGCTAGCCACAAGCCGAGAGAACTTAATGAGTTGTGAAATGCTGGTTACACGAAGGCTGTGCTTGATTCGTTGCTGCCTTGACTGCAACATAAGGCACGTCGTCTATTAGCAATAAAGCCACTATTAGCAATTCGAACCACAAGGCGGGCTCATTGCTTTCAGAATATTGAAGAAATATGACCACTTTATTTTCTGCCCAGCGTGAATACTAGTCCTCAAATGGTGAAACATTTCAAGAAAAACGATTTAGGTAATATTTTCACCACCACGTATGCATAGGCAATTTAAAAGCCAACAACCACAGGCCTGGCCCCATAGTAAGCATCCTCATTCGTTGAAAACAAAGTAAGTAATGAAAACAACATTTTTACAGGGGTCGTATAAGCTCTGTCCGTCGGCCGTATTGTTTCTCAGCTCTCTCACGTCAGATTTTCTTGAAACTCGATAGAGAGATTTCTCATAAGATGCTTCTTACATAGAAAAATCTCCCACTCAGGGTCACATGATCAGGGAATAATCGCGTTTAAACTTCATCTTTTAGAATAGATTAAGATTAATATCCTCCGCTGTTTTGAGTTAGATTGACTTGTAACTTAGTAGAAAGGTGTCCCTTGATAAAAAAAGAAGCTTCTTACGTCCACTCAGGGTCAGGTGATCTAGCGTTTAAAACATTTTCAGAGTCTATTTTCTCTGCTGTTCCATGTCAGATTCACTTGAAACTTGATTGAAAGGTGTTCATTGTTAAGATGCTTCTTGCCTGAAATTATCTCCTACTCTGGGTCACGTGATCAAGCAATAATGGCGTTTGAACTTCATAGAGGACGCCTGATTTAACTTTCGATTCTTGTTCGTATTAAACAATAGGGCTGTATTAGGCGCTTCCAGACAGTGAGCAGAATAAGGAAATAAAATGATAGATGTATGTTCCTTCTAGTCAAATGCATTGCTGAGAACCTATTACAGAATCCTCCTTTGGGACCTACGTAAAGAGACACACAGATCGATTGGTACATAAAGCTACATATATACGTATACTTCAATATCATGAGCATCCTCAATCACAACCTCGCTACTGGAACATTCTTTGAAAACTGAACATCATTTAGAAATATATTATCATTCTAGTACAGCAGACAGGAATGAATTACTTGTTATTATAAATCTTATTACCTTTTCTATGTCATCATTTCCGGGCTTTTCTTTCTTTCTTTTTTAAAAAAATGTTCGCTGCTTTTTATCGCAACACTCAAGTCGTTTTTACGGATATTGAATACGAGTTCAAATCTTGACGGAAGCTGATTCTTTACTTCCGATCCATGCCAAATACTTAACGGTCGTAGGGTATAAAAACGGACTGAGTTGTGATAAAAAGCAACAAAAATGAGATCAAAGCAAAACTATCCAAAAATCAATAATGATCATCTAGTTTTTTGAAAAAATCTAATCTCAGTATCCTTGCTTTTGATCGGCAGTCAACACAAAATTCAATGTAGGGGAAAGATATATATATATATATATATATATATATATATATATATATATATATATATATATAATTAATCGCAAGTAGGTTACTTCATAACAAATGACTGGATTACCTTGACCAGTAGTTTTCTTCAGCCTAGTTTAAAGTCGCGGGAACTTACGTACATTTTGCAAATACATACCTGATGTAGGTTCCTTTACAGTCTTTTATTCAAATACTTATCAAATCTGTGTTATTTTTGAAAAGATGCGCAGGATTGTTGTTAGAATGGCTGCAAGTCGCTGGCAGTCTAATACATCTTTATAATTCTATTAAATGATATTAAAGACCTTTTTGTCAAGAAATATCATAGAAAACAGATGCTAAATACTTAACAAAGAACTCAGCCTTGTACTGCACTGAGCCAATGAAAAAAACTATCTAAATACATCTAAAATATATAGGAACAAGGGAAATTTATATAAAAACCAAACTATTTAAAAAAGTTCAATGATGATTATTCAGCAGTTTGATTCCAGTGTCCTTGCCTTTGGTCTGTAGTCAACACAAAATCACTGTATTATATGCTTCCGAAGTGATAGGTTATCAGACAAAAAGCATGTCCTGATTCAAAATGATGCTGTCACCACCTGATTAGTGGATTGAAAAGAATTTAACTCCTTGTTTATTTTCCCATTATTTCGATGTTACTGTTACTCATGTTATAGGAATCTACTTACCTTACCTTAGTCTGGCTCAAGGCCGAAGCATTGAAGCATCCTGTGACGATAAAACTAGCAGATCGGTCCGCATGACTTGCTACGGTAGGCACATTTGGTACTGCAACCATATTTTCGTGTTCTTACAATGCTTAGGATTTCAGATCATCTAATTGTCGTGTAAATTTTCCTTGATTCTGTATATTTCAAATGTATTCAGATGTTTTATGTATTTGTTTATTGGTTCAGTACGACACAAAGCCGAAAAGTGTAAGGAGATTGTGTTATGACAACCATCGAAGGTTAAATCATCATTCAATAAATATTTTTTTTTCCAAATCAAATGTTATACTAAGACTGCTTTTAGAAAATAATAGAAAATTTGATGGATATCAACACAAGAAAAACATTCACATTTTTGTGAACGGATTTTGATTATATATATATATATATATATATATATATATATATATATATAAGAAAAATAAACATTGAAATGAAACCCTTGATATAATATCATTATTCTTTAAATTTCTGTGTTTACGCTTATCTACCGGTCTCGTGCAATATTGTGAGTATATATATATATATATATATATATATATATATATATATATATATATATATATATATATATATATGTATTGATCTCTCATTGTTAAAAACATTTCTAGGTAACCTACGTAAGTAAACCGTATTTCAAAAAATAGATATGTAGTATGAAATAATATCAATATCCAATACACATAGAACCTCATATGAAATAACCAACTCCATGTATGGCATAAACTATATGATAAAAAAGTGGGGTGTATGATCAACACTGCTGGGATGTCATGTTAATAAAACTGTTTCGTGAAAAAGGGAAAAAACACTGAAGAAAATTATATGAATTGCATCGAGAGATATTGGCAAATGGGTGACTGAAGTGACACAAACAATCTTTTGAAAAGTTTTTTAATGTTTGGTGTTTAAAGATGTAAAGCTTTCTAGACTATATATATATATATAAATATATATATAGTTCAAGGATTTTGTCCATGAAAAAAATACTTTGCTTAATACGTAGTTTCTAACGTCAACATCGATGTAGACCCCTTGCTCGTGTACAGCTATCTTATAAGGGGCACTACTTACAAAGGATTGCAAAACTTCCGTACAACATACGTTTCCATACACGCACTGAACCCTAACTTTTGGGTAGCTCTTCAAACACATACACACACTCAAACATATATATATATATATATATATATATATATATATATATATATATATATATATATATATATATATATATATATATATATATATGTGTGTGTGTATGTATGTATATAAATGATTTTTAAGCTAAACGACGAAATATTAGAGACGCTAAAACCTTGATAGCGACACCTGTTACAATATGATCAAGTAGCATAGTTACATTAATTTTCTTCATATCCTCTCAATGAATAAACTGAAAACCGTTATTGAATATAGATGCAGAATTCTTATATCTGATATCATATTATTCGTGTTCTTTGCACAGTGCTGGCTTCCCTTATGATTAGCCTCTGCTGAATAGTTTCATCAAAGAAACCTAAAGTACTTAACACTGAGGTCAGTTTGATGTCGGGTCTCAATGAACGACAATTCTAAGCAAAACGTCACAGGACACGAGAAGCCCGTCACTGTTATCGATCTGAAAACAGACAGAAAAAGTGAGTTGCTGACATGTTATAGAAATAGGGGAAAAGGAAGAGGTTCGTTGCTTGTAGATTATAGCTTATTATTTGCGGGTCAGTAGGTTGCATAGTGTTTTAACACGTCGAGCCGACTGGCGCCTATTTGGAAAAAATAATGCTTTGGGAATTCGATAGGAGAATTCTGAATTCCGAGACTTGGGACTTGAAATGATCTATATATCAATCCATCTATCTATCTATCTGAGTAATAGTCAGCAATTTTACCTCACATACAGAGAGTTCTGAGTTCAATTCCCGGTAGGAAGGGAGAGTATAGAATATTCTTCATTTGGACAAATTTTCATGTATAATCGACGGCTAATAGAACACACTAACCTGTGTGATTAGGATAGGATTATCACTTCGGCCAAGGGGATGGCCATACAAAGTTGTTGGAATAAAGTCCTGATCTCGACGTGACTTGAGACACGCAAGGACTACGAAACGGACACATGCAACAGAAACCATTTTATGTGCATGCGTGTGGTTAGCAATTTAGTCTCATAGACCATTAAAACTACCGTGAGTTCGATCCTCATTTGATACTCTTCACTTCCACTTTTGTTCCGGATAAATCTAATTCATATACCGACACATACAGGTAAGTCAATAACCGAATGATGAAAAAGAGGATTGTTTTATTTTACACAACAAATATTTATACAATGAACATTTTTGAATGAATATTCAAGTAATAATTACGCATATATATATATATATATATATATATATATATATATATATATATATATATATATATATATAACGTGGGAAAATAACTTTAAGGTCAGTGGGGAAATCTTTCTTCAGTTGAACATGTTGGTGGAAAATCAATTCGAAGAAGTTTTTTGTGTAATTAGTATTCTTGAAGATGATATCATAAGTAGGATTGCATACAGTCTCTGATTAAAACCAACACAACGAATTTAATGTTCACGTGGGTGAACACTCAATAGAATTGACACGAACTAAGAATAATGTCTACTGTTTTACTAACTAATCCTTCATAGTTAGAAACGTTTTTTGGTAAATCTACGATAGTAAGCCCTGTTTCAAAATTATCAAATGACGTATAGTGTAAAATAACATCCGTATACAATGCATTATGATAATACCTTATATACAATTACAAACCACATGTATGACATAAGCTATATATTTAAACCATTGCTGAAAGGGGGGGTATCAACACTGATAAGGTGCCATGTTAATATAACTGATTTGTTTTTAAAATCCCCAAAACAGTTACATGGTAAACAACTGATGATCCCAACAAGAGAAATTTACACATAGTACCATAATAACAAAGTATTTGTAAAATATAAACAAATGTTTACGAAGATTGCATAAATTTCATTAGCAGATATTTGGAAATAAGTTACTGAAGTGAGACAAAAAATACTTTTGAAAAAAGTTTTTTAATGTGTTTAGTGTTTAAAGCTGTGAAGCTTTCTATACTATGTATATATATATGTGTGTGTGTGTGTGCTTGTGTATGTATGAATACGTTTATGCTGAAGGCCCTGCTGTCTATGGCTCTACTTCTACCGAGATTTAATCAAATTGTTGTAAACTCTACATTTATCAATTTAGCGTGTTAAACATCATTAGTCAGTTTTAAACGGAACCAACTCCAAAAAACACACTCATTCAATACTCAATTAACAATATGTTGTTGTCGATTACGTTCATATAACCCAACTTATCGACATTATGTTCCGAGAGACGATATAGATAAAACGTCAGGACATAGAGAGAATGACCCACACGCCGATAATTAAATATTTGCAGAGCATATTTGTAGTGCATCTTTGAAGAGCCTCTTCATTCAGAAGTTTTCCTTGGACAGAAACATATACATATAAAACAATGAAACTACTTATAAAAGTTATCAACTTAAAATTGCACAGAGAGCCACGGAAAGAGCAATGCTAAGGACAGCTCTACGGGGTAGAAAAAGATCAAGGTGGATCATAAGGTGGACGTGAGTGAAAGATATTATACTAATAGTTAAGCAGAGAAGATGCAGATGGGCGGGGCACTTAACAAGAAGGGATGACAACGGGTAGAACAAAAGTTTGACTGATGGGTGCCAATGGGATAATAAACGCAGTAGGGAAATATCAGATACAAAACGGAAGGATGAGATTGGAAGGTTTGCTGGTAAGACGGGGCAGCGATCAGCGCAATCACGGTCATGGAAATAGGAAAGGCCTTTTCAAGCAGCAGATACTACAGCTGATAATATATATATATATATATATATATATATAGAGAGAGAGAGAGAGAGAGAGAGAGAGAAGAGAGTGCGTAATGCACAAAATGTTATTACACACACACATATATATATATACATATATGTATATATATATATATATGTATATATATATATATATATATATATATATATATATATATATATATATTACCCTTTAATGAAAACACTTAGAGTAAATAAACCTAACTTCAATACACTTTACTATCGAGTCTGTCTCACTCTCTATTGTTCAAATTATATATATATATATATATATATATATATATATATATATATATATATATATATATGTATATATATATATATATATATATATATATGTATATATATATATATATATATATATATATATATATATATATATATATATATATATATCGTCAATTTGTGAGAATACAGAAAGAAACAAACATAAAACAGATTCTATCTGTTGGAGATGTTTAATCACAATGCTCAACATTCAACACAGTAAATAGAGCTATTATCACATGAAAAATTAGAAAAAATAATGAATAATGATATAAAAAAGAATTACAGGGATATATATATATATATATATATATATATATATATAGAGAGAGAGAGAGAGAGAGAGAGAGAGAGAGAGAGGGAAAGGGAGAGAGCGAAAGAAAGAGACAGAGAGGGGCATGGAAAACATACGCATACATATATTACAATCCCTTTGTCTACTCTCGAAGACAATGGGTTTTTTTCAGGTAGATTTGAAATAAAAAGATTGAACACGCCGAAATAAGGTTTATCGACAAAATTTCGAAAAAATATTTTTTATTTCAGTTTTGGTCTCAACAATGTTCATTTTAATTTATTCTATTTGATTCTTTACTCGATTTTCATTTACAATGTTACTGTATCAAGTTCCAAAATCCAAATGAACGAGTGTAATTCAAAATGCCGCCTCTTGCTTGGCAAAATTCCTGGGAAAACGGAAGATCCCTGGAAAAGATAAGAAATAGTGTACAGATAGTAAACTTTAGTAGATGTAATAAGACAGGTTTAGTTGGTCAATCAATAGGAAACGTGAAAATGCCGTGTTGGGAATAGACGGTTGATCAATAAATAAGTTGCATCTCACACTTTCTGTTGGGCAGTGATCAATAAAAAGTCTGAATTTTAGAAAAAAGGACACAAAGTAAGTGATCAATTAAACATAAACTTACGTTGGAAATTGAACGCCCACTAAAACCTTAATCAGGAGAGGAATTTTTTAAAAACTTCATTTTAAGGCATGAACGAGATTCATGGAAAGGTGAACACTAAATTGTGAAATGTCATGTACAACAAACATGTAGAAGACAAAGACACAACGATCAAAAGAGAGAATGCAAAGCTCATAAAAGTAGACCACTCCTTGAAATCCTCAAAAGAAGAAGAAATCAAGTGAAGAATCACTCTAGGTTGGCAGGAAAATCCCATTAATCCTAAAAAGAAGGGTCTTCAGCCAATGCATCTTCCTGATAGTTTCCTATAGAGCTGAAACGTGGAAACTAACAAATAAATTGACCCTCAAGCTGAGAACCATGCAACGTGTACGAGAGAGACACATGCCCAACGTCACGTGGAGAGATCACAAGACAGCACAACAACCAAAAAACAGGAGACATAGAAGCCATAAGAAAAACTCAAATGGCAACGGGCTGGCCATGTAGCAAGAATGTCAGACAACCGCTGGACATCACGACTCATAACGCAGAGATGATATGTGAAAATGCAGCAGGCAAAATACGAGATAGAATGATAAAGTAAGCAAGTTCAGGAAATATTGGTTCTGCAACGCCCATGATAAAGGGGTCAGATGAATCTTGGGGGATGTCTATGTCCAGTGACGGACACTAAGCGGCTGATGATGATAAAACCCCAAATCGTTAAAGAAAATGAACACAACAAAAGGTAGTTTTCTGCACATAATAGCAACTTGAGTAGTTCTTATAAAAGAACGACATAGCTGTGTGTGGCTAAGATAGCTGGGTATTTCACATTGGTGAATGTGGTCGATAAAAAGCCTACATGAATTTGCAGCTACTAAAATTTCCTGGTGAAAATCATCGACCTATTTAGAACGTATATGAGACTCAGTGTGCGACCTATTTTGATATCCATTCACAAGACGACAAGATACTCCATTTTGTTTCAGAATGCTGGACCAGCACCATGAGACAAACAACTTCCTATTCAAGTAAACAAAAAAAGATATAGTTGGTCATTCAATTGAAACCGTCAGGCAGTTCGCAACAAGTTTTTTTAGGGTGATCAGTTGAAAAAAATTGAAGAAGGGTGGATAAAAGGATAATTTACTTCTCTTGCATTTTGTTGGGCTGATATCACCAGAAAAAGAATCGAAAAAACAAACATGAATACTTTCAGACACAAATTAAAAGACAAATTTAGCATGAACTTACATAATAAATTGAACGTTCCCACTGAAAAACCTAGTGTGGGATTATGAAAAAAAGTATTTCCTAGACATAATAAAGGGTAAGTATCTAAATAACCAGCCCTCTAGCTCCATCGATGTGGCTTGTACGCGCGATTTATAGATAAATAGCCGACCAGACGGACTAACTTAAAACTTTGAGAAACTTATGTTCATGTTAAAAGTAGTGGTTTTAGGTTTTTAATATTCAAGCACATTTTTTCCAATCAGCGATAGTTTTAGTCAGCTATTTCTTATTTTATTTCAGTGACACTAGAGCCTAAAATGATCTTCAAAATTATTTAAAAGATATTTCTATTACATTTTAGACGACGAAAACCGCTTAAATCCGCACGCAAGAGACAATTCGTATTCTACTTTGACAAAAAAATCGTTGCAGACGTTATACATGTTTGCAACCAGATTAAAATTACATTCATGAAGGCTTTGAGGTATGAATTTATTAAAAAATAAACAATTTGCAATCCACTTGACGATGACAAGAAAACAAGCGCCTATTGTCCTTCTTTACGGAAGAGACTATCTCCAAAAGTTTAATATTAAAAATCTTACCAAAAGAGAAAACCATGCCAGAAGCGATTTGAATTTGCAACTTAGATCAGTCTCTTCACTGCCTTTTGTTACGCCTATGCGATCTCCTTCTCAATAATGAACCCAGTAAACTCTTATTAGATTATTTTAAAGTATTGGAAATACATTTGAAAGGACTTTTCCCTCTGTCTCTCTCTCACACTCTTTCTCCCCTACTCCCCCTTGCACTTTTTCTTTCTACGAGCTATTGCTATAAAAATTAATTAAGAAGAAGTTTATTTCTTTTCAGTTATAACTACAGAGACGACACACGACAGTTTGTTTCAGGCATAAATCAGTACTTGGGTTGCCCACATTAGCTGTTATGTTAACTTATAAATCAGTTCACATGTTTGATTCTTAAATAAAAATAAAGAACCATCGTGGCTTGCGTCGTGGCTGAAGTCGTTGCGTTTTCCCATTGACACCAGTGGTTGGTATTCGAGCCTAGGTGGAGAAAAAAATGTCTAATTCTGTAGGTCATTCCATTCAACTAAAGTGGAAGTCATACATTAAAGCAACTAATATAACCAAGCTAGTGCAAATGGTTGTCAACGCTTAATGTGGATATTTTGAGTATGTTAGCCATCTGTCGCATCGTATAACTTTGATTATTCTCCAGTAACGTCTCTAATTGACCGGTATCAATACGAGCCTGTATACTCAACTTTAAAGAAACCAACACCGAGAAATGACTTTAAAAAAATTCGCAAACCGCTTCTGATACGTTCCATTATTCACAGTTAGTTCTCCCTGAAGTTTAAAAAAACCTTCTTTTTTTTTTTCAATTTTATTATTTTGGGCTTGAATGGCATTTTCACCTCAATCACAATAGAAACTCATAATGCTGGAAATCCTGAGTATTCTATTTCCCTTTCGTTACTGGAATAAATGAACAAAAATAATCCCCAAATTTATGCTGGTATGACAATTGTCATTGTACAATCAAAAGCAATGATTAAACAAAAAACAACAAAAAAACCCCACAAAGCTGGTTAAAACTAAACGCTCCTAATGCCATACAAAACCAGAACGAAAAAAAAAATGCAGAAAATTGGCTTCAAGTGAACTTTTGAACAGCGGGAGATATCTGTATATGTAGCAAAAAGAAAGAGAAGAAAAAGAAAAAGGAAAAGAAAAGAAAAAGAAAAAGAAAAGAAAAGAAAATGTTTGAAAAAAAACGTTGGAAGATTCCGGAGGAGGAACAAATGTTTTTATTTTGACGAATAATGACGATTTGGGCAAAATCTGGTTCCTTTCTTTGTTTATTTAAAACAAAACATTCTTTTCTGATTCCATTTATTTACATGTTTACCCGTTGCGCCTGTCCATTGCATAACCATCTTCTTCTGTTTATTTGCATACTGCGATTCAGTTACAGATTTTCTTCTGGAGGACCAGAACTGAGAGAAAATAAGCTAGGAAGGAAAAAAGATATGAATTAATGAAAAGAAAAAAAGAGTACAGATACTTGAAGAAACGAGTTGTGT
Source organism: Thysanoteuthis rhombus (assembly GCA_963457665.1). Classification (NCBI taxonomy): domain Eukaryota; kingdom Metazoa; phylum Mollusca; class Cephalopoda; order Oegopsida; family Thysanoteuthidae; genus Thysanoteuthis; species Thysanoteuthis major. The sequence continues at coordinate 36,299,728 of OY735213.1, read as the reverse complement.
TGAAACTTCAACAGAAAAAGTGCTTGGACAAAATAGAAAAAAAAAGGATGTTAGCTTCGTCATGACCATCAATAAAAGCTGAATAACAAAGAAACCAGAAAATGATCACAAAATAAATGAATCAGAATAATAAAACTCGTAGAAAAAAAATGTCCCGAAACAAAACTCATACAATCCAAATTTTGTCACCGTGATGTGATTCTTTGAAACGATTTTTTAACGCCCATTCCGTTCCACGAAATTTGCCACGGATTTTCAACTCACTTTTTTTTCCATCTTCCATTTGATCAATTCCTTCTCTTTCCTCCTTATCTTCCTCCTCCTCCTCTTCTTCTTCTTCTCTTTTACTCGTCCCTGATTCGGTTCTTCTTCAGCATCTTTCCTCGTTCATCCTCTTTCACTTCAAACGTAGAACGGCCGGAAATTGGGCGGCCATAGAATGTCAGCGACGCTGTCACATGGGGCAGGTCCAGCATTTTGAAACAAAATCGAGTATCTCGTTGTCTCTTCCCTCCCCTTTGAGTCGGTGAATGGATATCAAAATGGGTGGTGCGCTGAGTCTCATATCCGTCCTAAATAGTTCGATGTGTTTCACCAGGAAATTGGGTTTCATCTTTCTATCGTCAGGAGTAGTTATTAATTTTAGATAAGTTTTTTTTCTTCTTTCTTTTTCTTAAACGGACATTTTTGCACTCTCTCTCTCTCTCTCTCTCTCTCTCTGCTCACTCTCCCCCTCTCTCTCTGTCTTTTTATTCATTTTTCATTTTGTTTAGTCACACTCTTCGTTTGTTCTTTCGTCTTGGTTTTTCAGTCTCTTCGTGAACTTTCCTTGTTTTCAAAAGGGGAAAAAATGGTGGAAGCAAAGAGGGGCAGAGGGCAAAGCAGACGATAAAGACAATCGGGATGAGGAGGAGCTTGTTCGCTTGTAGAGGCAAAGCTGAGAGGCCTTGCCGGCTTCCGATGCTCTCATTCTAACACCTAGGGCTAAAAACAAACGGAAGAGAAGACACATTGACACATACACAAGGAGGGAAATGTTGGTGATACAAGCGTGTGGGGACGATTAGCTCGCCAACAAAAGGAGAAAGTGTTTCTTTTTTGAAAAAAAAATTTCATTGTTCTTTCACCTTTTTTTTTTGTTTGTTTTTTTGGTGTTTCACGTTTCGATGTTGTCCCCCTGAAGCTGTCACACACTGTCTCCTCGTGGAGAGGACGAAAAAATGGTAACACAACTCGAGCATATGACTGCTACGACTGAATCGAAGGAAGATCTTTGTCAGTCTTGACACTGAATGGGTTGGACAGTTAGCCCATATACTTAATTAAGGCAATTCTCTGCTTTACAAACACAAACTAGCAAGGCTCTGAACTTTGGACTCGGTTTTATTGACGAGGAAAAAGGACAGTTTCGATTCCTTTCGCAATCAGCCGCACATCCTTCAAAGATGTTTACGGTAGATTCACATTTGTATAAGCAAAGCCTCTGTCAAAAAGCAGAAGTGAAACAATATTAATCAAATTACCTGCCTGACTCCTATTTTCTGTATGAGCTTTTTTTTATGAAGAATGTATACGAACTGTTAGGAGCTGGGTTAGTTGTGTATTTCCTACTAGTGCCAGGGATTGGTGTCCGAGCCGATGAAAAAAAAAGGAGTAAGGATTTTTAATTTGATTTTCAAGTCAGACAGGCCTTCCTCATTGGGAAGAATGGCGCAACACAACACTATTATTCCTATTTTTTCCAATCGACCTTGTACCAGACTAAGCGATGCTTAGTAAATATAAATTTAAGTAAACAAATAAAGGCAATAACTGTTTTTTCTACACGGCATACTAATCATACAAAGTGAACTAATTTCAGCACTTTTTGTTAGATTTTTACGCCGAAATTTTTGATCGATTTGAGATGACTTATATATGTGTGAGCATCAGAAATGGCGCTGTCTTTATTCTCCGCTGTAGTTCTGACCAAATAAAAAATATCCTTCTGATATGAAACGTTGAATCTGAAAGTCCTACAGACTACGGATAATCTTGTTTGTATCAAAAGTTTGTCTATTTATATGATTAAAGAAAAAATCATAAACGTATATTATAAAAGCTGCTTTCTCATAATCACAAAAAAATGTGAATCAGGCACATTCACATAATTTGGTCCTTTCTAGAAAAAAATTGACAATCCAGAAAGCAATTCAGAATCAATCAACACCATTAACATCGCAATTGTTTGAAGAAACTCCTTGTCAAAAATCAACATCAAAGTACCTCATTAATCCGAGATTCACTTATTATTGATGGTTTGAGGCTATGATTTAAATCTGGCAGTCAAGTAAGTAGGAACCTAAAATCTCGGTGGGGAATTGAACTCGAGGAGAAAAAAAAACTGTATAAAAGTAAATTTTATCGTCAAAATCTTTGTGCCATTGAAAGGAAAAAAGATTGAAGAAAATTTTGATATGAATGTCATTTGATAGAACCAGGGATATATTTGAAAAGTGATGGTGCGAAAAGTTGTTTTGATGTGCAAATCATGGGGAAAAGTTGTTTATCTGAGAACAAAAAATAATCTTAATACTTTGCATTAGAACGGCTGGGCGGAAAACACCCCAGTTTAAAAATATCAACAGAAAATTAATAGATAAATGAATCCTAATAAAACTTTTAAAACTCATTTTAAAAACTCTCCATTCTAAATTTTAGTGATTTTTTCTTCGTGTTAATACACCTTCTTTAATTGATTTGGTGATATATTTTATTTAAACAAAAATGTCTGCATTGGATTTCATGCACTATAAAGTTAAGGACTTAAGAAATAAATTCTGTTTTTGTAAGAAGAAAAGCCGTAGGATCCTTATGGATATCTGACTTTTAAATAGAAAAAAAAAAAAAAGAATCGGAAAATGAAGTAAAAAAGTTGTTCTCACTTATACAGCAGACTTGTACTACAGGACTAGTACTTTGTTATGAAGAAATCCAGAAAGCCTTGGCTAGGTTTATGCCAATATAAGTTATAACGGTGATGGTATATTCATTATTTTGCCATTCTTTTTATTGTAAGCGTCACTGGGTCTGAAAATCTGCAATTGCAACACCTGTCTTGTTTCAAGCTTGTCAGATTAGTGTGATACAACGTAAATATCTCCTGAAAATTATATCTCAACTTCCGAGCACGACTTACTTCCAGTTCAAGAAGTGGGAATACTGTTTAGACGCTTGCAGATAGCTACACCTGGACGTAGCGATTATCATTTTTAGAGCACCTTTTGAACTTTCATACTTCATTCCAAAACCTATGCAGTTTAGCTGAATGAATGCTGCATTGATTTTTTTTATTACCAATGATCATTTCATCACATTTACAATCGATTTTTTGTAAGCTTAATCATTGTTAGTCGTTTATTGTCAAAGCGAAGTAAGTCGTGTCAACCCGTCATTAACTTCACTCTGTGCTATTTTGCGCGAAGCTCGGGGTGAGTCTTGCATTTCCCAAGGGCTTTAGTCCAAACTGACCACATTCTCCGTGTCATAACTTGCTCGGACATTATCAAAGATAAATGAGAATTAATCGATCCGTTCCTTAATCAAGAAAACGTTCGTTTGGGATGGTTTATATGAAATCTTGATAATGGTTGGTATCCCTTTTCATTCCTTTGCACTGCTTCGATTCTTAACACCATGTTTGTGAAGCTGTCTATCAAGAAATAACATTAATGGCTTGCAAGATTGCTGTGTAGTAAATACTTGCAATATAACATCATCATCACGTGAATTAAATAATTGTATTTTTGCTTAATCCCCTACAAATAATCGATAATTTTTGCATCGACATTTTTTGGCCAAAATCAACCACTTGGTTGTTTTCCTGTAATAGTGAAGAGCTGCAATCCCCACAAAAAATCTATTATCAAATGAAGTATGTGAAGCATTTTTTACTTGAAGTAAGCACTTCTGGCGCTTAATATCCTTAGAAGTGCATTTTGAAAAAGAACAGATTATTGTTAAGTCTTTTCCTACGTTGATGGAGGTAGAAAGAAACATTTTTTCACGTAAAGTTGTCAGAGCATAAATTGATGCGTAGAAAAAGCACACATTTTCCTACACACAAAGTAACGGAAACATATACGCAAACATTGGAGCAATTATATCCTTTTCATCAAAGCTAATAAACATGCTTAGAAAATCATGTCAAAATGAGTGGATACGGAAGAACGTCTATAATCCAACCACTTTAGGATCTGGCCATTGTCGGACCACATAAAACGCCGGAAATCAGAAATTGACCCGTTAAGTAAAAGGTAATCCCCAATGTAAATATATGCCGGACCCTTAGTTTTTCCAACTCACCTATGTACATATTACAGTGCTATCAAAAGTAGGAAGAAGCCTGAAATAGGAAATAAGACGACCATTGATGCTTCCAAATTAGTTTTTTTTCATTGTTTCGGGTAATGTGAAGCCTCAAAACCAAAATAATTGCACAAAATTTTTGTTGCTCATTTTTAAAAAAAATATTTTAAGGTTCATGGTTTAAATGTTCGGTTTACTTTTCAAACAGTGGTTTACTGTTTGATTACAGCTTTTTTTCGATTTAAATTGAGTCATATTTATGGTCATTAAAAAAACACATCCCAGTTTAGAGAGTCGGCTTAAGAGCATGAGTCAAGGAAACACACACACACACACACACACACACAGAGACAAGCACACACACACGAACACGTGTGTGTGTGGGGAGGGGGTTCAAAAACAAACAAACCTGATTGGATAATAGAAAAATACGTTATTCAAATGAAAATGGACTTTTTGTTTTCATAATTATAAGAATAAAACATATTGCCGGTTGCTGATGATATATATATAT
>OY735213.1:36259867-36292367 GCA_963457665.1 Thysanoteuthis rhombus | reverse complement strand
AGTGAAAGAAAAAATGGAAAATACATAGCAAATGTAACACGATGAAAAAAATTAAATGAAAAAAGGAGCAAGTTTGGAAAACGGAGATGAAAATAGAGACAGTTGTTAATAATAATAATAATAATAATAATAATAATAATAATAATAATAATAATAATAATAATAATAATAATAATAATAATAATAATAATGATAATAAAATTATTATTATTATTATTAGCTGAAGACCTGAGGAGACTTATTGTCACTCAGCCTTCAGCGATAACCACTGGGCAACTGGTGTGAAACTGTAAATCGCAGAATTACTGTGACCTATGGGTACTAGGAGAGGAGGGCTGGAGACTTGAGGAGACTTGCTGTCACTCAAACTCCAGCGGTTACCACCAGGAAACTGGTGTGAGATTCCAAATAATGATGATAATAATCCCCACCACAGTCAGTGATTGAAATCATCATCATCATCATCATCATCATCATCATCATCATCATCATCATCATCATCATCATCATCAGTAGTCTTTCAACATCCGTCGTTGGATATGGACCTTCCCCGGGATTACCCACGCTTCTCTATCGTGGGCGTCGCAGAGTGAGTACTTTCTGAATTTGCTTAGCTTGTCTCTCCATCTGATATTCTGCATGCTTCGGTTGCACTTGTGATCACTGGGGATCAATGTGGTGTCCATCGGTTGTCCACCATTCTTGCAACATGGCCAGCCCACTGCCACTTGAGATCTTTAATGGATTCTATGATGTCCCTGACTCCTGTCTTTTTCCCAGATGTACTGTGCTGTCTTGTGGTCTCTCCATGTGAGGTTGAGCATAAGCGTAAACAAACACAAAAGCACACCTACAACTAAAACATAAAATAAAGAATAGAACCCTTTGCCATCTTTGATGGCTATGGTTGTTCAATAACAGTTATAAAGATAATAATTGTAATATGTAAAAGAAAGAAAGAAGACGATAACTCGTTATTGTCGAAGATTGTTTTGACTCTGTGATTAAGCAACTTAGAGATTACACAAGACGGAGAAGGGAAAGGTTAATTACAGGAGCGAAAGGCTGCAATTCAGCTAAAAAGAGGAAGACTACAGAACCAGGAAACACCAATACGAGAATCCAGAAGAGGGGAAAACAGCTAAACAGACAATTTACTAGATAATCTCGTGAAATAATGGATGAATCGACATGGACATGGATACATAGAGGAATCCTAAAGAGAGAAACTGAGTTGCTCTTAAGACCGGCTCAGAAAAACACCATGAAAACTAATTATATAAAGACTGAGACAAACAAACAATACGTAAGAAAATAAAAAGTGCTGACTATTTAGAGATAAAGGTGAGACAATCAACCTTCCAGTAAGGAGTACGAGAAATTGCATGAATGGGTTGGGAAGATGATCCCCTGGGACTGTGCAAGCAGCTGGATTTTGACCATACAAACCTATAGTAGATGTGCAGACCAAAATCCGTCCCAAAGAACGAAACAAAGTTCTCTGGGACTTGAGATTCAAACGGATCACATAATCCAGAACAGATCTAGTTGTAGTGAACAACCCCCCCCAAAAAAAAAACGTTGATTTCGCCGTTTTACTTTGTTTCTCCAAAATCAAGCGCTTAGTCGTTTTTTAGTTATAGTGAAGAGAGAAGCTGAAAGTAGAGAGCTGCGTAAGTATCAAGACTTTGCTAGAGAAATGGACACAATTATCGAACATAAACTTGGCAGTAGTGTCAAAGGTAGCCCGAGTCTCCAGTCTCGGAGAATCTTGCAAAGGGACTGAAAAAACTAAGCATCTGACGATTACACTGCTGAAATCAGCTAGAATACTTATGAGCGTCCTTCAGAATTGACGAGAATCATTGTCACTCGATCTCCAATGAAAATCACTATCATCATCATCATCATCATCATCATCATCATCATCATCATCATCATCATCATCAGTCTTCTAATGTCCATTGTTGAACTTGGACCTCCCCCAGGATCCATCACATGTCTCTATCATCGGGCGTCGCAAAGCCAGTATTTTCCAAATTAGATGAGTTCATCTCTCCATCTTGTATTGTCAACTCGGTTTTGCATGTGATCTCTGGAGATCGATGTTGTGAGTCGTGATGTCCATCGGTTGTCTGCCGTTCTTGTAGCATTTACCAGTCACTACTAATGTGGAAACTCAACGAGTACAACAACAACAACAACAACAATGATAATAACAACAGCAACAACATAGAGGCAAACATTGGAAAATGCCAGAACTTTGTTCTAGTACAATGAAAGCTGTCGAACACGGTGGTTGGTGTCGTACCTTTAATAGTAGGCACATTCTGAGCACAGCTCAAGACGCAAAGGAAGTAGACTGGACTAGTGGGAAAATTGGGGAAGAATTTGGACTTCCCTGACTAATGTGTTACTCGATGCTTGGGAGGATACCCTGAAGGTTATGAAGAGCTGGAGAGACTGGCTGTCACAATCTCTAGTGATAACCATCAGATATCTAGTGTGAATATACAAATATACAAAAGTGATGATGATGATGATGATGATGATGATGATGATGATGATGATGATGATAAACAAGAAGAGGATTTTTTATTTCGATTTTATTCATTATGATGATAACAGTGAAAATACTCAACAAATATTGGTCACCGATTATGGCGTGACTCCTAATGATAATGAAAAAAAAAGTTGCGAATCAAAACGAATTTTACTATATCAAACGGGGAAATTAACTATAATAAAATCAGTATCCATGATAATAATAGAATAAACCTCTCTCTGATGATGATGGAAACTAAGTGGAGAGAAAAGGAGGGAGAAGACTCTGGATAGAAACTGATATCAACGCTTCTAAGCTACCTTTTTTTGCAACTCAGGATAATGGTAAAATAGTATGTTTAGGATCACAAGGAGAGATTGGAAGACAGCACAGTATATTACAGAGGGTCTGATATACCGCTGAATCTATTAGCAAACTAAAATGGCAATGGGAAGGCTATGTTGCAAGAATACAGACAACTGTTGTACGTCACGACTCAACTTGGATCCCCGGAGATCATACACGGAATTGCAGCCAACAGATAAAATAAAATGGCGGGATCATTTAGACAGGTTCGGGAAATATTGGTGCCGCGACGCACGCGATTGGGAGATCTGGCTCATCTTGGAAGAGGTGTATGTCCAACGACAGACGTTAAAAGGATCATGATGATGATGATGATGATGATACTAGAGAGGTAACGATGGTAAAGCAACAGCTCATGGAAGCAGCAACAACAACAACAACAACATCAATGCCAGTAAAGATACCATGAATGCAAACACGAAGAAAAAGATGAACAAGATATTAAATGAAATTTTTAAAAATGTAAAAATTAGCCGTGTGTACACATACACGTGTAGCGTTGGAAAAAAAATAACGCATCCGAACTGAGTAAAGCAAGCAGATCAGGCAACGGAGAATAATGTCCGCAGAAAAGTAATGACAATCTTCATAATAATGTTTTTTACGCAGTCAATATTTTTTCGGTAAATATTTGTCTATTGGCAATAGCGTTTAGTTCAAATAGATCTCTTCTTTAACCAGAATGTGCTGAAATGGTACAAGAAATTATTTTTGCACCCTTAGGTAGTGCGGAATAGAATTAAGTTTGTGGCCGTCGGCGGAAACTACAGAAGAGAAAAACGACAATGATGGGGAGGACAGCGAGAAAATAAACAAAATATGGAATGAACGAAATGAAATGAATGATGGCAAGGAATATTTGGGCTTATGGGCAGGCATTATACGCATATCTGTGTGTATATATATATATATATATATATATATATATGTGTGTGTGTGTGTGTGTGTATGTGTGTATGTGTGTGTGCGTGTGTGTGTGTGTGCACGCACGCGTGTGTAATTTATATTTATGATATATATATATGTATATAAATATATAGATATGTGTGTGAATGTGTGTGTGCACATGTATTTAAGCATATGAATGGTGTATGTATGTATGTAGGTATCTCTCTTTCTCTCTCTCTCTCTCTCTCTTTCTATATATATATATATATATATATATATATGTAAACACACAGCACCCCCCATATATATATATATATATATATATATATATATATATATATATATATATATATGTATATATATATATATATATATATATATATATATATGTATGAGACTGTGCTTACATTTATATCTATAGATAAATGTACATAAATATGTATATATACATATGTAGATATGAGACTGTGTCTATATATATTTACATATAGACATAGATAGATGGATAGATAGATATACATAGAGGCATACATTTGCACACAAGTATGAACACGTACAAACACACACGTACACATATATACTGACTGCTCATAAATTTCAACAGTAAAATATGTGCGTATTTGTGTATGTATACATGTATATGCCACCCACGACTGATATCTTTGAATGATTGAACAGATATTTAAAGATATTGATACTTGATATTTAATTTCTGAATCAAAAATGATAAAAATTATCGGAAAGTAACAAATTCGCGTGAGTTGATTTAATTTTTCCTCGAAATCTACTGAAATGGACTTCATCAGTGACACACCCACGCTTCCACTCATATACATGCAGACAAATGTACGCGCTATAAATATCCATCTATATTGCAGGTTGGCAATCAGTATATGTGTATGTGGGCGTAGAGTGGGTGCATTCTAGCTAGCTAGCGATCTGTGTGTGTGTATATCTATACGTGTGGGTGCGGGCTGGAGTATTTGTGTTTACAGACAAAGCGAAGCAAAATAAAATTTTAAATAAATGCAAAATATATCAACTCGCCATCACAGTCAATAATTGAATAACCGTAGCGTCAAAATTTGATGTCATGTGAAAGAAAAATTAATCGAAAAATAAATATGGTCGGAATAACATCTATCCATGACATCACTGGAAAAAAGCATCAATGGACACCTAGGCGTTATTGATAAACCCGTCAAAATAAGACCCTAAAAGATTTTTTAAAGATTTTAGAGAGAGTCCATTTTAAGTGCTGATGCTAATTTTCGAGTCTGTAGACAAAACGATGTAGCCAAGGGCGCTAGAACATAGAAACGCATGCACATATTTAAGGGAGAGATCACTTTGCCACCTTTGGTGGCTGCTGTGGTTCAATCGAACTGATTAACAGATAAAGAATTGATAAACAGGATCTCACATGGAGAGATCAAAAGACAGCACAGTACATCAAGAAAGAGACAGGAGTCAGGAACATCATAGAATCCATTAAAAATCTCAAATGGAAGTGGGCTGGCCATGCTGCAAGAATGGCAGACAACCGATGGACATCACGACTCACAGCATGGATCCCCCGAGATCACGTGCGCAACCAAGACATGCAGAATATCACATGGAGAGAGGAGCTAGACAAATTCAGAAAGTACTGGCTCTGCGACGCCCATGATAGAGAATTGTGGCGAATCCCAGGGAAGCTCTATGTCCAACGACGGACGTTGAAAGACTGAGGATGATGATGATGATGGTCGAAGGAAAGGGTAAATTGATATTTTATATAAATTTCATGATATGATTTTGTCTCACTGGTATTTTTCCATCATCAGCATCGCCAACATTGGAGTAACAACAAACATCACACAGAAATGAAACAGCCGCGAACAAGCTCCCGACAGTGGCGGACGCGTGTCAAGATCTCATTGGAAACTTATTTTCTATTTCTGTGTTACGATGAAGAGGCAAAAAAAAAGTAAGGTAAAGGGCCTGGCTGCTGCAGGGTCAAAGTCCACTCCAACTTCTATTCCGATTACTGTAGCTTTTGTATTGTATTTATGATAAATGAAAAAAGATATAAAGATATTTATCTATTAGAATGAAATAAGCCCTTGTGTATCTCTGAGATGAATATACGAGGCTTGTCAGTTTTGCACATTCGGTAAGAGAGCTGGCAAACACTCAAATCACGAAATGGTAATTTTATACATGTATTAGAATGGAAAAATCCCTTGCACATTTCTGACATAAATTTTCGTAGATCTTCAAGACTTGTCAATTTTGATCAGTTGTTGAGAAACTGGACAACCAATCAGGAATCGAGGTAGCGGAATGCTAATTTTTACTCCCCTAAATTTGGCAAGGATAATTCTTGTTGTTCTAGTTACGGAAGGAAAACAAAGTTAAATCCACGTTCGGACTGGAGTTTGCCTGAAAGAAGTTTTAAAAAATTAATGGTAATTGTTAATACTACTTTTAAGGATGTTAATAAATCATATGGGGTAAAATCGATTAATGATGAATATAGATATATGATTAAATTTGGTTGATATCAACTGGTTAGTTTTGGTAGCCTAATCGATAATGCGCTGTCAAAATCATAGATGTCCCTATGGTCAGGGGATGCAGATCCAAGAATCGCTGGAAGATTTTTTTTACAATCCATACTGCTTACTTATCGATCGGAGGATGTAAAAACAGCTTGAGCGTAACGACGAAAGCAACAAAAATGAGATGAAAGAAACAATAAAATGATGAGAATCAATAATTGAGCAACTGTAACATCAAAAAAAAAAAGTCTACCCCAAAATAAATATGATCGGAAAAAATTTTGCTTATGACATCACTGTCATTTTCCATCAGAAAACATCTAAGATAGAGTGAAAGATTAACTAGAACCATATGGATTCCATTTTTGATCTTTAGGAGGCATCTTCAAAAATAGAAATAAAAACAAACACATCTAAAAGGGCTCTAACGGAGTACTAATACCAATTTTTAAGTCTGTAGACAAAATAGTATGACCAGGAGCGTTGGAACTCACAAATACACACGCAAACAGAGAAACACACTCACATATAAAAAGGGATAGAACCCTTTGCCACTTCCGATGGCTACGGTTGTTCCACAATATTTCATCTGAGAAATCCAGATTACTGTAACAGTTTTAGCGCAGGCTTCCTACGGGATGGATAAAGCAGTTTTTTCTTCCATTTATAATTGAGGTATCGTCGGTAGGTAGTGACAGTCGCTTTGCTTTCGCCTCTTACCTTCCATTCTCCCTTATTCTACCCCAGCAATCCAATACAACCCACGTCCGGCTTGCCAGTCCCGTCGAAGTGGCATAGACCCCGCTTGCCCCAACTGAGGAGACATGACAGTGATGAGTCATATCCTACAACGCTGGTGCATTACCTATTGCCTGGAGTATGTGATGGATGCAGCACTACCCCAGCCAGAGTTTGAACTCGGCCGTCTGATCCCATTCTCTTTCCCCTTCAACCATTTAGACAACTACACCTCCTGATCTTGTTTGTAAAAGTTAAAAAAAAATGAAGTTGAATTTATAAGGTAATTAGTCAAAAGAGATTTTTTGATTCCCTAATCAAGTCCCGGTTTCTTACTTCGGGCAAAAAAGAAAATGTGTATCATTGGCTTTCAGTGAAATTTGACAGCTTTTTTTCCCCTGGAATTGCACGCTAACTACTAAGGATAGAGACCAAACAACCACAGAGTCAAAATATAAAGTCGTGTAAAAAAAAAAAATTAATCGAAAAAAAAAAAAAAAAGGCCAGAATAACATCTATCCATGACATCACTGGAAAACATATAAAATGGAGAAAACAAAACATCTAGAAATATCTAGATGTTATTAATAAACTCAAAATGAGTCCCTAAAAGGTTTAAAAAGCTTTTAGAAGGAGTCTAAAGAAGTACTGATGCCAATTTCCAAGTCTGTAATGTGTGTTTATTGAATTATAACGTCAAAAACAGAATATAAGGAAATAACAAGAGAGTCTAAGAAAGAAAGGAATTGTTATTCATTTATCTCATTATGTGCATGTACGTACACGTGCGTGTGTGATTGAGAGAGAATGAGAGAAAGAGAGAGAGAGAGAGAGAGATGTGTATATCGAATGAAGTTTTCACTTTGCTATTTCTTATCATTCCGTTGGATTTAGTGAAGAAAATGGTTTTAGATATTTTGTTGACACTTCGGCTTCTTTCAGTTTATCAACAACCTGAAGAAAAAAGGCAGCAACAATAAATCTATCATTTAAAATAAACTTGATTTTTTCTAGCGATGGGGGACAGTGATATAAAGAAGTTGAAAGTACATCATATTAACGCACACACACACACACACACGCACACACACACACACACACACACACACACATATATATATATATATATATATATATAGAGAGAGAGAGAGAGAGATTGAGGATGTATAGGAGATGGAATGACCTGAAATATTTATCCATATCCATATGCATATTATCTAGACACATCTCTTTATCCAAATAAATAGATAACTGATTTAGCTACGAACTCAAACTAGAAATATGAAAATGCAAATTATTTTCAGGGATAGCAGTGGAGTCTGTACATCATTGTCTGAGAGACACTCACTTAATTCATATTTGTGTATCTGTGCACAAACACACAATATCTACGCATATATCCACATGAATTCCAAGTTATTTGAATAATGTATTATTTGGTATTATTTCCCGTCTTTTTTTACTAACAAATATCATACAAAGTTATCCTTTCTATCTTGCTAAAAATCAGCAGAAAAGAAAGTTATTTCATGGCGAACGGTATCATAATTTATATGATTTTTAACAAATATCCTATCAGAAATAGGGCCAGAAACATGAACCAGCGTTAGAGGACAGACTTTTTAGAAAGACCAGGTTTCATGATTTGCGGCATGAGTTTGATGATAATTTATGAACATAATTAATTAGGTTTTAGTTCTCCCGTTAAAAAAAAAAATGTATTTGAAATAGCATTTGACATCTTTCATGAAGCAGAATGGCTTGAAAACGTCCATAAAAAATGGTCATTTAAATCTTGAAGTTTTTTTCCTTTGTACAAGATGGCTAGCCTGGGGCTCAACTTGATCCATACAAGCGTAGAGCAGCAACTGCCGCTCTTACAAATCTTAGTGTACACATCGTATCTCCGCATATGTTCAAACACAGCGTGACATCTGTCATGTCTCCCGGGATGGTAGTAATAAACAGAAAACGTATATAAATAAGCGGAACGGAGGTGTTAGTGTGAAAAGACAAAAATAAATAAATGAGAGAAGAGAGAATTGGAAACAAAATCCTAGATGCAATAGAAGAGAGAGAGAGAGGGGGGAGGAAGGGAGAGAGAGAGGTGTGTGTGTGAATATATTATCTTAGCAAAATGAAACCGTATTGAAATTAACCAGTTTCTCAACCCGATTGAGTTAGTTGTCGTTACAGCTGTCGATGATGATGTAAGAACTATAGTTCTTATTTTCCCTATCATTCTAATTTTTTTTCTCTCCATCAAAAATAAATGTTGTTGTTGATAATGAAGTACATGATTTTGATTCATCATTTTACTTGCATACAGCCCGTCAGAAATTACAGGTAACCGTTCTACTACTAGATTATAGTGATAGATCAGCAAATATACAGCGTTCAGATCTTTCATCAGCAGCATTCGTCATCATCAAGTCTTTTAGCGTCAATCATTGGACATAGACCTTCCCCAGGATTTGCCTCTCTATGGGCGTCACCGAACCAATACTTTCTGAATTTGTCTAGTTCGTCTCTCAATCTTATATTCCGCCGGCCTCAGTTTCACATGTGATCTCTGGGAATCCATGTTACGAGTCATGATGTCAATCGGTTGCCTGCCATTTTTGCAACATGACCAGCCCATTGCCTTTTGAATTTTCTAATGACAAGCCTTTGACAGAACAAGCTGAACCATTCAGAACGAGAAGATCCCCAAAATCCTAAAAAGAAAAGTATACAACCAATGCATGCTCCCGATAGTCACCCATGGAGCTGAAACACGGAACCTAACAAAGAGACTGACCCACAAACTGAGAAGCATGCAACGTGCACATGAAAGAATCAACCTCACATGGAGAGATCACGAAACAGCACTATATACAATGGGGGAAAAAACATGAGTTCGAGGCATCATAGAATTTGTAGGTATTCAAGACTTGTCAATTCAGTTCAGTTGTCCATTTTATAAGACTCACACGCCCTCTGTTCATTTGAATCCTACTCGAGCTTTGAAAACATTGATTTTTTTTCTCCCAATTGTACTGTTATTGAACAGAGTTTGATAAGCAGATCATAACCGTGGTTCGAGTTTTGTGATACGTTTCAGAAACTATACACTTCAGCAACAAAAACTTCCTTCAAGACTTCGCTTTGTAAGACCTGCAATGAAGCTCAAGTTATATTCCCTGGCAAAATCATCCTTTGAATAAGGACTTCATTATGTTTGCATAACATAGTTTGCTCTGAAAAGGACATTATTGCAATTATTTGAAATAGGACTATGTACTAGAAGATTGTCCTAAATCAGCAATTTTGATTATCCAGCCGTTGTCCGATCGATGAACTTACCCGCTGAGCTCAGTTTTGTTACGAGTGTAACAGGAAAAAATCAACACTTAGAGACGAGATCTATAAGATGTGGAAACGTCAACCGCTATCAATATTACTACTAAAATACCAATCAGCCATTGTGTATACTCATCGGCTCAGCTGTCATTTCGGGATCTTTTCCAGAAATCTTTTTATGTATGTTGGATCGCAACAGAGACAGGTCACACCATCTGGTGTACAATTTGTTAATGGATAAAGACACACACACACACACACACACACACACACACACACTTTCACTTGTAAAGTGCTACACACAAGTTCAGGGAATTTTAGCGCATGGAATAAACATAATGCGATCTTTTGGAGATACCCTTTGAGAGCAATACCTTCTATGAGATCAATGAATACATGCCAAATGGAACTATTTCGAAGGTGACGGTAGTAACTACGTGTTAAAGTAAAAGATTTCTGTGGTGGAAAAAATTCCCCAAATCTTGAGTAGCATATATATATATATATATATATATATATATATATATATATGTTGTTATTATTTTTAGAGGGTTGAGTTATCTATGCGTGAAGAGGGCTCAATATCGGGAATAGAGCATATGTGAATAGGTCATAGTTCTTCACGAAGAACAGGAAAATGGTGATAACGGATTCATTCATCGTATTGTCTAAACACTCGCCGTGGAGTGGGACACGAGTGACAATCATCGTACTTTCAACAGATCCCCCGTCGGCCAATAGCCAAAAAAGTTCATTTTGATACGTTTTGTATCGAGGCACTATACCTTATGATAATGCCCCAGATAAAATGACCTTATATACATCATTAAGCTAAATCATAAGAATCATTTGGTAGGTGGAGCTTGATCAGCACTGCTAGGGGTGTCATAGTCTTTTGTTCTTAAATCCCCAAAATGGTTCCCTGGTAAACAACTGATGATCCTCAGGAGAAAAATTCTTTTATATAAGATCTAATTCGTGAATAATTGACTCACATAACGTATGATTGAAGGAACGTATCAACAGATATAAAAAGAATGCTGTACGTAGTATAGTTAGTAAAAATTTCCATAATTACATCTTAAGCGCTTTAAGACTAAACAAAACCTTTCTATATGATTGAAACGAAAAAGATTTCCAGCAACGATTCCACTGTTTAAAGCTGCAAAGGATTCTAGGCAAATGGCGACTGGTACAACTGGAGACCATTAAGTATTGGTTGCTCTTGGTAACTATATTCTGGTTATAATTCAAACAGTGACTACGTAAAATTGTTCGTTATATATTTGACTCATACAATCATACAGTCTAAGCTGAATATTGTTTCGAATTACGTGACCATTATTAAAGTGTCGATGTTCCATAAAACAACATTTATTTGTTAATTTAGTGTTTTTTCAACGTTGACATATTCCTCTATTTGCCCATTTAAAAATAACATTCAGCAACTTTTCATTACTTGGCGAAATGGGACAAGCTGATCGCTTAATAAAATCAACAACGTAGTGCACTTTGGTGGCTACTCTTTCAAAAAAAAAAAAAAAAAAGAAGCAGTGCCGTGACTATGGGCCAAAAAAATAATGTTAAAAACTCCTAAAGAAAACAGCAAACAAATCGTTTTTTCATTACATTGTGTTTCTTGTCGACGGAAAAACAGAATCACAGTTTTTAAATCTGTTTGTCTAAACAATGGCATGTTTATTTTTTTGTACCTTGGTGTGGGATAAGGATTGGTCGACGAGACTCACGGTTGGGCCGTGTTTTTGAGCGAACTTGTGAAGGGCTTCAGCAAAATGTTTTATATACGCCTTTCACTAAATGGCGAAAACGTCAACAGAGAATTGTAAAATGGAAGAAGCAGACGTCATAGCATTTACAAGATTGAGAAAGAATTACAAAATTTGAAAAGAGAATCATTAAACGAACAAGAAATAATGAGAGAGAGAGAGAGAGAGGGGGGGGGAGAGAAGAGTGTACTAGGAGAAAAGAAAAAGAGTAAAGAAAGAAGTAAAAAAAGTGAAGAAGTCAGAATATTGAGGACGAAAGTACAGAGAGAGAGAGAGAGAGAGAGAGAGAGAGAGAGAGAGAGAGAGAGAGAGAGAGAGAGAGAGAGAGTGGGAAAAAGGAGAAAATGAAAGATTCAAAAAGTCTATGTATGTACATGTAAGTAGATGTGAATATAGAAATTCAGAGTGAGGCGCTTAGTATAATCATAGGCAATATTATCAGCCGGTCATAAGTCGGTCCCAAATACTTTATCTAAAGTGACCGCAATAATCGTCTTCCATTATATATCCTTAACATAATGTTATAAAACGGTTATTGCTGTTTAAAAGACCATGTCCCAAAATGATTACAATTGGCTGCTTTCTCTGTATTTACACATGTATCTATGTAAACCTAATTATAAAAAATGGTGTTGTCTTTTTAATATTTGAGTGAATCATAATCGGTGTAGAGATGATGATGATGATGATGATAATAATAATAATAATAATAATAATAATAATAATAATAATAATAATGATGATGATGATGATGATGATGATGATGATAATAATAATAATAATAATAATAATAATAATAATAGAGAAGAAGAAAAATGCCAGCTCAAAAGTGGAAATTTCAAGAATGTAGGGATGCCTAGCAGCAAAAATAAAAATCGTGACAGTTGTAATCAGAGCATTGGGCTCGATCCTGAAAAAAGTTAACGTACCATATTGAACAAACGAAGATCGAGACAGACATATGAGTTCTCCAGAAATCTGCCCCCTTGGAAGAAAAAGTACTCTCTGTCTGAGGCCAAATTGAATTAAATTAATTAAACAAGTTAAATGTGAGGATAATAAAGGCGACAGAAGACTCATCAACGTAGAAGATTGTGTATAAATGGCCAGGTAGGATTGGGAAAGTATCCCCTAGAATGCTGAGAGGAGAGCTTGAGATTCGAAGAGACTTGCTGCCCCTCAGTGCACAGCAATGACTAAAAGACAGCTGGTGTGAACAAGTAGACGCAGGAATAATGATATTGACCTCGAAGAATCTTGATGTTACTAACAAACCCACGGCACAGATAATATATATCTAATTGGAAAGAAAATGACTATTACGAGAAGAAGAGAAAGATAGGAACCAAAGAGACGAATGACTTGCTGTAAATCGATCAGAAGATCCCAAAAGAAGTAAGAGAAAGGAAGAAGAATGCTGCAATGGGGTAGATAGACTATAAACAAAACATACATGATCCCATATAGCTGGATACTCGAATGTTTCAGGATATTCAAGATCAGCAAACTAGTGGTAAGATTCATAACCAACTCTATGGACAAACTGGTAAGTAGACTTGACAGCTGTAGGAGAAATTTTGTAAAGGTAAGTTTAAAAAGGAGAATATTTCAGGGAGACTCAATGTCCTCGCAACTATCTGGTCTAATCATAATACCACTCAAAAGAATCCTGAAAAACAGCAAGAGATACCAATTCTTCAAAACAAAGGGAAAATTCAACCAACCCATGCAAATGGACGACGTAAAACTATTTGCGAAGAACAGAAAAGAACACGAAACGTTATTGAATAAAGTGAAAGAATACAGTGACGACATTGAGATAGAGTTAAGAATAGAAAAATGAGCACTAATTGCCATGCACAAAGGAGGGCTTGCAGCAGCTGAAGGAATCTAACTACCGGACAACACAAAAATCAGAGCATTGACCACTCAGGACTGATATAAATACTTGTAAGTCCTCGAATATTACGGGATAAAACGGGAAGAAATGAAAGAGAAAATGAGAAAAGAATACCTTAAAAGATGAGAAAATATTTGAAACCAAACTAAACAGCGAGAATAAGATACATAGGGTCATTTCTTGGATGGACTAAGAAAAAACTCCAATCGATTCGCCAGCGAATAAGAACGCTTATGACAATACACAAAGCCTTTCATCTAAGAGATGACACAGATAGACTGTATGTAAAGGGGAAAGTAGGCGGTTGAGGACTCTTCAGCATAAAAAGCTGTGTCCAAATGGCCAAACAGGATTAGAAAAGTATCTGCGAGCAAATAGTGAAGACATTATGAAAAGTGCCTGAAGCAGTGCAACAAACAGCGTAGAAGTAGCTAACGAAGGAGCAGCACAACAAACAAGGAAAGAAAAATGGAAACAGAAAAAACTATAAGGAGAATTCAAAAGACAGATACAAAATGTTGCAAAGGAAACCTGAAGAGAGAAACATAATGCTCATCATGGAAGCCCCAAACTATGCCATGGCAAAAATCGATAGAACCCAAACAAACAGCAAATGCAGCCTATGTGGAGAAAGGGGCGAGACCGTAAATCACATAACCGGAGAATTTTGGTAAATAGCCCTGAAAGAGTACAAAAACTGACATGACAGGGTAACAACAGTGATCCACTGGGAACTGAGCAAACGAGTGGGATTCAACCAGTGTTATCAGCACAAAATGGGGACAGCCCTGAAAAATGATAACCATAAATTACTTTTGGACTTTGACATCCAAACTAACCATTCCATCCGAGCGAGAAGACCTGACCTGTTAGTCGTGGACAGGAAAAGAAGGACCTACCTAATAATAGCTGTAGCTGTGCCTGCAGATCACAGAGTAAATAGGAAAGAGCGAAAAATTAGGGAAATACCTGGCAGGGGAACTGAAAAAAGTATGGGACATAGTAGTACCAGTAATAATATGTGCACTCGGAACCGTATCAAAGACACTGAAAACCAGATTAGGGGAACTGGGAATAAGAGGAAAAATTGAGACTATACAGACCACAGCACTACTGGATACCACACGAATAATGAGGAAAGTACTGGATATATGAGACTCCCGACCCTAAGCAGGTAGAAAAGGCCCAAGAGCCAAGAAATAGTGGAGCGGTACAAACCACAATGCTGCTGTGATAGGTGAAGACGATATGAGAGGAGGACTGGAGACCAGAGGAGACTTACTGTCACTCAGTCTCTAGCGATAACCACTAAACAACTGGTTTGAAACTGTAACCCACTGAACTGCTATGGACTATGAGAGCGCGTAGAAGGGATCTGCTGTCTCTCGGTCGCCAGGCGTGAACCGAACACCAGGCAACTGATGCAATAATAATAATAATAATAATAATAATAATAATAATAATAATAATGATAAACAATGATCCGACGAATGAAGTGAGAATTTGTCAGCGTTAAGTAAACACTTTCAGCTTTAATGAATACAGAGATACTCCAAGGAAAATATCGCCATTACAGAAGCTGAACCCACTATATATTTCTCATTAGATTCATCGTTTTTCGCTATTTAGCGTCCACCCTTCAAGGCTAGGGTCAATCAAACAACAACGGATACGTTACCCAAAAGGACACTCGGATGGAATGAATTAGCCACAGCAATAAGATTCTGAGAGTCAGTGTTGTTTGGAGAGTCCTTAGAACTGCAAACGGTCAATTCATTTTTTTCCAATGCCGATCATTAAGAAATCAAGTTTGAGGGTGATAACCAGGGTTGAAGGGCAAAGTTGCCTTCACCCGAGGGGAAGGAAAGGCAATTATGCTAGCTAAATAAATGCCCTAAATTGAAAAGGAAAGATAAAACAGTGTGAGAAAAGAAGAGAGAAAGCCAAAACAGCAAGTTGAATTTTACCAAAAATTGATTCAAGATGTAGATAAATCATAAACAAATTTGTTACCAAGCGAGACAAATTTTCAAGTAGAATTAGAGAAAAGGCAAGACATGAAAATTTTGGGAAAATTCTATAAATACCTATGTAGAGAGAGGTATTTAAGTGAAAAAAGGGGAAATTTCACTATTGCATTATTTTCATTTTGAAGTCTCCATTCTAAATTCAGACGATCGGCTGTGGAGAAATTTTAGGTAATGATCAATTTCATGGTGGTCAATTCAAGCTTTTTGGTTGACTACAAAATGACTACACCGATTGTAAATGGCTATAAAATGGCTAACCCAATTGTAAATAGTAAAGTTCCCCACTTGAACACTCGATTACAGCCAAATAAATTAATATTGAATGCAGACTTGATAATTTCTTGCCCGGATAAGTTTTGAGGTAGCATTAATGACAATGATAGGATCTGAGCCTTTTAAGGCGCTGTAAAAAAGGATATAGTGGGAATTACAAGTGATCGGAACAGATCTTTTTCGATCCTAGAAATGAGTATGACTATTGAAAACGAAACAGTACACAGGCCCTTTTGGTGTTGTTTACTCGACTCATTGTGTCCATTGAAAAGTATGATTATATGGCAATTCACTTTCACTAACCAGTTCAAACATTTTTATCTAAGGGTCACTTCATACGCAAGCCAAACGAGGCTGCATTGGCTGCCCATTTGATCTCAGCAGTCACTAGAAAATCACAGAAAAGGACAAGGAAAATCAGAAAAAGTAAGAAAGCCCAATTGCAAAGCAAAAGAGATGAGATGATAAACAAAGAAAAGACTAGGGAAATGTCTGGTGAAAATAACGATGGGACGACTTGGAATGCATCAAAAGTTCCTGAAAACAGCTTTTCTGTGATTGATGGAGGTCACTTGCTGTGCAAAGTTGTGTCGACGCCAAATAATACGCGCAAAGAAGTCATCCAGCAGTGCCAGACAAACGTGAAATCAAGGTATAACACCTGCTCAATTATATTTGATGGCTGCTGGAATGGCCCCAGCAGTAAAGACTACGAACACAAGAGACCAAAGAAAGGCAAGTCTTGTTCAGATATCATGTTGAAGGAAAACATCTGCACATATGAAAATCAGAAGACATTCTCATCAAATGGTGCAAATTAAGAACACTTAATCAAACTACGAGGGAAATATCTTGTTTTCGATGGGCGTAATGTTGTAATAATATAATGGAGATGCATGCAGTCCGTGTACAGACGCTTGTACTCTAAGGAGGAGTTCTTCAGATTACCCCGGTGTTTTAGTTTCATATGTAATAGATGTGTTTCTACTGCTCTTGCATTTCTATGAGGCTGATAAGAAGGGTGTTATGATGTTTCGGGAACCAAAGAGTCAGAAGGAAGTGAAAAATTTACTTAAATGGCGGAACATTTGAAATGAGTTGTGTTGGAGAACACCCTTGCCATCCATGCTTGATGATTTTACAATATCATTTCTGCACCTCATAGAAGAGGGAAAAGTGGGATAGTTCAATTAGTTCAAAAGTCAGAGTAGGCGCAACGGATCACAGTGAAACTATTTCACAAAATGAATTAAGGGAAGACATCACATCTACCGGGATTAGGTTCGCTGTTCTGATGTATCGAGGAAAGCCCATTGGTTCCCTCTCAAGTTTGAGGTTAACAAACTTCATGAAAATGGCTGCGTCATCATCCAAATTGCCACCTGATAAGCTACCATCTACCGAGTGTGGACAGCACCTGGCGTGTTCACTTGCTGGTTATACTGCGAGAAAACATCGACGGGGTCAGAAGTAGACCCACAGCTCTGGGGATGGAAAATGGTGGAAAACGAACTGGAACCAATCATGACAGATGACTTTCCTGCTCCAGACGATTTCCTCAGATTCAAACAATATAACTGTAAAGATTCGTTGCGTAATCTATGCAATTCCAGCGTCTGCACAGCTTACATGAACGGTCTGAAAAGAGTCACGGCTTGTGGGATTGTTGAGGGGTGAAATTGATCCGACTGTCAAAAAAGATGGAAATTTGTTTGAGTGGCCGTTCGATGTTTAGTTCGAACAAACTTCAATTATAGAATAGATAATATTGTTCTCATTTCAAAATGTTTTAGTCTTTTTATCAAGAGAGCAGATAAAGATATACTACAAAGAGTTTGTATAGCTTGACGAACAGGTCTATCTAGAGGTGACAAGCCTTGGTGAGTCAAACTTCACTCTTACTTCTATTCCGATTGGAGATGATTACTGCAACTTATATATATATATATATATATATATATATATATATATATATATATATATACGAAATAGATACTCGATGGGTAATTTCATTTATATATATATATATATATATATATATATATATATATATATATATATATATATATATATATATGTATATCTATATTTACAAACAGACTCCACAATGGAGTAGGACAAAGCACCCCAATAGTGTAATTGGTGAAGTTAAAACACTTCAGTGGCGATATTTGTATCAATATTGACGATTTTGTGTGGACGGAGTAGTCAAGACGGACTGAAAGTACTGTAAATACTGAATTTTCGAATATGTTGTAAAGTCAGCGTATTTTTCATGGTTCAGTTCTGCATTGTAATTGTATATTTACTTGAACCCCCTTTCTAAAACATGATGTAATGGGCAAAAAATGAAGCATGACTTTATGGCTTCTTGGAACATCATAACAAGCGATGTATCCACTAGATTAATTCGAAATTCAAAAAAAAAAACGGCATCTTAAAATTACTGAACTCAACTTAGTTGCAAAGACTTTCGACTATTTGGTTTTGAAAAACAACATTTTTCCAAGGATTTCAGAGGGGTGTTCTATTTATATGTAATTATTATTCGGAACTGAACCCTTACGTAATATTAACATCCTGTTATTCTATTCTGTTATACTATGCAACTTCTTTTTTTACAATTCTTATTCTTTAATTGATTTCGTCCAAAAAAAGGTATAGAAAATGTCAAGTATTCCATGGACAGCGACAAACATCGAATTGTAGTGCGTTATTTATTATAAAACAATTGGTTCTGTTTGTCACTCCACCGCCCTTAAACGCTTTTGCAGCTCACCCAAATTTAGCAAAATTTTGGATGCAATGGACAAATCGGAATGTTTTAAAGTAAAAAGTTTTGAGAAAATATATCTTTAAAGATTCAAGAGGGACATTCTATTTACAATGTAACTTTGTGTCCGATATGCATATACATACATTCGATAATTCTATCATCTAATTTTTTAAAAACTGCCCCAACCACTAAAACATTGGTTAAACATTGCCGCAGTTAAATCCGATTTGGCACAAATTTGGAATGCACACTCAATGGATCTTAGAGAAGATCTTGGACTTTCAGAGGGAGGGATCTTTAAACTGGACCACAACCTTCCGTTCAATATACATATATACGTATACATACTAGCTTCAGTGACCTGATTGGGTGGTGTTTGGCTAGTTTTTAATATAAACATTTGCAAATTTCTATTTTTTCAATTTTTAACAAATATGAGTTGTTTCAAGCAAAGGAATTCTTTCAAGAAAACATTTCTGAGGAATTATCAGTTTTGAGAGATGGAATCAATCAAGATCTTCGATGATAAGATGTTTAGATTATTATTAAATCTGCTCACTCCAAAGTCAGATAAGATCGTTGACAAAGTAATCTCTTCTACATGTGTACTATACTTCGTTTTGTATGGCACAAGGCCAAAATAGTGGGACACCTAGTGAAGATCAAACTGAAAATCTGGTTTAACATAGTGATGCATCCAAGGAAAAACATTCAAGACATATTAAACTTAGCTTCGTCTAGTACAGGGCAAAATGAACTGGATTGCTGATAAAAAGATTTTTACATTATTATCCCAAGTGAGGACGACCTGCCTGCCTTCAAAATTCGAAATTCTGGTTTCTACCTGGTCTCCTCTACACCGGTGGAATATAGAGCTATCAAGCAAGTCTTTAAGTAGAAAGCTTATATTATTGGGATTCCTCATTTTTAGTTAGAATCTCACGCCTAATTTACTTGTAGAAAATGCAATTGTGTAAATGATATTTTGAAGTAAAATGAAATGTGATTTGCTTATTCGAATAATGATTCGAGTAAGATAAACTAAAATAAATGCACATTCAAAAGTATCACCTTTGGCTTTCTCTATATATGCAAGTGTCATCTTTCTATGCTTATATCCCCATCGAGGGTACCGCAGAGTTAGGTACGCGTGGGCAGTTGTTAGAAAGATTCATATCCGACTTGCCAGACCTGTGGAAATTTCGTTCTCCCGATATTCTTCAATGGTCACCCTTTTAGATACTGACCAGACTCGACGTTGTTTCACTTCTGTGATCTCAAAGAGCCCGTGTATCCAACGTGATTTTTGCTGTTAACCCTTATTCCTTGTGCTAAATGCTTCGTGGAGAGGCATTGGGTAACATTTTTAAAATCTTTGGTATGACTACAATAGATTGAACAAAGGCCTACTGAATCGAAGGCGAGTACTCTACGACTGGGTTACGGTGATTGGTTTTTGGTTGTATACACTTGTAAAAAAAAAAGATTTTTGCCCACACTTAGGGAGACAAATTTTTAGCGTAAGATATCTGGATGATTCATGATTATGAAACTTGTTTGATTTTCAAAGGAAGGCAATCTGGTGACGGTCACGTTGAAATAACTTTCACGATCATCATTAGCGTTAACAATTATCTTATTTCAGATGAAACTTCAACATAATTGATAATAATATAGTACGAAGGAATATGCGAATAGAGAATTGTAAAGAGAAGAAAATATCGATTGAAATTTGTTACCTTATCGAATGCCTTAGTCATGGTCATCCATTCGTTTTTACGACCTCAGACTCGCAAACAAGTTGTTAAAGATCTCCGAGATTAAGAACTTTTAGTGGATGGAATATTAAATCTACCAATGATTGTAGAATTCCCATTTGGTTTTATTGGTCTTCTTTTTTTTCTTCAAATTTTCCACGCATAAAGTTTCTCTCGGATCAAGAGATAACATGGAAGCATATGCCTACTATTGTTACTTACTGCTAATCAACTTGAATGATAAGCCGGATTATGGACTATATTTTTTGTTTTTCTCCGTAACACTTGTTAAGAGAGATATTTGTTGAATGCTAAGTAAAGAGTAACCTCCCTTGTTTATTTTTTGCGAATAAGTAATATATACGGGTACCATTCTGATTGGACTTAAACAAGAAAATGCCGAGTGACAGGATGTTTTTTTTATAAGTATTTTTAAAAATAGCACAATTGAAAAATATTGTAAATACTGTCGAAATTTTCCAACGACATGGGTAAATTAGTTCTGGGCGAACAACAGATAACAGTATTTGACGAACTATAAGATCCCCCCTCGTTTTTTCCTCATAGAATCTATCAGAACAGAAGTGAAAGGTGAGCTTCGTTGTCTAGGCCACATTGGTCGGAATATATACGTCACCAAATACGATGATGACAGATGAATCTTGTTAGCTGAATTCTCTTTCATGCTTTTAGATGGAATAATGAACAGCAGTTTACATCAGAAGAGATTTTCTGATGAATCCTTTAGTAAGAATAACGAACAAATAACTCAAACTATAGAGTAAATGATTTTACTATCTATGAATTATGAGAATAGTTGATCTTTCTCCGTTTCAGAAAAAAATCAATTAATCTCATAATTAGGCAAAGCCGAGAAAATAATTAGAATTCGGACCGGACTTGGTAGAGACTAAGTAAAAGTAAATCATGGAGTTCTTTTATAAAAGCAAAAAACAAGACAAAACAAAAACAATAATAAAGACAACATTTTCCAATTACTTCTTCTCTTAAACTTGCGTCACTGCACTGTTGCTCAATTAAGAAATATCGGGAATTGCTAAACTCGCATTATTGCTCGCTAAATTGGACATAACACAACATATTATTCAACTAGCAGTCTTTATTCTTTCTATTCCGGTTTTGGGACAATGATTTAAAGCCTATCCTCTAACGACAGATACACTCTCCTTTCGCACATTGCCTTTCCTTCATCTAAATCTGAATTGGACATATACAACACACGATTCTGTCAGTGTTTTTTTCTTTTTAACCCAGGTCTTCGGACAAAGCACTACAGGCTGCCCTCCAGGACAGGTATACACAACAGGCTGGTCATTTCTTTCAGGTGTTCTTTTCTCTATCTAACTCTGAATTTGACAGACCACAGCACATAATTCGTGAATCACTTATTCCGTCTATACTAACCGGCGTGTCGAAAGCTACTGAACACTCCATGACAATGTTTATAGATGGACACTATTTTCGCCGATTACGTTTCCGAAAGAAGTGAAGATTGAACGAACAAAGGTTGTTTTAGGTGATAGTAAGTCAGCCCAGCACGAAGAAGAATAGAAAGAAAAGGAAGGGACTGCGATGTTGGTATCGCACCGGCTACTGTCTCCATCTTCTGCCCCGCCTGCAAGAATTGGGGGAGGGGTTTGTGACAGTGGTGGTAAAAGAGCTACGGGTTTTCCTTCCATTTAATACCCAACCCTGCCACCCTGGGGCTACAATTTTCAGAAGCCGTACATACTACCTCTCTGGCGAAATTCGATTATGAGTAACCGGAAATTACATGAGCACATTTAAACAAAGTTGGAAGAGAGAACACCCCAACCAAAAAAAAGAAAGAAAGAAAGAAAAAAAAAAGGAATGAGATGAAAAAAAAACAACTAGAAAAGTGAAGGAGAAAAGAATAGTTTGATGAGAATTTGACTTCACTTAAATGCGCGTCTGTGTGTGGAAGAGACTAGCAGGAGTGCGCATGTGCAGTCTGACAGGCGCACACCAGTGATCTTAAAAAAACTGAGTGCATATGTGTATTATATTTACATACAAGTTTCCGCATGGATGGGTCTGCATATAGTTGTCTATGCGTATGCCTCAACCAAGCAAGAGTATGCTCAAATATTCGAATGTATGTATACAGAACTATTTCTGGGCGCTTATCATAGTGCAATGTTTAGCACGCAGACCTTAGAGACTAATTCACTACTGTTCCAAGTTCGACTCTCACTGGATGCCCTACCCTTGTGACCTCGTGCCAAAATTAGTCAGAGATTAGTAAATAATCATACGCAAATAGATTTTTATGTGTCTCGATGCATGTATTTTTGTGATGGAGGGTAATTATAAAGATCCCTAGGATGGCACCATTCGTCTCAGAAAATACTTTTACAATACATTGCAAAGGAAGTGTTCACAATCTTTTAATCTCAGTGTTGCCAATTCAGGAGTTGTTTTGGGTGTGTGTGCAAAGGGTGTATTTTTTAATCACTGTCAAATCTAAATCGAGACAATTCTGGTCTTCTGATTTCAGAAAATACAAAAAAAAAAAAAAATACATTGAAATAGGCAACAGTGGTTTGACTAATTCGAATTATGAAAATGAAATAAAAAATCATCTGAATTGTCGATATTGCCTATGGTGGGGAGAAAAATGTCAAGATGATAGGCGATAGGAAAGTATCAAGACGACGGTGAGGTGGAATTCAGGTTATTTTGTTCCCGAGGTGCAGTAGTGTCAAACTGCACGAGCGACCGGCGACCAAGATTGTAACAGTTTTGCCAACTCCACTGATCGTCATAAGTTACTCAGCGTTCGTAACACTTCGTGGGTCAACGAGAAAGAATATAGATCGTAGTGCAGTCATTTCAGTGGTATCGGAATATTCATCTTTATATCCTTTAGTTACCACAGGTTTTATAATATAATCTTTACTCGTGATCCTAGTCCCAACCTGAATTCGATATCTAAGTACAAATATATACATTTTTAAAAAGTTGTATGAGGATACAGAAAAGTGAGAAAAAAGATGATGATATTTTAATAGAATGAAAAGAATGTAAAAATAATATCTGTTGATATTAATTCATTTGAATTTCTCAGGTGAAGCATTGTCAATTATTAATAATTTGCCGACCAGGCTTATTTCACCTTTTCTAATCCGAGTTGCTTTCTGGCGACCGTAGAATGACAGGTTAAGAGCTGCGATAGAGAAAACAACTGAAATTAAGATGAAAGAAATACTAGACTGAGAATTCACAATAATGCTTCTTTTAAGGAGTTAAAAAATAATATTACTACGAATACAAGAAGTGCATGCAAATAAAGAAGATGGTGACGTATCAGGCGGATGGAAAATATGGAATAGCTATATCATTTAATTCAAAGAGGTGCAGCCGAAAAGTTCGCGTGTCCTAATCAGCAAAGTACTTATCATGTTAACACTGGCTTTCCGTGTAAACACGGATGCGAGTAGGAGTCTTACCAAAGGCTTATTATTTGCTTCCTGATGATTTTGAACTGATAGTCTGGAAGTTTTCACTGAGAAATCAAATTTCAGTTGACATCATTTTAATGCATTATATGTCATCGTTGGGACAATTTTTCTTGGAATGTGGCAGAATCATGAATGTGAGCAACTAATTCAAGCTGACAGAAGACAGATAAAGGGACAGTATATATATATATATATATATATATATATATATATATATATATATATATATATATTCTTGAAAGCTTGAAAGTTTTAAATACATTTAAAAACTTTCTCTACATTTTATGTCTCATTTCAGGCACTTATTTCATAATATCTGTTATTATAATTCGTGAAATTTTCTTGAGTGTTTTGGGGTTTGAAAAAAAAATTACACATAATTTGATGGTATGATTCGGATATTTCAAAACAAAACAGTTATATAAACATGGCACCCCAGTAGTGTTGATCAAACATCAACACCACCTCCCTTTCAGCCATGATATTGATATATAGCTTATCTCATATTACATGTAGTTTGTTATTTTATACAGGGTATTATCGTAGTATATGGATGTTTTTTATGCTACAGTCCATATGATTTTTAGAAACGTTTTGAAACACAGGGCTTACTTATTAGGTTACCCAAAAATCGTATCTAACGATGAAGGATCAGTAAGTATAAAAACAGACGTGACTCGTTCTCCGTGTCACTTCTATTGAATGTTCACCCATGTGAATATTGAATCTGTTGTGTCGGTTTTAATCGCAGACTGTTGGCAAGTATTATTCCTAGGATTTCTCTTTATATATATATATATATATATATATATATATATATATATATATATATATATATATATATATATACTAATTTGAATCAAGTACATTGACAAGGAAAGATAATATAGATATGTAAAATAAATGCTTTTTTTAAATCATTAGGCTAAAGACATACAGATGTACAATATGTTTCTATGTATATGGATAAATGTATACATGTCATCATATCCGAAATTGAATGAATATATATTTAGGGAGTCAAATCAAGCGATAGACCGTACTGCATTGGATGTCGGGGGCGACCCAAAGGCTTTTCTTTCAATTCGTTACAATTTTTTGAATAGTAGAGGGTGCGACTCAATTCCCAATTTTTTTCCACCCCAATCACACAGCTTTGGAGGTACTCAATGAGCTGCTGAGTGCAAAGAGAAATATGTCATAACGAAGTTTTCTACGTTCTTTGCTCATACCAGGAACCGAACCTGGATCTTTCTGAGAGTGAGGAAAATATGCCATTGGAGAAAAACAAATAATTTTGCATCCATTCACTAGGGAAACGTTATAACCTCACAGTTTGGGAATCTTCCAATTCCGGAGGGAACCACAAGATATAAACGCCATCAAATGACTGTGTATGGAACGTGATTTGCCATGAACGAATCATAAGGGTTCTTCCTGTATCTGTGCCTGTAGCTAAGTAAATACTGTAATAGGTAGAGGAAGATAAATAAGGGCCTGTGGGGATTCTAAGCTTTTGCTTCCGGTAGCAAAACATCTTTTCTTAAACTTTTCTTTTTTATTGACAATGAACTAACTGTCGGCAATCCTAACAATAAAAATTACGAAGTTAAGAGAAAACAAATGGGGAAAAATATTCGGTTAATGGACACTTTTTTTTTCAATTTTTTTATCCGGAATTAACTTAATGAAAACGTATACATACACAATACCTTTTTTCCGAGAAAATTAAAAGGTAAAGCAACTGAATTGAAAGAAAAAAAAATACCAACCAAGTTTCAAAATTCAACAATCAAATTAAAAACTACGGCATGTGAATTTCAAAATGCTTTGACCAAATCTAATACGTCTGGAAAATTAAAAATCTACGTCACAATTTTGTTTGCTTATCATTTTAATTTGCTTGATTTATTTTTTTCTCTCTTGTGCATTGCATCTTTTAAAGTTTGGTAGACCTATTTCTCTAATTTGGTTGACGTAGCTTTTTAATTTGGTTCACGTATTTCTTGATTTCCATCCTTTACTTTTTAATTGATTCGGGAAATGTATAGCAAAAAAAAAAAAAAAACAAGAAAAAAAAAACCACATAGATAAAAGGCACGTGAAGACGCAGACCCGCACGGGAAAATACACCAGGGTGCACTCACAAGCATACTACACGTACAGATGCAAAAAAAAACCCAAACTAACACAACCATTCGAAAACAAACTCAGAATCGCAAAAAAGGTAATGGAAAGAGCAATGATAGGAATAACTCTAAGCGATAGAAAGAGATCACCATGGATCCAATTGCGAACCAGAGTGAAAGATATGATACAGGTAATATAACAACAAACATAGAGATGGGCTGGGGATTTAGCAAGAAGAAAGGAAAACATGTAGAACAGTAGACTAACTGACATTAAAAGAATTGAAGGATGTGATAGAAAGATTTCCCGGGAGGACATGACGGAGATTAGCGCCATCACGCTCGTCATGGATGGGAGTGGGAAATTCCTTTGTCTAGCGCTGAAATGTTGAGCACACTATGTAAAGCAATAATTAATACATACGATGTGCATATATACATACACACATTTATACATACATGCATAAACCTTCACTTACTTGAACAATCTCATATATATACATTCGTGCACATGAATGCACACACACACGCGAGAGCACATATGCATATCTATGTAGAAGTGGACCAAGAAGTCTATAACCTGACGTTTTTATTTACAGAATATTGATCCGAAACACAGCGTTGCTACCATCAAGTTCGTGGAATTTGAACTGATTTGACAATTTTTTTTGTGTCAAGTTATCAAGCAATTCCCGAGTCTCCCTGGACATTTCACACATCTATTAAAACCATACCCCGAGAAAAAGGAAAAAAAAACAAAAAAACAAAAACTTATTTTCTCTCAATTGTTTTCTTTGAGGAAGCCATTTCTCACCTCGAGTTTTCTGAACTTCTGGGTAGCACGCTGTACAATGGGACAACTCTCTTCATATGTACATAAAGTAATGTTTTTTTTCTTGGTGCTCTCATTTGAATAGAAAGGTTATTATCACTGTTCTGCGTGGTGAACACTAAAGAAAAGGTGTTTGTCTTGATGGAATTGAGACATTAACCCCTGCTGCTAACTTAACAACCCATAGAAGAAGAAGAAGAAGAAGAAGAAGAAGAAGAAGAAGAAGAAGAAGAAGAAGAAGAAGAAGAAGAAGAAGAAGAGCAACAACAACAACAACAACACCAAGAACAAGAACAAGGAAGAGAGAGAAGATGACAACGGCAACGACAGGTGTCTTTTGTAGATGAACCAGGTGTGTACGTGTGTTATAACTTGTTGCAATATAAAACCACGGACTCCAATGCCACACACAAACAAAAGTTCACTTTTGCTTCAGTCACGCAGAACATGTAAACATAAGCAAATCTAAACGCACACTTCAGTGATTTCTTGAGTAGTCTCGCTTTCATTGTTCCAGACTAAACTTCTCTGTTCAAATTATTTCCTTCTTTTGTGTCAATGCAACACAAGTAATTTGTGACCACTTGATATTTACACCCGTAGATGAAGTAAATTGAAACTTTCACAACGATGACTTCATAATTGGCAGGTCCCGGTCCAGAATTAAAACTGAAGCAAGCCTGGCTGTTGCTGGGTCAAATTCCGCCCCTACTTCTCAGTGATCGCCACCCAAGAAAAGGTGAGGGAAGAAATTGATTTTTTTCTTTATTTCTCAATTGAAACTGTCACGTGACCTACGTTTTTTTGGCAGTATTCCCTACTGAGAGTGATCAATTAATAACTTGAGAAAAAGAGGGGAGAATCAATGAATAATACATTTATCTTTGCTTGGTAGCGATCATCAGAAAACGTTTGCTTTTTCTCAAAGCAAGCGTGAGTGTTACCGGACACAGAGAAAGTGGCCAATTTAGCGTAAATTCACATTGCAAATTGGACCTCCATAAAAACATCTAATTAGGGTGGGAGCATTTTCAAAAAACAGACAAAAATATTTTTTCTTGACCTAACAAGGGGTGAATATTTAGATTGTCAGCCCGGTAGCTCCATTGATGTGACCTGTTCGCCCGATACATACATAGCCAGTCAGACAGACAGATAGACCAACTTAGAAAGTAAAGAAACTTACGTTGACGTTTTGGTTACGAAAATATTGATTCTCTGAATAAATGTCCCTTCATAAATGCTGTTTTTTTTAGCTCCTTCTCACAGAAATGTCGAATTGTTCATATGAGACAGTGAAATAGAAAACACGCACGGCTCTATTAAAATTTTATTAGATTTGTTCTAAGCATTGTTATGATTAACATGTTCATATCTGAATTTCTGTAATTTTGTAGATAGTGAAAATATCTAGTGTTTGTTCTTTATGTAACACACACTCATATTTTCCGGAGTTACCTCTCAACATTATCTACTTATACAATGAAAAATGTGATTTTCTTGATTCTTTGTCCGTAACACTGAATTCTTTCAATCAAAGGTAACAATTCTGCATATAACAGTACCACCTACCCATTAATCAAAGTGTTAAGAATACGGTCATTATATATGTATATATGTTTATAATCAAAATAGATTAAAAGTGAAAGCCAGTATCTCTTTTGTAGAAAGATAAATTCGAATCATTCGAATCAATTTAAGCTGATCAATGTCAAGTTCAGGGTTTCTCAAACATTTTCCTCATGCAAAACCCCTTTGTCATGACCAGCAGTGTCGACGTAATCTATGTGAAAAATATAATGTAAAATGTATGACTGCTATAGAACAGACAGTAGACACGTAGTATTTATTAGTAATTTGATTCAATTTAATGTTACATTTTTAATGCGATAGACGAGCTTAGCTCTTTTTAAAAAGTAACCCAATCCTAGGCTCTGTTTCAAATAGGCAAACTCGCATATCATTCTCAATTGACAGTCTTGCGAGAAATTTGGCTTATACCAGAAAAATGGGGGCGTATCAAGAGCATACAAAGAAGTAAAAAGAGCTCGGGTATACATTTATACTGGAGATACTTTCATTTTACGGAAAGTACATTTTGATTTATGTAGTGCTGCCAACGTTATGTTAGGCTTGCAAGACATTCTAGTGTTCTTATAAGTCTCCTATACAAAGATGGATCTTTAGGAGAATTCTTAAATAGAAATACGTGAGGAGGAAAAAGTGTGAATAACACCTTGAATAAGATTCGGTGATTAAACTTAACAAAAGTGTTTCGAGCTTTGTGGTGCTTAGTAACCCTTAGAAGCCGAGCTGTCGACATTTCGGCCAGGGAATCCCCAACCTGATTCACCCTGCAAAGAAAGAAGAGGAACGGCAATGCCTAACAGAGTTCGAGGAACCTAATGACGGGTGGGGGGCATACAAAAATGCAAAAACGAGATCTAGAACTTCTTTACGATGGGACAGTTGCAGTGTTCGTCTGGATCCACTTAATTTCATCAGTCTATATTGATACCCGAAACTATGAAAAATCTCGAATGCACAGCAAATGACCCAGAAATTCATCATCCTGTGGGAAGAGATACAGATGCCCCAGGGGATAAGAGGTGTGCATTTTGCTGAGAGAGGTGCTTGAGGGCTAAGCAAATAAACCCTCAGGCCAAAGGTAGTGACTTACACCAAAAGTGCAAGACGGTGCATGGGTGCGCTGTTTGTAAGGAAGGGTTGTACATTGGCAAACTGGACGATAACTGCAAGGCAAAGTGGCACTTGAAAAAGGGATATTGGGGGTCCGAATAGCCGAATAACCGAATAGCATTTGTTTAAATTAATAAAGAATTTTTACATACAGTTAAATAATAGCTAAGAACATCTTATATTTTCAGCAATATTTCCACCAGAAGCCCAGGGTATGGGTTCAAAGGGCTACATGTTGTTATGTAGTTATCACTTTCGCTGGAGTGTACACCTTTAAAACCATTCGATATGATAACAAATAAACAAAAATAAATGTATCTTGTCTCAGTGAATCAAAGCACATTAAAACTCTATTCATTTGGTTTAAAAGGCGTAACATCGATGAAAAGAAGAGAGAATTTCGAGAAGGCCTGAGAAAGAGAGTGAGTGAGGGAATATGGAGAGGGGGAAAGGATGGGAAATTGAGAAACGAATTCCAGTATTTATGTACGTAAAGCAATGTGTTTTCGTTTCAACAAATGCCACTATGCATTGAGCAGGAGAGGAAAGAATTGTATGTGCATCACACAGACACACACACATACACACTTCCTATATGTATATATATATTGGAAATATAAGACAAGCCCAACACCTACAGAGACAGAAAACAAACACCCTCTGACCCTTCATCTCACAGACCCGTCTTATTCCAAACCAAACTTGTCTCTCGCCTACACAGATACAAACACCTCCCCTCCCGCTTATATTAAACAACACATAACCCAGAAATATTCCCATTTCTTTCTTCAATCTCAAACATGTAAACAGCACACAATTTTCTCTGCATTGCTGCAAGTTTTCCCTGAAAGAGATGGCTGGCACCCATCAAAATGCATCGAAAGATGCCCACGTGATGATAAAAAAATTTGAATTGTAACATCTGTTTTTCTTTCAAGTTTTTCACCAATTGTCACATCCACAAAACAAGCGAACACACACACACACACACACACACACACACACACACACACACACACACATATATATATATATATATATATATATATATATATATATATATATGTATATATATATGATTACTAAAATATATAGGGAGGTTGAAGAATAGCGACGGATTTGTAAGCACTAATATTAAAAAGGGAATGGGAATTTAAAAACAGCAACAAAAAAACAAAACAATGAAAACTAGAAATAAGAAACAGGAAGAAAGATTCGGAGATCAAACCAGAAAAGTGGTGCAAGGGAAAAACTGAGAGAAAGTCAATCTCGAAAGAGACAAAAGAGAAATACAGAAAAGCTGAGGAGAAAGCTGTAAAAGATATGTACATATAAGGATAAAGAGAGGAAAACAATGGTGAGTGAGGGAGAAAATGGAGATGAGAGAAATTAAGAGATGAGTGAGATGGGATCTACGGAGTAATCAGTGAGAGGGTGGACTAGAGATAAAGAGAGAATAAGGGTGATCAGTGGTGGTGGTGGATTTGACGTAAAGACTAGAAAGAAGAGGTGTATAAGTTGGGAGATAGAGCGCTAAAAAGATAGATATGTGAATAGGAAACTAGCAAGAGAATAAAACTGAGCCAGGAGAAAGAGACGGAATATTTAGAAGGAAAGGGACAAAAGGACTAAGACGAGAGGAATAGAGAGAAAGCATGAGAGAGTGGACGAGGTGGAAAAGGAGAAAAGGAGGGTATAGTTGTAAGAAATTTAAGTGCTTTTTAAGAATGCTTAATTGTCGGTAGGTAAGCTATAAACAAGACCATGAGTTATGTCTCAAGCACAAAATGGCCGTAAATAAGCGACAATTAAAGTCTGGTTGCGTCAAGGAAGAAGATCCTCTCATCATAGCCAGCTCTTCTTTCTC
This sequence comes from Thysanoteuthis rhombus, assembly GCA_963457665.1. Lineage (NCBI taxonomy): Eukaryota > Metazoa > Mollusca > Cephalopoda > Oegopsida > Thysanoteuthidae > Thysanoteuthis > Thysanoteuthis major. Next base: position 36,260,391 of record OY735213.1, on the reverse strand, counting down.
TCTCTACCTTCTCATCATTCTGCTGTTGATATTGTACTGTCCGTGTTTGCTGCAGCTAATTGACATAAGCCACGTGTTATGCCTGTTGATAAATCATCTCTCAACTCGATCATATATTTCTATCGAGACAGACTCTCCTCAACAGCTATATGGCTGTGGTTCTTCCGCTACCATCCTGACCCGACCAACTATACCAGCTCGACGACCAACCAACCAACCTAGCCCGGCCAACGTTGCTTCTACAATCAGACCTGTCTATCAACGCACCGATAATCCACTAAACAAATATTTTCCGATCAAAGTTTTATGGTTGTTCAGACAGCCCGTTTGGCAAGAGGCAAGAACCATAAAAAAAAACGAGTTCAGCCATAGCTATTTGCTGCCTAATAACTGTCGACGTTGACATTGCAGTGGCCATGAAACACGTGAGGGTGCCCTTCAACGTCTCGCTAATGCTACGTACTCTTTCTTTATTCGCAACATTTTACTGTTTTGTCGTCTTCTGTTACAAACAACATCTCTTT
>OY735213.1:36184867-36254867 GCA_963457665.1 Thysanoteuthis rhombus | reverse complement strand
TGCAAACGAATTAATAAATAGATAAATAAATAAATAAATAACAACCAATCTGAGGAAATATCTGCTGCGTACCGTAATTCCAGACGATAATCTGAAGAATTTCATGAGCATTAATTTTTGAAATTTTGATGTCTTCACCAAAACCACTTTCAGACATTTTCAACAAAGTTTAGACGATTATTATTTTATATTCATCGATTTTTCTGAGTGTTATTTTTCACATTGAACACTCAGTGAATTACGTGTGTTACAAATACTGGTAGTTTTACAACTTTTATGAATAGATTGGGTCAGCATCTATTCATATATATAAAGGAGCTTCAGTAATATCTAATATCTGATGAAAACTGTATTACTGAATAGCGTGTATTCACTATTCAAAGTTTAGAAATGAATCAGAATTGCAAGCAGCCATATTGGAGAAGGCACCGGAAGTTTAAAATGAAAACTGTACGTGCCTGAGATGAAATGTAATGCTGGGGAGAATATCTTCAACGTGAACAGTCTTTCGCTTTATTTCAGCTCCTTTATCTATCTATCTACCTATTTAATTGATAAAAAGCGTACTTAGAATGGGAATAGAAAAGAATATAATGAAATATAGCTCTCTTTCCGTGGCTATGATTTGGCCGATGAAAGACAAGCAAATTCGGAGATGTGGTCTACTCACACTACTCTGAAATGGATTCAATACTAGAAAATCTTCCTGGAAACATTTTGCTTTTCCGTATTCATTTCTGTTTGCCTATCTATATAAAGCTCTACTACTTACAGATATCACTTGAGTAAACAGAATTCCATGTCGTTTCTCAGCGATAGTAGGTAGAACCTTGGGCTTTATGGTCAGAGGTTCCATCTCAAGTGCCCCTTTCTAAGAGGATATATTCAAACCATTTTCTATCTGTCATATGCTTACTGAACAGAATAACATGGAATTCTAATTTTTTCTATGCTCTTCTTCCCTAAAAAAATGCATACACACTCTTTCACATGACAAATATGCTCAATGCAGGTGTCGATCGTATGTGCATGATATTCATCCAATAGATAGAAAAATACTTCCCCCAACCGACTCCCTGAGTGAAATATACAAGTACAAACTGAAAATTAGCAACAGTTGTACGGATTATTCCAATAAATTCATGACAAAACATAACAATAAAGTGATAAGGAAATAATACCAATGGAGAAAGCATGAATAAACAAGATTGCAAAAACAAACAAAAAACGGACGCCTTTTGCAAAATAAATGTCTCCATTCGAGTATTATACACCAAGCTGAAATATCAACCCAAAAGAAACGGTTAGAAGTAAAATACTAAATAGGAATATAGAAAATACCCTTAAAACTAAGATTAGCCAACCATATATCATCATTTACAAACAAAAAATATGAAAAAGAACATCACTGTCAATATATTATTGGAAACTAACAGATAGCAAACTCAAGTGGAAAATATCAAAACAAGCACACATATGCTAGAATATTGAAACCGTATCTCACCTTTGCCTAAATAAGAAATTTGAAATCCTCACTTTTGCCAACAGCACAAAAAACATAAAAACGGAATCATTCAACAGAAAAAAATGAAGTGGCGTTAAATTGTCGGCATTGCTCAAATTATCCGTTAAAAAGCATGATTTCAATACCCCATACATTGGTATACTAAAAAATAACCTCCATAGCCATCTTTCCCCTTCGTTATCACTATGAACATTATTATTATTTTATACCACCTGTCATTCTAAAGAGCAACTCAATCACCATAATTATTTTAGACTTGTGCAAACAGACCAAACACAGAATAATCAAACTAACAAGTAAGGCCATATAAAAGTGAACCCTAACACTGGGAAAACAAGAGAGGAAACATGCCACGAAGAGCAGATGGTATAACAACATACTGATAACGAAAATACCTACACTATATCCCCGTAATTTACAATTTATAACTACCAACAAACGCAGTATCCCCACTAAATAAAATAGAATAACATAACAAGCAATGACCAAACACTGAACGAAAGAGAGAAAAAAAAGATATATAAATAAGATAAAAGGATCCTGCAACATAGAAAAATAGACAGCCCCCTCCCCCTAGAAAAATCCCGAGTTGGGATGTAAAATAAACCGATTCATTTGCCTGAAGAAGCCCAACCAGGGCAGAAACATAATCATATTTGTCTAAGAAAGCCTTTACTTCACCATATATATATATATCTATATACATATATATGTATATGAAATACAAATTAGGAATGCAATATAATTTCATGCAATATCTGATGTTTGATGGGCTCATCTCATAAAGTGCTCGATACATTCAACATAGAGTCAAGTTAGAGTAGAGCCTAAAATATGATGAAATAAAGAAATCGCTACACAAAGACTTCTATATTTCTGCCCTATTTTGGTTTGAACATTTTTTGTTTTGCAAATCCTTCATTTCATCACATATATATGTATATGTTTTGGGGTATACATATATGTGTGTATATATATGCGCGTGTGTACGTAAGACACATTTTCATAATGTTAATAACTGTCACACTAACTGTCAGCATAGGTTTCTTCAGTTTCAAGTTGGTTGGCTGGCTATGTATGTATCATGGGTACAACCTGCGCCAATCGAGCCAAATGGCTGAAAAATAAAGATTAACACCTTATGATGTCTACAAAAAATGATCTTGTGTTTTGAAAATTTCCCTACTAAATTGGTTTTTAGTGTGTGTGGGGATCAGTTTGCTATATAAGTTCATGCTAAATTGATCACTACCTTGTTTCCAGCAGAATTCTCTCTTGTTTTCCGAAAATTCAAGTCGAGAGAAATAAATTATTTATTGATCACCCCGAATGTATTTTATTATCAACGTAACATAATCTATGTCGTTGAAAATTTTGATTTATTTCTCTCTCTGCTATTATTACTCGCGCGTACATTCGCGGTAGAGTTATTTCCATTATCCAAAAAAGTGGAATTTGCTAACCGAGTTCAAATTCTAGTTAAGGTTGTTTGCGCTCATTTCATAGCAATGTTCCTGGAAGAAACATGAATCCATATCTTACTGAACCCTTTTATTTTCATGTTCTATATTCATTAATTGTCACTGGCTCGTATTCACGTATGGGCCCCTGTGTGCATGAATAGAAACTCTTGAATGTTCCTGTCAATATATCAAAGTATGTGTAAGTATAATGCACACACACACGTATATATATATATATATATATATATATATATATATATATATATATATATATATATATATATATATATATATATATATATATATATATATATATATATATATATATATATATATATATATTAAAACAATTATACAAATCCTAATTCATGAATTTAGAAGTATTTGTTTTGGTAAGTAGTGCGTGACATTTTGATGTAATGGTTAGCAAACTCGTATTGTTGACCATTATTACTGAATAGTGAATTTGGTACTCACTGGGTTTCAGGGATTCGAAACCTAAAATAAACTAGGCTTGGTAAAGTACAATTTGTTGATGTAAGTACTAGAATGGATCAGTCCGCAGCCTGAGACCGTTATTAACTGATTTTCGATCTGAAATGCTCACTGTATAATATTTGATCTATGTGATCAATAGAAATGAATTGATGTTTGTTGTATAAAATAAATGCTTTTTTTCTTCCATCACTAGGTTACGGGCTTATTGATGTACATACGTATATAGATGAAGATTCATAAAAATATGTGAACAGGTAATTCTGCTTGGTATGCCTGTTGAAATACACACACACACACACACACATACACACATACACGCATGATATATATATATATATATATATATATATATATATATATATATATATATATATATATACATACAAATTTGTGTGTATAAGTGCACGCGCAAGTAATTGTTTGTGTATCAGAATATTAGAAAATAAAGCACCCACTTTCGTTAGTAATCGTGCTCTACCAAATAAATACGCCTATACTCTTGTATTTATATTGTTTTCACATAGATGAACCAACATCCGTGATAAGCTTTGAAAATTCATACCTGTGCCTTTGGCCACCCACCGATCATATTTCCGTAAATGCCTACCAACTGCCGCTTATATGACTATGGTAGATTAGTATTCACAATAAGGTAAAAAAGATAATCCCTTTAAGCATGGCGATCGTTCCAAAGGTTTCCTCAACCCAACCTTATTTAGTCAATGTTTGGCAACTGGGATCTAAATTTCCAATGCCCTTCCCTTTTGAGCCGCAGGCTAGAGGGAAAATTGCAAAGGACTTCACACAAGTCTCGATTAATTCTTAGCATCATTGCTTTGTTTTCCTACAGCCCATAGTTCTCTGTCCTTTGGATGTGTCACAGTAAGGGGATTAAACATTGGACCCCTACTCTCTTCCTACTGCACCTATGCGACTTCTTAAGGGCAAACGTAAAGAAAAATTGGCCGGCGGCTTTTTCTAAAGCGAATCCCCGAATCCATAGTTTTGGAGATCACGGATTTCGTGTACTTTCATCATTAACCTAATAGCTTTTTGTCTGACCTCCGGGCAGGTCATGTCTTCTGTAGGTATTGAACTCATAACCTCATGCGTTTGCTCAGTCTTTGCCCAGTGCGGTAAGTGATTAACTTAAGAGATTACTAACCTCTTGTCTCGTCGACTCAGCATCGCTAAAAACAGGGAAAAAAATCTCTTACCTATAACGAAAACTACCAAGTGAAAAGTTGATTTCTCTTAGACCTCATGGTTTACTTTCCCATATTTTTAGAGTATCTTCGTTATCAAACGAATGTCACCATTCTAAACCCTTCACTATTTACACTTGCGTCTGAACTCAATATGGTTATTTCTAAATGCACCCGAATCTGTCTCATATCCTTCTATCTATTCATTTGAATAGTATTTTTTTTCAAATACTGTTTTTTCCGGGCCCTCCCCACGAGGAAGATTGGTGAAACATATTCTTCCTATCCGCGTTACCTATGTCTACCCTTATACCAGACTAAGCTGTGCTTTGTAAATATTTGGATTTTCCCGAATTATTTTAATTCGAAACAGGGAAGGGTTTGGATAAATACCAAGATTGGCCGCTACAGGTTCAAACCTACTTCTATTTCTTCAATTTCCTTTCCAACCGAAGATTCTGCATCTTTTGCATTGTATACATGATAAATGAAAAAAATTAAAAGTATATCACATATTTTTTTGTAAAAGTTTTTGTATTAAATAAACCCTCGCGATTCTGTGAGATATTCGTAGATATGTAAGACTTGTCAGTTTGGCTCAGTCGGTAAGAGAGCTGTCTACTAATTATTTGATCGTGATTCTTGATCACCGTAGGGAAATATCATTTTTATAGATATACTTATTTATTACAACAAAATGAGCTCTTACGTCTTATTAACATATATTTTGTGAGTATGTAAGACTTGTCAATTTACCTCAGGCGGTAAGAGTAATGTCTATCAATCACTTAGTCGTAATTTCAAATTATGGTCAGCGGATGTTAATTTTACATATCAGTTTAGTTTCATCATCATCATCATCATCATCATCATCATCAGTAGCAGCAGTAGCAGCAGCTTGTTTTGCTCATCGTTGGACAGAGACCATCCCCAATATTCGCTAGAACTCTCTATCGTGGGCATCGCAGAGTCAGTACTTTCTGAATTTATCAAGCTCGTCACACCATCTTACTTTCTGTCGGTCACAGTTTTACATATGATCCCTGGAGATCCACGTTGTGAGCCGTAATGTCCAGCGATTGTCTTACATTCTTGCAACATGTCCAGCCCATTTCTATCTGAGTTTTCGAACAGTTTCCATGATATCTCGGACTCCTGTCTCTTTTTCTGATATACAATGTTGTCTCATGATCTCTCCGTGTGAGATTGAACATGATTCTCTCATGTGAACGTTACATGGTTCTCGGTTTGAGGGTCAATCTTTTGGTTAGTTTCCATGTTTCAGCTCCATTTAAGAGTTTACTCCCCTAACTTTGGTGAGGGTTGCTTTTGTTCAGGTCACGGACAACAAAGTCAACTCCAGACTTGGACTGGAGTTTGACAGAAACTAATGCCTACATACTCCCACCCTGGCGCGTACACACACACACACACACGCACGCACGCACGCACACACACGGATGTATTACAAAGAGTTTCAAGTTTATATTTACCATTCCTATACAATGATTCGTTTGGTCATACAACTGCTGAATTTGAAACACTAAATCAAATGGTTCAATATTAGCAATCTCCATCTGATTTGCTTTAAAACATTTGCATTACGAAAACAAGTTTTTCGTCACAATCAAATAGAATTCAATGGAATCAAATTACCTTCGAGCTTCATAATTGTTTTACGCAATTCTTCACTTTATTATTTCTTTCCGTATTCCATCTTCACGATCCTCTCATAGCTGTCGGTAAATGATTTTCATTGGTCTAATTATGGGGTTTGCATGGACCCCTGTTGCAAACTATTAATAATGGTTTCTAGGTTGATTTGGGTGTAGTTTTCTCCTCGGCTTGTGATTACACCCTTAATCCTCCACCCGGCTCCGGGATCCACTATCACTTCAGAAAGATAGATATTATTGATTTAAAAGATTTTCCTTCCCAAATTCATCTTTCATTCCCCCTTCCTTTTTCTTTTTATCTTTGTTTTTCTTTCTTCCTTCTGTGATTTTGTTTTTGTTTCCTCGGGCCTTTTATTATCCTACAGCTTTCATGTCTCTTTTTGTAATATATTTTTTCTCTCATTTTCCTTTCTCTCTAGTTGGTTGTCTTTCCTTTTTTTTTCTTGTTTTTCTCAATTTTCCCTTTTCCATTATCGACTACAATTTCCTTTCTCTCTCTCTCTTTCTCTTACATTATAGATTTGCTTTTCTCCTTTTCTCCCTCTCTTTCTTTGTCTTCCGTTTTAATTATAGCTCATCCCTTCTTCTCTCTTTTCCCTTAGATTTTCCCTCTTCTTATTTTAACTCTTAATTTTACATTCATTCAATAGCATCTTTCTTCTCTATTTTGCTGTCTCCGTTTCCTGGCAGAGTTAGTCTGTATCATTATCTAGAGTTCTACGATCAAAACTTTTCCCCTGTTTTCAAATGTAATCCAATCCGAAACAGCCATATGGTTGATATACGATATTGCAACAATTACTATTCATGTCTATAATAACTACTACTTCAGATGATTTGTATTTTGCAAAGTTTGCTAACATTGTTTACATAAGGGTCTGCTTGAGCTCATTCATCCCCCCTTGTTACAAACAGTGTTTCGTTCATCCTCCCCTTTACCCCAACAGACTTCTCCTCGTCATCCCCCTCTCGTTATTCTTCATCATATTTTCTCGATGTATCGGAGAGTTACCAGTTGTCTCGGGGCCATACTGGTGTCTTCTGCCAATGTCCGTTGATCTTTCTTGCATGTGAAGACGGTTTCAAGTGTCTTGCCAATTAGGGTCCCTTTCCCTCTTTCTTCTCTTGATCCATTCCGAGGTTGGGCTGGCGCTAACTTTTTTTTTTTTCGCGTTTTAATCTGTTTCTATTTTTTATTAATAATTTCGTTTCGGAGGAAAATAACTTCTTTTTTATTTCTTCTTCTTCGATTCTTCAACCCGGACACAAAAAAGGTAAATGGAAGAAGAAGAAGAAGAAGAAGAAGAAGAAGAAGAAGAAGAAGAAGAAGAAGAAGAAGAAGAAGAAGAAGAAGAAGAAAAAGAAGAAGAAGAAGAAGAAGAAGAAGAAGAAGAAGAAGAAGAAGAAGAAGAAGAAGAAGAATCGAGAAAAAGAAGAAGAAGGATCGAAAAGAATCATCGAGAAGAAGAAAAAGAAGAAAAATTGAGAAGAAGACAAAGAACAATCATCAAGAAGAAGAAGAAGAAGAAGAAGAAGAAAAGAAGAAGAAGAAGAAGAAGAAGAAGAAGAAGAAGAAGAAGAAGAAGGTGAGAGAATTAGAGAAGAAAAAGGAAGGGGTAAAGAGAGGAGAAATAGAAGCAGAGGAAAGGGGGAAATGAAAAAAGATGAAGAAGAAGAAAAAGAAGGAGAAAGAAGATGAGAAAAAGAAAAAGAGATCAGGACAAGAAGAAAATTCCCAAATATGTAAACGTAATGCAAATGACAGATTTGTTTCTTCCATGATATGAACAGTTATTTTTCTTTTGTATTCTTCCAGGATGTAAACTAATTCTTTCTTTTAACATTCTTAATTTATTTCGATTATAAGATTTTTCCTTGTTAAAATTACTATTGTTTTTTTTCTTCTTTTGTTACTTTGATCGTCTGCTTGTGTGTTAACCACTTCTCAAGATCCTCTTTGTTCACCTCTGTTCGCCCACACTGGCTTATTCAAGCGTGCGTGGAAAAGGTACAAGTTGTGAGAGTGAAAGAATGAGTGTGTGGGCGCTTAACCCACTTCACTGTCATATCTTTAGGCAAACTTTTTTAATGAACAAATCTAAACAGCACAAAAGAATAATTTGTATTTGCTCGTAGTTCTTTTTAGCAAGAGGAGTAATGAGAGTAAAAATAAGCGGACAATGTGAAGAGGCCTCGGAATATAGGATATAAAAGCGTAAACGGGCTCAAATAATTGGTATATGCAAGGTGATGAGACTGAAAGAAAACATGGATACTTTCAAAAACTAGTCGACACAATTGACAGTTTATTATTATGTATATCATGGTTACTTGGCATCTGATTTAAACTTATCTCTTTCGTACCATTTTTCTTTTGCTCATTGGTGTCGCAAATTACTCACGTGGAGACTTCTAGTAAATTATCAATCACTTTATAAGCCAATCATGTGGTAGTTCTGTAACCTGGTGGTATCCACCCTGCTGAACTAGTACAGTTCTTGGCTTTATTACATTTATGGTTGTTATTGTCAATTGCTTGGTTGACTGTAGTATCATGTACTAAAAGTTCAATCGAGCATTTTTTTCAGGGATTACATACGTATAGCGCTGGTCACAATTAGTGGTGCCCTTACATTTTTGCATAACCTGCACAATATCCTCAGAAATAAACGGAAATTTACCAAATTAGTATCATTAGAATATTTTGATATGATTTCCAAAGTAATTTAACATAGAATATTATTTTTCAACCTGCATGTAGTGATTTCAAAGGTGAAATAGAAAATATGAACAGCATATTATTAAAGCCACCCCTCGTTAACATTAAAAGTTGAAAAAGACTTTCCATCATTCACTCTTTTAAATTCATTTCCTCGGCAAAGTCAAACATTCCGAATGTATTTTAGACAAAGCAACAACTTATTTTTCAATGCTACAAAATAATAATTCATACATCGATCATGACCAATATTACGAGAGTACATAATGCGGAAAGATTGAGACTATTTTCCCGAAGGAATTAACAAAAGTAATGCTGATAAGCTAAGAGAAATTTATTGTCAAAGATTTGTGAAAAATAACTTCCATTCTATGGAAAATTCTAATCGTTACTTGACACATTTGTCTTGTAAGTCTGGCAAATAACATCTGAAAAATAATCTTGAATACAAATGAGCGATAAATGAATCATCACGAATCATGATTATTTCCAGCTTTATACTGCTCAGGAAATGTTGGTGTCCATTGCCCCTAAACTGACAGGAATATTAAACGAAACAAAATTAAGTGCTACTATTATTCTCCGGGTGGATAAAGGCCAGGATGAAAGAGCACACGAAGAGAATAGTTGGGGAGAAAATCAAAATTGGCTGAGATTCCATCTGGACGTCATCTCCGGGAGATAAAACTGAAAAGGCCTAGATTTTAGGAGGCAACACTAGAAGAAACGTATTAGAGGACAAGAAAGGTGCGAGTTACTTCACAAGATCTGAAGGATATCCAGCGACAAACTTGAATTGGCCTTCGAAAAGAAATCAGTTTCCTCTTTTTAAGATCCCAGAAATGCAATAGTTTTCTAATGTTTTGGTTCTTTACTTTCACGAACATTTGCACCCCTCTGAATCACTGACAAAGACTTTTGTTTATAAATAGTCTCATTACAAGGCAGCTGGTTTAAATGTATTTTCAATTAATTATTTCCCAATATCTGTTAATGAAATTCTTTTCAATGTTTTGTTTTTAATGTCTTACACAAAATTATATATTATGGTACTGTGTGTGAATTTGTTGGGATCATCAGTTGTTTACGATGCAACTGTTTGGGATATATATATATATATATATATATATATATATATATATATATATATATATATATATATATATATATACCAATTTTCCAAATGGAGAGGGTATGTCGGTCTTCAAAATCAGTGTCTTTCTTGGGGCTCGAAAATGATAAAAATCTCTTTTCTTAGCGCGTAAAACATGACATGCTAAAAAAATAAGAAGCAATTAATACCTTTTTAACTTTAAAAAGTAAGGAATTTGTTTTTGTAGCATCATGAAACTATTTTATCAACATCCACACCTAAAGCATATTCTCAACGTTTTCACGCAACTTCACATTCCTCTTCATCTTGGCTCATTTCTTGAACATTGCGTTTGTACCCAACAGCCATCTCCAGGTGATGAATGAGTGTATTTTGACCATCAAGACAGCGGTAGAGGCGCTTGCAACGTGTGCATTCCACTGATTAATTTCAGGCGAGGTAAATTTTTAGTCCCCAAAACTGTTAGTTGTAATCGGTGTCAAAAATCTGTTATCTGGAGTTGGTGACATAAGGAAGGCCCTTTTAAAATGCTTTTTTGTCTCTAATTGTCTCTGGCACCAATTCCAGACAACTACAGACTTTGACACCAATAATGACAAACTGCAGTGTTTGCAACCAAAAATTAATCCCACCCGAAATTTGACTGTCGAATGTACATGTTCTAGATAATAACCGAAACAGTCACCACCCGTCTCGATGGTCAAAAATATATTCATTCATCATCTGAAGACAACCGTAGGCTGCAAAGCCCGAAAGTTGTGTTCAAGAAATGAACTAAGATGAAGACAAAATCCCTCATCAAAAAAATTCCGACAAAAATTTACATTTCTCGTTTATTAAAACCCAGTTATCATTTGATAACAACGTTTCAGAATTGTCCAGAGAGCATAGTGATGAATAAATAATTCCAAAACGTTAAAGAACAATTATAATGTCATTAAAATTTTGAAAATTTTTCACTGGACCCAAAAAGCCTACAAAATATTTTGATAAAAACAACAAAATATCTAAACATAACAATATCTTAGTTTTATTGCAGTTTATATTTTCAGATTCAGGACATTTTTCTTTTGTTTTGTTTTTTAATAAAATTTCAAATATTTTTATTTCCCCGAAAACTTATGATTATAGATACGTTAATGTTTTGGGTCCAAATAGGATTTTCAAAAAAAATTGATGAAGGAGTGGATTGATTTGAAAAATGATTTGCAAAACCTTTCTTAAAAAATACAATTTTGTGAGTACATCTATACATAAATGAATTAGTACCGGAATTTCCATTGATTTTTAGTAGATTTTAAAAGAAATTTGGTGATTTTCGCTGAAAAATTTCACTGTAAATTATCACACCACACTATTTTGCACAGTGTAAACAACTTTCTAAACACAAATATATCCGTGTTCATCTTGTAGATCAAATAATTTTTATATCAAGCTTTTTACAAAATTCTTCTTACTAATGACACAAAAACTATCACGATAAAATCAATGTTACGAAGTTCAGGCTTTTCTATTAACACATGTCACTTTGTTTTTAAAAGTTCACCGAGGTACTCAATATCAATAAAAAAAAATCCTACGATGGCCAGTCAGATTTTAATGTTTTTTGACATCATTATTGATTTTTCATGAATGCTGAACACGAGAACAATATAGAACTCGCAACCACTGTCAATAATTGAACAACCATTGCGTTAAAATTTCATATATAAAGAAAATTCCATTGAAGAATAAGAATGGTCGGAATGAACTTTATATGAAATCACTAGCATTTTTCACTGGAAAACATCTGGAATAGAGTAAAAAAATCAATATGATATCCATAAACCCGTAAATATAAGGCACCGAGAAGTTTAAGGGTCTTACAAAGTATTGATGCTAATTTTCGAGTGTAGGTAAAAAGGTATTGCTCGGAGTGCAGGAACTTGCAAACGCATAAACAAACACACAAACAAGCGCACGGATAAAAAAGGATTGGACCCTTCGCCATCTTTGAAGTCTACGGTTGTTCAATCAATTGAAAAAAAAAATGGTTATCGCTTACTGGCCTCGTGTCAACGTTGGCTAAGTTCACAAATATCCGTAAGAATTGTTCACGATTATTTTTATGTCTAAATTCTCCTTTTTAACAATTAAACCTGGAGCTTGCTCCTGTCCGGTACCTGAATTAGTTTAATTGGAGCCTTTGGTTACTGTTCGAGTCGAAGTAAAACGCAAGGATGTCGAATTCTGAGATTCATTGCAGGCTGACCAGTAAGCATCTCTATTAGATCAGGTGCAATGCTACATTTCTACCCCTATTTTGCCTTGTGCCAATCTATATCAAGCTAAGTACACATCTATTCAACTTTTCGCTTTGAACAGATTCACGTGCTCAAGCTTCTACATATTGTCAAGTATCTACTTATATGATAAACAGTGAATTTTTTTCTGTTTCTAGATCCGTAACAATGGAATTTTCAAATTAAAAGACACTTATGCACCATTTTAGACAATGGACTCTTCCACTGAAACATTTCCAGTTTTTTTTCTTTCCTAAAAAAATAATCTCATAGAAATTCTATATATCCGTGAGTTTTTCTCTCTATGGAGATTAACTAGAATGAATATATTCTACTGAGGAAATTAATTTAAAAGTAGCATTAAGAATCCCATTCTTTCAAATAAGGTAGACGGTCCTTCTTTTGTTTATTTTTGAAAAAGAGTGCCAATGGATTGGTAGGTTTCTTGCTGGAGAGATAGTTATTTCTCGTCTGGCTTTTTCAAATTTTCGACATCGGGTTCAATATTCACATTGCTTCAACTTAACATCCTGCTGGCGAAGGTTGAAAACTAAGAAACGTGTTAATAAGGGAAACGAAAGAAAGGTTTCTTTATGCCCCCAAGTCGAAAAGATTTTGTGCAACGGATTACACTTCTACGAACACTCAGTCATTCACTTTTTGCTTGAGTTTGAATACATACACGTGTGTTTTTCCGTTGAGTGTACAGTGTGCGTGCGCGAGTGCTTGCATCTGCCAGACCTTATGCACGTTCGCCAAAGCTATACATAGCTCGAATCGTTGGTCTTCAAGGCCCCGGGCTGAAACGATCAGTCGCACGCATATAGTGAAAATGGGGTTTCTGTCACTATTGTTATGTGCTATGCAAAAAACGGATTAGTAAAATTTTAACACCCGTTAATTCAACCGGAGTATTGATGCTGTCAAACCTCGTACAAAACGAGCATAGATAGTTTTTTGACGCAAAAATAGTAGTAATAAGAGAGGCAAATAATAACAGTACAAGCAACAACAACAACAACAATAACCACAAAAATTATATCTTCTCAGAAATGAAGATTTGTTAAAGACGTAACCAAAACTGCTGCTGATATAATTTTGATGTCTACTCAATTATCTCCCTTTGTTTGCCAACTTTGAATTCTACGTAAATTAATAATATTCTCTTTGTCGACAATAGTTGATTATATTACTCGAGTATTGATAGATTGTTGATAAAATGAAATTGAACGATAATTATCTACTGTACGATAATCCATGTTTAATCTTAGTATTTCTGAAGACTACTATAAACAATAAATTATCATAAAACTATTATTAAATGTATTTAGTTAGTCTACATTTTATATAAGATATATATTTAAATGAACTGTTTTGAGCAGGATGTCGATTACACGCAATAATGTATCCAGTGGCCACATAAGAAATCGCAGGATTGAACTGAATAAGTTTACTTAGGATTTTCTGCCAACTAAAAGGCAGAAAGGAGTAATTGTGCTTCTGGCTAACACTCACACTTGCAGGTTCTATGCCAAGGGCAAGGTTTGTGTCTGCACATCTAGAACTGTCCATCTGAGGAGACAATCTGTTGACCATGATCTCAAAGGTTTTTTGACACTTTTAGCGGTATAACTCAGCTTTGGAAAGTTGTCACTCTATTTCTATGGGGTGACGTAAGCTCACAACTGAAGACAGATCTCGTGCCTTGGTCTAACTGGGGGAAAGTGTTTCGGTAATTCTTGTGATGCAAGATATTAGAGTGCAAATAGATGATGCTGTCAATGCACTCAACCCAACACTTCAACATAGATCACATAGATCGAACATTATTATGAAATTCCCAGATAGAAATCCATCTAATGACTGTGTCTAGCTACGGACCTCTTGGTCCATCCTTGTACGTAGATCACCATATTCCGTTGACGTATCTCACGTAGGGTGGTTAGTGACGGGTGGTAGTGCTAACTGTCTCTTCCTCCTCCCTTGTCCGCGGACGAAACCTGCTCCTTACTTTTCCCCCGCTGCTCAGGACAATAGCTGAGCCCAGAGTTTTAGCCGAGGTTGTGTCGCGAAGGGAAACCAAGTAAGTGTAGGCTCCTCGCGCAGCACCATGTCCCCAGGTGTGGCGGGTCACTATCCTCAACTTGATCCGGGTTTTGTGGGCTTATCAAAGGACGTGAACTTAAAACATTGACACAAAGGATGGGGCTGCTGTTGGTGGGTAAATATTTGTTCTGCAGTGAGAGAGTAGAAACGAGAAGGTGATTCAAAGAGAAAGGAGAGTAGCGTAAAAGGAGAGGAAGATTGGGGGTGGGCTTTGAATGAAGAGTGAAAGGGAGTAAGTGTTTAGGGAAGTGTGACTAATTAAGGGGGTTGAGCGGAATAATAAAAAAAAGAAACATTGAAACTTGGACATGTAAAAGGGAGGTGGGAGTAAGTAATGAGAACCAAAGAAAGAAAGACAGAAAGATAGAAAGAAAGAAAGAAAGAGAGACAGAAAGAGAAAAGAAGAACTGGAGAAAAGATAGATAAAGAAAAAAAGGGAAGAAAGCTACGAATAGATATACCGAAATAGAGATAAAGGAATCTTAGGTAAGTAATGAAGAAAGGAAGGAATTGCGAACATGTTAATAATGGAAAAAGTAGGCGAAGACACTAAGGAGTAGTAAGAGGGTCGCATTGAAAGAAAGAAAGAGGAAGAATGAAAGAGAGAAAAGAAACGAGAGGAAAAGGCGGAAAAATCGGAAAAGAAAAATAATAAAATTAGAAGAAAAAAAGAAAATATTCACACATGAAAAGCCTGTGTCCATTGCTTTGTAAAGCTCCATACATAACAAACTATACCCCAACTTTTGTACGGACAGTCTAATCTATACTTCTCATCAACGTTGTTGACACAACGTTTCAGCCGATTCATTCCACGGCCTTTTCAAGCGTAAAATGCAATATCCGCTAGGAGAGACAGTCTCACTCATCGGTTTCTCTCTCCAGTGATGTAAAGTAAAAAAAAAAAAAATCTCCAAAACCCAAACGGTATTAAACAGAAAATTTAAACGTTAACAGTTGCTGTTAACGTTTAAATTTTCTGTTTGATACCGTTCTGTTTTTTTTTTTTTTGGTTTGTAAATAATATATTCTATATCAGCATCGCATGCAATGAAGCTTGTTCCATAACATTAACCATTCGCGAACCGCTATGTTTTCGTTCATTATTAAGAGAGCAGGCCATACTCACCTTTCATAACCCCAAAAATGGTATAAAAAAATTTAAAAATTACTTATGCATACTTGAAACGTATTTAAAATTTTTTTTCATTGAGCCTCTGTAAATGAAGTGGGGGGGGGGGGTCGATTATCTATAGCTTTAAGTTAAAAAAAAAAACTGACCACAGAAATAATAATTCAAATATCTCTTGAGTTCTTAAAGTACGTTTTAGACTGTTTCTAGAGTCTCTGGACATGGAATAGGGTTTCCAGATATCATTGAGTAAAAAAATTTGACTTCCGGAAATTTATACTTGTTAGTATAAGAGTCTTCAGACATAAAGGGGGGGGTTCTATTGATTTTGCGTAAACCCCCCCCCCCCCAAAAAAAACTAAAAAGACAAACGATCCCTCTACTGTTAATACATCTATCTACATACATACCAAACACACCTGTCATTTTTTGCATTCATAACTTCAAAATACGTCTGAATAAAATTATTTGAATATTGCTAATAAGATCTAGGTAGGAACTAGAACACTACAAAATATAGCGATGATCAAGGAATTTTTTTAATTAAAATTTCAACACCAATAACAATAATTTGAATATCCTGCTTGGAATTTCAAAATTGGTTTTAATTGCAAGAAATCTGTACTTAAGAGTTTATCGTGAAAATACTTTCGTGAGTTCAAAGAAGGTTTCAGACATTTTTTTATTCAATTCTCAGCCATGTCAATTTCTATCATCAAAAATTACCTCGTTTACGCCATGATTAATATCTGCCGAAAGAAAACATCGTTAAAATATAGATTCCTTTGTAGAAATAGGATCCGGTAAAATTAGTCAATATAATGATCATTTAACTGGATAAAAAAGTATTAGTTACTTATTATTTAGAATATAATGAAAAAACACATTTGTATATAGTGGGTGTCTGTTACCTGTCAACTCAGTTCAAGGGTCAAGTGGGTGTTGAGTCACCCCCTCTTTACTCATAAGACCGCTTTAATGTACAAGCTTTGATGGCACTACTGAAGTATGGATTACCAGAAATGACAAAAACTGATATTATGATAATAGCTATCCATTGATGACACAATTATATATATATATATATATATATATATATATATATATATATATATATATATATATATATATATATATATATATATGTATATATATATATATATATATATATATATATATATATATATATATATATATTATATATATATGTATCCAGCAGCAGCCACATTTTCTTTAATTGTTTATTCTATTTACATTGTCTAAATTGAATCATTTCAAACATGACAAACGGCTCTCTATTTTTCTATTTTTCTCTACCTCTTCCCCTCTATCTCTTCCCATTGTCCCTGAGTAGTTCAGTAAATAATTTGTTGGCCTTTCAAGGCAGTGGAGGTTTCATCTGCTCAGAATACTCTGTAAACATCCCCCTGTGCAAATTGAAACTGACTCTACTATTTTTCCTGGTCATATTTTTTAGTTGAGAAAACACCTTCAAGCATAGCATCCACCTTTGAAGCAAAAGGTGTTCTTTTTTTTTTCTTTAAAAAAAAAGTAAAATTGTAACTATTTATTTTGATGAAACTTTAAGAAAATTACTTCATAAAACACGAGGCCAGGTAAAAGTACTTAGTGGACTTTTTACTGTTCGCTTCGGGTTTTTCCATGTGGGAATGTTATTATGAGCAGGTCTTGGTCGATTTGTGTGCAACTTTTTCTCACGTCTTTCCGATTTGGGCACGCAACTTATATTGGTGCACCAGCCTTTTATTGAACATACCCGACCCAATATTTGTTACTCAGTTTCTTTCTCACACAAATGTTACGACCATTGTGAATTGAGAGGGATACTTATTCTTACTCGCCAGTAACCGCTTTGGTTTTCCGTTCGTGACGATTCCAAGACGATCCTTGAATCTCAAAAAAGAATAACGTGCTCATTCTGCAGTGAATGCCAAGACCCAGATGTGGACATTGAAAGCAAAGTTCACAATAACATTTGTTATAAGTCAATCTATCTAAAAAAAAATAAAGAACTTCCTGCCTCTTTTTCTATCACTCTTCAACTTGGCGACTGTCATTTCCATCTAGAAGAGATTTGTACAGAATAACAAAATATTCGCTTTATACAATATATATGAGTTAGCTCTGGGATCCGTTATTCTTTGTGTTTCTAAGGAGCCCCTATCTTCAGGCTCATATTGGAAAATGCTTCTTGTTATTTGAACAATGAGCAGTTGTTGACGTTTTAGGGTAGCTTTGTGGTAATTATTTAAATGATTGTAAGTGAAAAATGTTCTATGTGAGTTGCCACTAGAGAAATGGTTGCGAAACTGAAGGTTTGAAAATTGTTTATCGTTCTTTGTTTTGTTTTGTGGTATTTTTTTTTCAAATCAGATGGAAAATTGAACAATTTATAATATGATTAACGGCTATGTATCCAGTACACTCTCTTTGTAGCGGCACTCGTTCTAATGAAACGTGTTCTAACGGTACTATTTAATGACACGCAACCTTACAGCATGTTTGCTTTTATATTATAGCAAGACTATTCAGATTACATGACCTTTTGGGTAGCCCATCGTATACACACATACGCATGCGCGTACACTCTGACACATATTATATATATATATATATATATATATATATATATATATATATATATATATATATATATATATATATATATATATATACTCAGACATTTTTCCCAATTTATATATAATAGTAATAATCATATATTCCAAAGGATATTTTATCTAGATTTAATACAAAAGCATAATATAAATAAGAAAATGACATTAAATGTACATTAAAACACATAAAAATAATTGTAGATTTCAAGGAACGGTTTTATCTAACATATCAACTATTTATAACAAAAGAAGATCAAACTAATAATTTCATGTGATAGGAGCACCAACTGAGTGAAGATAACAAATAAAAACAAAGTACACATTTTCGAAATTTCAAAAGAACTGCACACCGAAAAAAATATCCAATTGAAAATATGAAACAAATTTGTTTGAGGAAAACATCACACACACATATACATACATACTGTAAAATATCGCTAGTGAAAAAAATATATGTACGTATGTATCTATATTTATTGACAATAAAAGGTTATCAGTGCATAAATATCGACCTATCTATCTATCTTACTGACTATCTATCTATACATAGATGTATATGAGGTGCTTCCGAATAATTCAAGGAATTGAAGGTGCCAAATGACTTTCTCTAAAGATAGGCACTCTACTGTGCCATGGCGAACGGTTCATCTATTCTAGTCACAAGGAGGCTAGTTGGAGAACATTCGAATAAACAAAAAAATGACTGATTAAATAGAACAGAGAAAGACATGAGTGTGCAGGTTTATGAATCTCACTTCTCCTTTTCCGACTGAAAATGATAACTTCATTCTACTTTTGTATTGTATATATAATAAATAAAAAATATTAGAAACATATATTTTCAGTATAAATTTATGTATTTTAGAGAATGAAATAAGCCCACGCGTGAAACTAAAATGGCAATGGGCAGGCCATGTTGCAAGAATGACAGACAACCGATGGACATCACGTCTCACATCATGGATCCCCAGAGATCACATGAGATACCGAAGACGACAGAACACAAGATGGAGAGACAAACTGGACAAATTCAGGAAATACTGGCTCTGCGACGCTCATGATAGGGAATTGTGGTGAATCTTGGAGAAGGTCTATGTCCAACGATGGACGTTAAGAGATTGATGATGATGATGATGAGTTTGGCTCAGTCGATAAGTGACACGTTGGTCAGGGTTTCAAATTGCAGCCGGAAAAAAATGTTAATTTTATAAAGGCATTTATTTATTCGAATTAAATAGAACGTTGCGTATTTTTTCAAATAAATTTCGTATATATGCAAGACTTGACAATTTATTTCAGTCGGTAAGATACACAGCTACTAATCACTACTTTTAGCGTTCCGTTCGTTTGAAATTTCGAAAATGTACGCTTCGTTATCATTTGTTCTCTTCATGTTTCAACCAGTTGGTGCTCCTATCACGTGGAATGATCAGCTTGTTCCTGTATCATTAATAGTTAGTATGTTAAATAAAGCCGTTGCTCGATATCTATCCTTATTTTTTATGTATTCTAATGTATATGATTATTATCTGATTTCAAATCACGGTAGGGTAATGTTTTCCTTTACTAAACTAAATTGATGATGTTTGTTCTGGTGGCTTTTGTTATGGTAGAAAAAAGAAAGTCAATTCCAAGTTTTGACTGGAACTTGACAAAAAAAAAAAAACAGAAAAAAAAGAAGGATTTGGGGGTGAAAGCATAACAAAAGCGACGGAAGAAGTTGGAAGCACAAGAAATTTCTGCTATATATCCGTTATTGCTTGCAGGGAATTAATGTCGAAAATATCAAAATCATAATTTTGCCTTCCAATCCAGAGCAAGTACTTACTATTTCAATATTTGATTCGACCAGCCTATCACTCCAATTTTAGCTGCCATAGCTGCTCCTTTTTTTTGACACCACCCTGCCCCGCCCTCTTTTGGCCACCCTCCTCTTACTTCGAGCACTCTATCTAACCATTTTCATTTTTGTTTCTTTTTTCTCCTAAAAATCTTGACTGCAAAAATCGAATTAACTATAACAGCGTTTTGCCAAACCTTGTAGTCGACAAATCAGCCCGTGGCTAAAGCTTCCTCGAGCGGATGAATGAAATTTCAATGCATATATATTCAATATATATAAATACACACACATACATATATATATATATATATATATATATATATATATATATATATATATATATATATATATATATATATATATATATATATATATATATATACGTGTGTGTGTGTGTGTACGTGAGGGTGCACGAATGTTAGAAGGTAGGGATATTGTAAGAGTGAATGGGTGCATATGTGTACATAATGACTTCAATATGTGAGATGATCAAGAAAATGACAAAACGCACCTGTCTATATACGGAAACGCAAGAATGAGTGTGCATGTCAGAGTGTAAAAAAAACGAGACAGGGCTCCACAGAGATGGACAAAAAAATACAGAAATAAGAAGAAAGACAGAGACAGAGGCAGAAACAGAGATAGAGAGCTGTGTATGAGAAAATTTCAAACTTGAGCTCCCATCGGAAACTAAATCAACAAGTCCTTGGTTTAATGAGAATAAAAAGCATTCGTTTTATAAAACATATTTTTCAGCATAACAAAAATTGAGCTAATAACACAATAAGGCTACAGATATTGACCAACCGTTATCCCCACTCTCTCTCCCTCTCTCTCTCTCTCTCTCTCTCTCTATATATATATATATATATATATATATATATATGTATATATATATATACATACATATATATATATATATATACATATATATATATATATATATATATATGTATATATATATATATATGTATATAGATAGATAGATATATATATATATAGAGAGAGAGAGAGAGAGAGAATTTTGCTTTCGAAGTAAAACATCTGATTCAAAATTTTTTGTCTACAGAAACCTTTTAACCACTGAAAGATACACACATGCTCCTTAAGATGGGAACTCCCCCCCTCCCGAAACAAACTTAGCGTACTAATTAATTCATTCACGAATTAATTAGTTGTTGAATGAAGTCCCCATATACTTTTACTCCTGAATCTGTCACATTCCCTTTTGTTTATAAACACACACGTTTATTCTAGATAAAGGAAATGTATGTGAGTTTGTGTGTGTGTGTGTGTTTGTGTAGGTGTACATACAGAGAAATGGGGAAAACGCAAACGTGTATCTCTTCCTATTGACAATACAGAATGATATTTTCATGCATTTATCTTTGTAATTGATTGATATTTGACTTGACTGCTGTTTAGTAATAAATTCAGGTAGCCTTATGCCATACGAAATTTTCTCTGATTGAGAAGTCAATTAGGTTCGGGTATTTGCGTCTGCTTCGTAAATCTGTGATCGTCGGAACTGCAAACGTGTATTCATTCTTTACGCAAATGTACCTTTATTCCATCCTTTCAAGCCGTGTACAATTTATTATCCCAGACTTTCATATGTTGGTATGTAAATACTCCAGTACAAAAGAAATGAGCCAGGCTTTCTTCATCCATGTTTTTGCTATTATTCTCATTTTCTAACTATTAAAAGTAAAATATTCGATAATGTTATACAACAGTGTATCCAGTATTCGTGCACAGAATGCGTCTTAGTATTCACTTGTTTTTCTTCGGAAAACTGATCCGTATTTTCAAGCTGTCCGATAGTTGTTTACAATGTGCTACTTCAATGTTGTTCCATTCATCTCTCACTGTTTCCCACGACTGGTCACTGTTTCTGTACTGTTCTCCTGACCACTTTGGCCTTACTATGCTTCATATATGGAATCATGATATATTTTATATGACGGGAACTTCTTGGCCCATATTTTGCACAGGAGTGTCACTTTATCAATGGTTTTTGGGTGAAAATGAGCATGAATTAATATTTTGAGTTGGCATTGTTTATACTTGCATGTAGATTTCATTGGGTTTGTATGATTGCACACAAAGGTGCACTTCTATCTATATATCTATCTATCTATCTATCTATCCATCGAGAGATGTACTTAACTAGACTTGTTTTTGGTTCTGAGACAACTGCAGAGCACTCACTGGGCGTATCAAATATGATTCTATGATATACGTCCAGTGAATAAATATATATAAAAAAATTCTGCTTTTTTCACGAGGGTTGTGCACACATAGCTATGAGAACCATTTCTTTAATCATGGTCACATAGCCCCATTTTATTTAATTGTTTATTCTATTTACGTTGTTTGGGCCAAATAATGCATTCACTTTGAATTAACGGGAGATCATTTCAAATAAGAGTTTCAATGTATCATGACGTAATTAATAATCATTCTGCCAGATTATATATCAATTTCTGAATAAAATACACACACACACACACACATGCGCGCATACACACATGTATATAGATAGATAGATAGAGAGAGAGATGGAGATAGAGAGATAAAGATAGAGACAGAAACAGACTGACTGCTGCAGGATCGAACCCCAATTTCTATTCTGACGATAACAGCAACATTTGTATTGCATCTCATTTAAAAAAAAAAATCAAAGATTCATTTTTAGTATGAATATATTTATCTATTTAAATGAAATACGCGCTTGTATATCAGAATGATAAATTTCATTGATAAGCAGGACCTGTCTGTTTGGCTCAGTCGGTTAGAGGACTAGCGATCACTCACTTGGTCATGATTTCAAATCACAGGATAGATATGTTATTTTTTTTTTTGTAAATGAATTTATTTATCTATTCATTTGACAGTGAGTATTTGGATGATTATATTTGGTTAATATCCAAGGCTTGTAAACTTAGTTCTAGTCAGTAAGACATCAAACTGGCAATCGGATGGACGTGAGTTCGAATCACTGGAGCGGAGTGTACAAATCGGTTTACATTCCTTTATCTAAAATAAAATCATCCGGTCGGATCAGATATCCATTTCCTAATGATATTTGCATGTGTGTGGACTTACGGCCAGCGTGGGACAATAGCTAGCTAGCGAACAAGTCTCGCCGATCATTACTTCTATAGTGAACTCGAACCTCACTGGGTGCCCAACACTTGTGTCTCCGTTTCGTAATTGAGCTTCGAAAATATTTCATTAATTTTTTTTTTATTTCCTGTATTTTTCCTCCACTTTCCTTCAGCATTAAGTAGTTACATCACTCTTTTTTCTTTTTTTTTTCTTTTTTTTACGAATGTCTGCATTTACTTCAATTTCTTATCTCTTTTTTTTTTTTTCATTCTTCCGTTCCGTTCACTTAATGCTTCTGCCTACTTTTTACGCAGTCTCTTTTATTTAGAGTTTTCTCTTTAAACTAATTAGTTTCTTCAATTCCTGTCTTTGTAACCACTCCCCATTCCATTTCCTTGTTTACGTGTTTTGATTTTTTTTCCCTTTTCCCTCTTATCTCTTATTTACTTGATCTTTGTTTATTTCTTTCCATAATTGATTATATTTACCTTTCTTAGGTTAGTACGCCACTAGGCCAAATGAAGAGATTGTTAGCGCCATTTTCCCAAGCAGCAGGGTCTGTCTGACTTGAAAATCAACATTTCAAATTCTGACTCGATTACTGACAACTGGTGCCGATGGGAAATGCACAACCTCCATAGCCAGAAAGTAGGCTACTCATATTTTTCGCTATCAATCCTTATTTATTCACGTTTTTATTCTGTAGCCCTGAGCCTGACTTGGTAATTAATTTTAAGAAGCCTGGTTATTAGTAATCTTAACTCGCTTTCCAATCTGCTAGTGGAGTGAGTTCGATCCTAATTGGTTGCCTTATCAGTTTGAACTTGTGACTGACCTAGGAAATGCTTAGTAAATATGAAAAGGTGCCTGCAGTGGCGTGATGGTCTAGAAACTTGATTTGCTGACCATTTAGCTTGTGGAGTCTATTTGTGTTTTCCTAGGTGCTCCGCTACTTTGGCTTTGTGTCAGTCTTTGGTAATTTACTGGTCTTGCACTAGACTAATCGAAGTTTAGGTAAGTCCTCCCTGGGTGTCTCGTCATACTGACGTTGAATCAAACCAAGCACAAATCGACTCCACAAGCTCAGTGAATATTTATTTATATCATTTCCTCGTCCATTGTTTTGCATCATTCAAGTTTCATTCATTTGTTTTTCCTTTCATTTTTTTGTCTTTTAATTTGATTCATTCATTCTTCATTATTTTGTCTTTATTTATTATTCATATTCTTTCATCATTCAATCCATCCACAGATTGCTTTTTTTCTTTTTTTCCCTTCTTTCATCATTCATTTTTTTCTTTCTCATTCATTAATTTTTACTCACCATTTTCATTTTCGTGGACCTCTTCCTTTTTTTCTTTCCTTCCTGTCAAAGTTGTTTTCCTTCCCTTTTTTTCTTACCCTTTTCTGCCACTTTCCCAAAATATGCCTTCGAGCCAAATTCCATAATTTACGTTCTCTCATATTCATCTTCAATCATTTTTCTGTACCCACAAAACATTTCCTCATGTATGACCCCCAAACTATTCAATTCCTCTCCATTCGCTGCCACAATCAGTCCCACCACCACGATCGAAACCACCGTTACATATTCGAACTGCAAATTTGGCCCTAAAGAAACGCCGATGGATGTTACCCCTGAAGAAAGAATATTTGATTTTCTTTGATGGCGGGGCGAGGGGCGAACGCAGAGCCGATAAGACCCCGAAAAACATAATTCTACTCGTTACTCGAATCTCTTCATGGTGTTTACTTCAGAATGCTTTACTCATCATTGGTCACGCATACACCACTCAGCACCTCCAGTTGAACTATTGAAGCAAATAGATTGCAATGGTTTCAGAAATTAATCTATCTTCTACCAAATGATTAATAAATCCATTCTTCCGCAATAAAACAATTTCTTGGAGCACGTTATAACTTTTTGTGTCGCTAAATTTAGCCAATAATTTTTAGTCTTGGTTTTTAAGAGTGTCTTTTGGATATTATTTAAAGCAAAGAGAACAAATTGAAAAAAAAATGGGGGTTAGAAAGAAGCAAAAGGGCCAGGCCAATATTTCGTTCACCTCTAATGATATAAGGTACAAAAGTAGTTAGCACTTATGGGATGTAACCTCAGAAAACATATATATCCCCAGGTAAAATTTAGTCAGTCAGCCGAATAACACGACCATATTGATAATATAGTGATTAGAATTTCATAAGGTATTAGAACCTTGAAAACTTTACGATTAACTGGTTAAATAATATTGTGGAAAATCAAATGGTCATGGATTATCTTATGCATTTTGAACAAATGACGTTATGAAACAATGATGAAAGCAGTCAATTATAAATTCTTGGGTAAAATGCACTTTCGTTTCCTCATGATTTTTGGGCTTTGAAAAAAAATCGATATTGGATTTGTAGGATTATCGAACGAGGCAAGAGAGGATCTTTTCTTATCTAGTTTAAGAAGGATCCTGAATAGCTCATAATTAAAAAAAATCTGCCCTGGTATTTATTCTTTTGACCAGATTTTCGCAGTACAACAGTCATTTTGATTGGTTTGATCTTGTCAGCTTCTAGCATACCCAGACCTTTTAAAGTTTCATTCACGTCAAGCGCTTTGGCATTCTTCTGGTTTGACACTCCAACGACTATTTCTGTTGTTTCACCTCTCCCTCTAAACATCGTTAGCATTGCAAACTCCATTCCGATCTCTTGACCGAAGATTCTGACCATTTGTATAAGGGTCCTCAATTCTTTTTTGCTTTTGGTAAAGATTCTGAAGCCATCTATATACATGAGGTGGTTAACCTCTTCTCAGGATTTCGTAAATTTATATTCCCCATTTCATTTTTGTAAAATATGTTTGAGTGGCAGCATAACCATGTTAAATGGTAGCAGGGTATTATTATTATTA
This sequence comes from Thysanoteuthis rhombus, assembly GCA_963457665.1. Taxonomy (NCBI): domain Eukaryota; kingdom Metazoa; phylum Mollusca; class Cephalopoda; order Oegopsida; family Thysanoteuthidae; genus Thysanoteuthis; species Thysanoteuthis major. The sequence goes on along the minus strand of OY735213.1, from coordinate 36,228,652 downwards.
TTATTATTATCATTATTATTATTATTATTATTATTACTATTATTTGGAATCTCACACCAGTTGCTTGGTGGTATATTATTATTATTATTATTATTATTATTATTATTATTATTATGAATTATGAATGTCACACCAGTTGCCTGGTGGTAACCGCTGGAGTTTGAGTGACAGCAAGTCTCCTCAAGTCTCCAGCCCTCCTCTCCTAGTACTCATAGGTCGCAGTAATTCTGCGATTTACAGTTTCACACCGGTTGCCCAGTGGTTATCGCTGAAGGCTGAGTGACAATAAGTCTCCTCAGGTCTTCAGCTAACGTCTCCTCTCTCTTTCGCATATCATGACAGAGCTACGATTCGTTGCAGTCCTTATATCTCTAGCACCTTCCTCAGTATCCGTGCAGTTCCCAGTAGTGCTGTGGTCTGTACGGTCTCTATCCTCCCCCTAATCCCGATCTCCTCCAGTCTCTCCCTCAGCGTTTTGGGGACAGTTCCTAGTGCTCCCACTATGACCGGTACTACCCTGGTTTTCATGTTCCACATTTTCTTTAACTCCCTTGCTAGGTCCTGGTATTTTTCCCTTTTTTCACCCTCCTTCTTTTTTACTCTATGGTCTGCAGGTACAGCAACGTCTAGTATTTGGCAGGCCTTCCTTTTTTTGTCTACTATTACTAAGTCCGGCCTTCTTGCCTGGATGAGGTGGTCAGTTTGGATGTCAAAGTCCCACAGTAGTTTGTGGTTGTCATTCTCCAAAACTGCCTCTGGCTTGTGCTGATACCACTTTTCCCCATGGTTGAATCCCATTTGTTTACTTAGTTCCCAGTGTATCATCGTTGCTACTCTATCGTGTCTATGCTTATACTCCTTCTGGGCGAGTTGGCCATATTATTATTATTTGCAATCTCATACCTTGCCTGATGGTTACAGCTGGAGGTCAAGTGACAACAAGACTCCTCGAGTCTAAAGCCCACCTCTCCACATTCTCATAGTCCACAGCAATACTGTGTTTTACAGTTTCACATTGGTTGCCCAGTGGTCATTGCTGAAGGCTGAGTGACAATAAGTCTCCTCAGGTCCCCAGCCCACATCTCTTCTCTCCCTCGCCTATCACGCCAATGCTTCTTCTTCTTCTTCTTCTTCTCCTTCTTCTTCTTCTTCTTCTTCTTCTTCTTCTTCTTCTTCTTCTTCTTCTTCTTCTTCTTATTATTATTATTATTATTATTATTATTATTATTATCATTATTTATTATTATCATTATTATTATTGCCACATTTCGAGTGAAATTTGGTCTAAAATTTCATGACGACTCTCAAACTATATTGATACTTGAACTTCTCATCCTTTCATAGAAGTCTTTTCTTTTATTTTATATTCGCAGCAAATTGAGCTCTGGAAGTAAACGCCGGTGAAAACAGACTCAAGTTTGGTGGCACGTCACATGCGGGGCTTCAGAAAATCTTATCAAATCAATCTTTTCTTGTCTTTCTCTCATTCGGTTGAACACTTCACTTTTTTTTTCTCGTATCGACGATTAAGATATAGAAAAGAAAACTACGAAAAATCTTTGCACAAAAACACAAATTCTTTTGAGACAAAAAACAAAAACTCTAAGTCTAAAACTCGGAATAATTTTAAAGCAAGAAATGTTGTATCGTAATAAACAGAAGTTTTCACGTTACCGAAATAAATTGGATATTAAAGAAAAAAATTCTGAAGTTTTTCAAGCATTACAGAAACAAAGCAGGTATAATTCTATTGAAAAAGTTCGATCTGAAGAGACGAAAAAAAAATCTGCCGAAGTGCTTAAGATATAACATTAATTGTAAGGGTGGAGATGAGTTTGCTAACTTGTGTGCTGAATTTCCTTTTCTCTTGTCAGGATTATTGTCCGTCACTGCAATTCCCGAAGAGGAAACGAAAGGTCCTGTTGCCATTAGTCTCTATATTATACTTTTTTTCCTATTTACCTACCTTCTTGCTGCGCAACGAAAACCGGATTTACTCTACTGTTGAACATAAATACCCACAGATTCATTGATGATTATAATGCATTGAAAAACTCTATTCCATTCAAAAGCAAAAAACATGGCCCAACACTAATCATTCAATTTTTACTGTTCAATGGTATTGCCCGTCTTAAGCATTAATTTCTCCAATTTCAAAAAAATAATCCATAAATATTTTTCTCAGATTATACTTAATTACATTGATTTGTAAAACAAGACCTTAACTAACTTCTGACCTTAACTGTATTTCTGGTAGTCAGGCGGAAATAAAGCACTGAATTTAAAAAATGTTGACCCTGCATTTCTTTTAACAAATTTCAGAACTCAATCAGTATGTTGTGAATCGAAAATGAGGATCGTGATCAGCGTTTCGGATAGAATACGTTTATTTTATGAATACTAATTTGATTTTAATACTTGTAACTGACGAGTTGATTAAACGAATTTTGCAAATCTGAAAGTTATTAACGAAAAAAGTCAACCCATCAAAAGGGAAGGTATTTATTTAGTGTAGCAGTATTATAGAGGGAAACATTATTTAACTAAAAATTATTTTAGCAAGTTTCGACACTTAATCTGCATGGTGTACGTTGAAAATTGGGAAGAAAAGGGATCGTTAGTGACCAAGAATTAACGCAGGAGTTACAGTCAGAATAGGGCTTGTAGATGTATACCTTGAACAGATTGGTGATGATTTTACTACAGAAATGCACTGCAAATGATTTTACGATAGAAATGCTTTAATAATAAGAAAGAGAGTTATTGTCAATGTTCAGGAGTCACTAAAAAATTGTAAATAATTTTACTGTATAAATTTGTAGCGAATGAAGAAAGGCGTTGCTACTGACAGTATATAACTATGATATGTATAATTCGTACTAAATCACAGGTATTAAATCACTTTAGTACAAATGATACCAATATATCTAATTTGAACTTAGTGTACCATTCAAGCATTCAAGAGTATACAACCAATGCATCCTACCGATAGTCACCTATGGAGCTGAAACATGGAACCTAACTAAGAGACTGACCAGGAGACCGAGTTGCATGCAAAGGTCACATGAAAGAATCATGCTCAACCTCACATGGAGAGATCACAAGACAGCACAATATATCAGGGAGAAAACAGGAGTTCGAGACATCATAAAATCCACTAGAAAACTCAAAAGGCAATGGGCTGGTCATATTGCCAGAATGGTCATTACGACTCACAACATGGATCCCCAGAGATCACATGCGTAACCGAGGCCAGCTGAATACAAGATGGAGAGACGAACTAAACAAGTTCAGAAAGTATTGACACTGCGACGCTCATGATAGAGAGATGAAGGGAATCTTGGGGAAAGTCTATGTCTAACAATCGACTTCAAAAGATTTATGATTATGAGTTCAAAGTTTGATTATGATTTAATGTTTTTTTTTCCAGCATCATCATTTACTTCATTTCGTGTTGCAATACCTTAACCAAACTACATCAAAACCCACAATAATCAAAATTACTCCATTCAATGTATTCCTTACAACGAATATAGCTTTTTATCAAGAGTCATTTGTAAAGTTTTCAGAAAAATATTGTTTTAAAAAGCTCTTTTGTAAGATAAATTCAATTGACAGAAAATTCTTGTTGGAAAGTACATATCATCTTTTCTGATGCTATTCAACAGTGTCATCAATTATTTATAAATTGGAGAATGATTCACCTAAGGGTGAATGTAAGTATTTTGATTGTGATTGAAATGAGGACTAGTGCCACTTCCGATGGAGCATGTTTAGAAGGGGCTGGACTTTATGGTGAGTAGAGCACCCTGCCATAATCATCATAAAATCATAACAAAATAATTTTCTGTCCGTCTTACCGCACTGAAAATGTTTTTTACAATAGGAATGAACTGCAAACATTTTTTTACTATAGAAATACATTACAAATAAGTGAGAAAGTGACTGCTAATTACGTATTACCATGCATTCTCACAAAGTGAACCACTTGTACACCTGACTCTTAATTCACACGCATGAACTGGCACTGAAATGAAACTCCGTATATCTATCCACAAATAAGCACACGAAAAAGGAGACATAAAATTCATGTGTCTACCTATCAAGTTTTGAACATTTTGATACTTGTAACAAATACAACTTAGAAGTATTTCGATTGCTTCTGTTCATTGTGACCAATTTTGATAGTTATATCTAAATCTATATGATTCTTAAGAGCAGAAGTCATGAGAGATAACTTGAGGAACCATGAAGAAAGGTCTATAATCTTTAATCTTTTATTTATTTTCATTAGATTTCTCGAGGATCACTACCTCCCCACCAAAAAAACAAAAACAAAAAACAACTAACTAAACTCTGCTCAGCCTTGTATGCAGACTAATATATCATGTGAATGTCATCTTCGCACAATGGCCAATGGTCGAGTTATTGTGGCTCTCACAAGCACACAGATATGTCTTCAATCGTAGTTAGATGGATTCTCGGTTGTTTCATCGAACGACTTATCGCCGACACACAGTCAGCCAACGGGACTTTCGCCGAGCAGTCGATTTGTAGACAATCATTTCGACGTTATGATGTTTTGTCGACTTGGCTTTTTCGCCGACTGCCGTTTCGACGAATATTTTCTTTTGTATTATTTAGAAGTTGGAAAATTAAGAAGAAGAAAAAACATTGAAATTTCATAAAAATAATTTCATTTTACATCGCAAATAATAACATTGGAAGAACCAGATGTTAAGATATATAGATATGTTTTTAAAATCAATTTTTACGAATAGCCGGTGAAATACTCTAGCAGACACCGACCAGCTATTTAAATTACTTCCTTTCAAGACAGAAAAATTAGTTAGTAATCTCTAATTGCTTTTCAAAGGCATTGGAGCTAAATATCTGATGTATATTTTCTCTTTCTACCAATAATTTTCTAATTCAAAAGTGGCAAAGATTCACGGTTTGAGAAGCTTATCCTAGTTATCGAAGATGAAAAAAAAGCATACACCTGAAAGAAATAATTAACCTAACACATAGTTTCAACCGTCTTCTTCCAAAGGAGTCCCTTGCTCGCGGCTCACAAAAGATAGCAGTGAAAGTTCATACTATATTCGTGCTCAAAGTCCCCGAACTTTAGGTTTGCACCACGCAGGGTTGCCAGGTTTGTCTAGAGGGGGGGGGGGTAATCCGAACTTAATCTCACAGACTCACTCAAACAAAAACTTTGTACACAAAGGTTCAATTCCAGCAGGTCTGCGTCAAGGGACTGGTATTGAACCTGTGCTCCCAGACTCACTCAATTTCTTAATACGAAGTTATTCCAATACCTATATAAGGTAAGTCTCTGAGATAAAACTCGGATTATCACCCCTACTGGACAAATTTTGCCACCCTGACACCACGTATATATAACATCACTTTCCCTTATGTTTTCCACAGTGCTAATAAATCGTTTTACATCTATTAGTTACTTGAAAAAAAGAAGGCTATTTTGAAAATAAAATTACTGTTTTCCGTGTAGATGTGGTTACAATATGCACGAGTTCCTGACACTTAAATCCTTCAGTACTATGCCTTTATCACTGAGCTATATTCTCTTGTAATTAAATTGGAAACAATCAAGAATCAAGGAACTTTTAGGAATTCTTCGATTAGCGGGATTGAAAATGTTCAAAACTTAATAGGCGGACACATGAATTTTATGTCACTTTTTCTGGTGCTTATTTGTTAGTAGACATACGAAGTTTCATTTTGGTGTCTGTCTATGTGTGTGAATTAAGTGTTTGGTATGCAAGTGATTTACTCTGTGAGAATTCAAGGGAGTACGTTACTGCATTCACATACACATGCATGTATATGTATTTCTGTGTATATATGTATGCGTGTACGTATATATGCATGCATGTATGTATATATACATATATATATACATATATGTATATGTATATATACATGCATGTATATATATATATATATATATATGTATATATATATATATATATATATATATACACATAAACAAAGTAAGGCTAAGAAAGAGAAGAAACATGTAAGGAAATAGTAGAGAAAAAATAACAGGGGAGAAAACAGAAGAGCAGAATAACTAGAAAAGAACACAATAGAAACGAAATAAAAATGTAGTAAAAATATTTCAAAATAGAAAACTCTAAAGAAATTCTCTATTAGCGCTCATTTAATGAAGACATAGGAAAACCATAACGGGATTTTGTTGAGTCTTGTTTATCCTATTATGAAAGAAAAAAGCCAAGAAAAGAAACGAGAAGTTCGAAAGACATTTTCTAAAAAGGCAAACGAAAGTGTAAGAATCAGAGAAGTTCATGAAACAAACCAAAGAAAGAAAAAAGGATATTTTCTATTGCCTTTTTAGAAAATGTTGTTGTGCTGTTTGTTACCGCCGTGGACATTATCTTGGTAATGATGGCCAGGAAACGGGCCCATAGTGCATTAGAACAACTCTCTCTCGTTACTCAAGACTCCACCAGCAATACTTCCGGCGCTTGCGTGACGTAATTTCCGGTTGATAGCCAACAGCACATAAAAGGCATTTGCATTAGGATAAATGAAGCAGGTTTACTTTCAAAAGCACCCCTTTCCTACCCTATCCTATTCACTTCTATTTTGAAATTTATTCGTGCAGAATAGCATTTCTTTTACGAATTTCATTCAGTTATCTTCTAGTTTCTCATTAAATGAATGATTATCAATTGCTTAATTTTTTTTAATACTCAAAATAAAACCCACGAAATCTTAGAGATGTCATTGCCTTGTAAAAGCTACAAAAGTTTGACGGCAGTCTTTTGAAAATGTCCAAATTCCAAGCATTGATATTGCTATTAGTAAAGCATCTTTTATTCTGTATTCGAATAAATATACACTGCATATTGCATAGTTGAGGGTTGTTCTTAGTAGATAGAGTATTGGAATGTATACCAAGAGGTATGCAGGAATGATTCAGGGTTGTTTCATTGGATATTTGAAGCTAATAATTCCATTATAGATTTATGCCTCAGTAAAAACTGCGTTAATTTTCGTCGTGTTGACACTAGAAAAAAAGTACAAGTTGCCTATTGTCTATGTTTATGTTTCTAAAGATGTGTGATTATTAATTTCCTATTTATCTCCGTGAATACGTCTTCGCGGCTATTAAACTAACTGCTTGCACCGTAGTTTACTGTAATACTATTTTGATTAAACTGAACGTAAAACAATCTGTAAAAAAGAGAAGATTGATTCCTCTCTTCATATTCATAGTATTTTCATATCAGATTTTTTCAAGACTATATCATTTATTGAAACTTTTTTCTCGTCACCAAACTTGTTTTTGTTCTTTGTTCTCAACAACTATTAATTCTTTAGTTTACCTTACCCGAATCCTCAAATTTTCGATCCAGACCATAGAAGACGACGAAAAAGTAATAAACACTTACGCACAGGCTTGAAAAAATGGAAAGACGCCCACTCGTCACAAAATCTCCACCAAAATGATAAACTCTGACCCTGACTTAAAGTGCTTGGATACTGTGCTATGTCGTGGCTTGGAATGGATTATATCTTACACCATGTTATTGCTTTCACCTCTCAATGATGGTCACATATTGCCCCCATAATTTACAGCTTTAAGGGGTTTATGGTCACAGGCAAGATACACAATTAAACAAAGAACGGACAACTAGGTTATAAGCTCCAAAACAAACATTGTTGTCGACTGCAATACATAGTTAAACGTTTTTTTTTCTTCTTTTGGCTACAAATAAGACGTAAGCGTGGATAAATGATAGAAAAGTCTCTCAGAGAAAAGACTACCTTCGCGCACAGTTATACAAGTTGATTTACCTATTATCAGCGAACGACGGGAATTTCCGTCATTACAGTCTTACGGCTAACCCAATGAAGTTTCAGCTTTATTGTGTTTGATGGCAATTCAGTTTTTTTTTGTGAGTCTTGGCTTTTATCTTGCAATATAAAAAATTATCTTGCAACGGACAAGGCGTTTTATCTTGCAATCTTCTTTATTTAAATGGAAATAGCATGCATTAGAAACACATGCACTGTAAGGAGAGCGTTGTTTTACCAAGAAAAAATTCTCCCGCCCAACTCTCATAGTGTCTACCACTTGTCTGTAATATCCAATGCATTAACAATGAAGATCAGCTCATGTATAGCTGCTATGTAGAACTCGATGTAGAATAATTGCGTAAATTTTGATTCCCCATTTTTCAGACTGTTATAATCAATGAAAAATATCTCTGGATCGAAAAAATATCCTAGATTTGCCACTAAATTCATACACACATACACACATATATACTCACCCATACATATATACATACCCATGCGAATATATACTAATATATATATTCACACACACACATACACATGTACATAAACACACGCTCTTACACACACACACACACACACATACATATACATATATATATACATATATATATATATATATATATATATGTATATATATATATATATAAAACAAACATGTACACACACACGCACCCTCTTTCCCTTCAGCTTTCCCTCAATGTCTGTTTTCTTTTTTTACTTAAGTTTTATATATGAGTCAAGTATAAAGATGTTTAAACAAATCCAAAAGAAACCGGTGTTAGAAAAGAATATTATCTGAAATATTTCCGTTTTGATCAATAAATGATATCTTTTACTTATATACACATACACGCATACATACACAGGCGTAGGCTCACAGCCTATGATGAAAAAAAGCATTTATCTTACACAACAAATATTCATTTGTCAACATAATCTGGTTAGTTACAGTCACTCATAATTCAAAACAAATCATTTACCATTTACGATAATCATTATCAAAGTATAATTAATTATCCCTTATTCATCATTAAGCATAATTATTTATCGTTTGCTGTCATCATTACTGTTTCATATGTACTATTTTACCCGTGCCGTAAAAAATGACGGAGGCATCTGGATAATTTTGCAATTGCATCGTACTTAAAAATATAAAAATATGCAGCTCAGCATTTTCTTGTTTATGTTCAACCAGGATCAATCTTGATTTTTACACATTTGCAAAACAAAAATAGATAAATGAAGGACTCTACACTATAATTGATATAAATTGATTATCTCCCTTGACGAATGTTATAGACAAAACTATAGACATACACGTTGCATGTTATACTCGTCGATTATTAATTTCTTGTTGATACTCACATAATCCTCGAAACAATTGAATCATAATCATTTTTAATGTATACTTTTCAATTGTTTTACTTTTATTATTAACTGTTTACTCTACTTACCATGAATTATTCCCTATCTTTTTTTATTAAGAGATTCATTGTTTATTGATTCTTATCAATAAATCTGTAAATATTAATAAGTTATCGATAATCTATTGTTAATTAAATTTCGTGCCATACAAAATTCTACAACTCATAGTCACATTAACATTATGATCAGCTCGTCAGAAAATAAGTAATTTTCTATCCATTAAGAACTTTTCATATTTACTTTTGACAATATAATTACGATTGATCACAAAATGTTCTCAATTTTCGTATCATTTTCTGCTTTTTGATATTTAAAAAAAAATATCATTCAATTTCTTTGATTATTGTTTTCAATTACAAATATTGATTTATCATTACTTGTTATCTGGCAGATTTCAAAAGTTATTCATTTTGTTTAATTTTCTTTTTTATTCTTATGGATTATTTACTTTCTTTCTATCATTATGATTTACACGTCTTGTTTATCTTACTTGTTTAGTGATTTTCATTAGTCATTATTGTCTAATAGTTAAGTACGTTGGTTGATTAGTCTTTGGTTTAGCTAATCATAATGGTAATGTGACTGTAAGTTGGAGGATCTTGTATGGCACAAAATATGAATGCGATCTCCGCCTGTCAGCTCTTTATGGAATTGTAAATCTGAGTCTCTCACTAACGAAAGAAAGGAAATCATCCAAACTGGGATTAATCATTAGGGCTTTTTAAAATTCGTAAGAAGACAGACTTGACGTACAGACTCAAAACTACACTTGTGGGACATCGAGTGATAATCAAACTCACTACAGCAGCTAATTGGTCTGCGGGACGAGCTTATCAACTATTGCACTAGAGTAGGCCCTTTATCAAAAGTATTTACTCAACTTGGTTAAGTACGGCGAAATGTCACAGTAATGGAGCTTTCAGCACAGATCGTACTAAAGACACGAGTGAAATGGTCTGGGAGAAGAACTTGCTAACCACTAAACCACGTTATGCACCTTAAATAATTATTTACTAAGCTTGAATTCGTCTGCTTAAAGACTCAAGCACATTTTTCTTTCATAATATTCGTAGAAAAAGAAATAAGACTTTTTCATTTGTTCCCATCAAAAGCAAATGTTCATAATTTAAAATACGGGAGACTAAAACGAAAAAAAAAAAAAAAGATAGAAATGATTATTCCATTCTTTTTTTCTGGTCGACAATAAACTAAATTCGTGATGTTGTTTTCAAATTTTAACAGTAATTTGATCTTTTCACTTTGGGCCCAGATCAGTCAAGTTCACAGTTTCGTTTATTTTTTTTTCTTATTTATCATTCGCACCATTTGTTTGATTCCTGTCTCGCCAGCTTTCTGTTTTGTAATAGAACTCCCTGAAGTAGATTCAGGACCCTTCCAGGATAGGGGATTTGCATAAAGATTTTTTTTTGTATTTAACGAAAAAAAAAAAGAAAAGAAATTAAAGAATAATTATGTAATGATGTTTTTCTTTTGATTATCCCTAAAAAAATATTTTCATTCGATGCTTATTCAAAAATAGCTATATACTATTCACCAATTAAAAACAAATAATTGTAAAGAGTATCTTTTCGCAATTAACCCTTTAAAACTTACAGATTATAAATATGTTGCAATTTCGACAATTTCGTGGTCTTTATTTCTATGCTTAGTCACTGTTAGATTACAACTAAAGGCTAGTTGAGAGACCGCACATGATAAGTGTCCAACGAACAATTTCTTTTAAGGTTGATATTTGCGTAATTTTTAGAGCCAAAATGTCAAGTTTACATTTTATCTTAAAGCTTGAACACTCTGTATTATAATTTTTAGGATGTTATAGTTTCAAAATGAAAAAAAAAAATAGCTTTGAAAAAAACTGAACATTGTACCGCTAAAAATAACGAAAATATTAACTTAAAAAAATGGTTTGTCGGGTAGTCATCATGCGCAGCTACTCCATTTAATCTTAGTACCTATTGCTTTTATAACAGTGAGTGAGGGGGGAGCAGAAATTTTTGCTTTATCAAAAGGGGGTGCGAATTTAGAAAGTTAAAGAATCCTACTTCACAACTTCGCTCAACTTGACAGTTCTCAGATTTTCTGACTGACCGTCGCCGTGACATAATTATTGTCCTTGTTTTTTTTTTTTTGTCGTTCGGGATTTCTCTTCGCTTCAAACTTGGTTTTCATGTCAAGAGACAATATTAAAAAAAATTAACATCTCGTCTCTCGAGTGGCTCTCATGGTGTGGAATCAGACCCTTATTGCACGCTTAACTAGGAAATCTTTTTTCGCAAGCGACGGTCCATCGGATGGAGAAACGGCACTTAAATTTGTTCCACAATTAACCATACACGAAACGTCACTTTCCTCTATTGTCGCAGTCAACGCATATTTCTTTTTGTTTTGTTTTTCTTCTTGTTTTCTTTTGTTTTTCGTACGATCTTGTTTAAATTTTTTTTTCATTCTGTCGCGTGTATGAAAACTGCTGCTTGATGCTTTCGCAGGCTCCGGAACCAAAAGAACCAATAAATTCAAAGATCATACTTGACGGCTTATAAAAAAATAGAAGAAAAAAAAAAGGTGATCACAAAACAAAAGCCAAATTGAAAAGAATATTGCAAACAAAATATGACTGGTTGGAGAGTATTTGTCGCCATTGGTCAAGCCAAGTTGCCTAATTGGTGCAAGCGAGAGAGAGAGAGAGAGAGAGAGACAGAGACAGAGACAGAGACAGAGACGGAGAGAGAGAGGGGGTGTTGATAAGGAGTGTCACTTTTCCCGCCACCAGTACCTTTGTTTCACTCCCCGCTGCGCGTGCACGCTGTAATCGCTCGTCATAACCCTTCCCATTGACGCTGCCTTTCTCTGACACACACGCAATACGAAAGAATCATCATCAGTCTTTTAGCGTCCGTCGTTAGACATAAACCTTCCCCAGAATCAGCCATATTTCTCTATCATGAGCGTCGTGGAGCCAGTATTTTCTGAATCGGTCTAGTTCATCTCTCCATCTTGTATTCTGTCGGCCTCGGTTTCGCGTGTGATCTTTGGGGATCCATGTTGTGAGTCATGATGTCCATCACTTGTCTGCCATTCTTGCAACATGGCCTGCCCATTGCCATTCAGGTTTTCTAATCGTTTCTATGATGTTTCGGACTCTTGTTTTCTTCCTGATATACTGTGCCGTCTTGTGATCTCTCCATGTATGTATGACTCGGCATGATTCTCTCGTGCTAACTACTAATGTACGCATGAGTAAATGCTAACACTGAAATGAACACTTCACCAAATTCTCTCCTCTCTCCCCACCCCACACACATACATACGTAGATGAAGTTTGAACAAAGATAAACAAGGCATAGAACAATGAATTGAGACAGTATGGATATATAATGTAAATATGAATATTCATAAATATAAATATATACTAGCATTCCAAGGGAAATTATGAATCACCACGATATATATATATATATATATATATATATATATATATATATATATATATATATATATATATATATGCTGCGTTTTATCTCGTATATTGAGCATTCGATACTGGTAACATGAAGTTACTCCGATGAGAATACTACTAATATGGTTTAATTTATAAATTTATGATTTAAAAAAACTAAACACGCCTTCTTAGTCACGCAACAGGGTAATCAATTAAAAAATTGGAAAGAAGGGGTGATCAATGAATGTTACTTTTATTGCTGGGGTGGGGACGGGGGCTATGATCACTACATAGCACAAATTTCCCCAAAACTTTCCTGGGGGTTGCTGGACACCATCTATGGGACCAATTTGTCACAAACTTCAGTTGTAAACTGAAACCCCAAATAAAACCTTTCTTCCCCAAAAACATTTTCCCATTTCATTGAGAGATGTATGTGTGTGTGTGTGCAAAATGTCAAGTTTCTACAGTGAACTGTTTGGGCTGGGCGAAGTCTGGATAGCTACATAGATATATATGAATGTTTGAACATGTGAATATCCTAAACACAGAAACGGCGATTTAACCGGTCCGTATTGGGCAGCAGTGATAAATAGATAATTATGTTCATATATATATATATATATATATATATATATATATATATATATATATATATATATATATATGAACATAAGTATGTCTTTATACTATCCAACAACAACGTTAACTGAAAGAACTTTTTACAATAGCCAATAGAAAATCTAACTATGCTTAGTAAAAAAATCGTGCACCTTGTCTTGATAGCAGTGGTTTATCACTTGGTCTTGCAGACCATTGCTACTGTAGTGAGTTCGATATAAATGCAACATACTTGAAGCTTTGCGCCTATCAAGTTTCATAAATACCTCTAGGAATTAAGTTAATAATTAAGTTTATTTTTCTAGAATCAAATGCTCAGCTTGTCTGTTATCATTTTTCTTTCGTATGATGAAAAGCAGAAGTACGAGATAGCGTCACAAAAAAAAATCAGCACGGAAAACGGAATCAGCAAACCCAGTCCGAATTTCGGCTGAGGTAGGTTTTTTTTTTAGCAATGGTATTTCCCATCGCAAGACATCGTAGCAGAAAATGTCTCATTTTCAGTATGCCACAATTGTTGACGGAGAAGAGACAGTGTTTGCCCTTAGACAAGTCATTCTTCCATCACTACAACCTAGGCAATAATAGCTAAAAACTGCTTTAATCACTTTTGATAGGACCAATTATAGCATATTTTTCATCATTAGATTACCCGGAAATTGCAAGGTTATTTAGAAATGTTTATGAATAGTTCTTGAAATTTCCTCGGAATAATGATTACTAAAGAGTAAACAAACAATTTAGTGGGAATAATCATATTAGAAAGGAACATTTATATGATTTGTTTCTGCCAAGCCAATTAGTCTCTGAGGCCTAATCAGTGAAGGCAACGTCCATGTCATACAGGATTCCGCTGGAGATAATATAAAGATTTACCGGGGAGAAATACTACGTCTAAAGAAGAAGCAGCATTGTTCTTTTATTAAAAGCGCCACCACCCAGTAGGTACTTATCCTTCTTCTTCCTTAATCAGAGGTAGAAGAGCAATCATCAATGATAAATCACGCGGGTCAGAGCCAAAGAAAGGAATTCATCAGCTTCGCACCGAGAGACAAGTACCGTGTATCTAGTCTGCCAAAAAAAAAAAAATAAAAATATATATATATATATATATATATATATATATATATATATATACTATTCAAACATTTACACCTTTTGAAAGTAATTCCATTTGCCTATTAATAAAACAAAGATCACAATCATACAATTCAAAATTCAAAATACTTGTGTCATTTCACTATTTTCAAATAAAATTATTCATTTAGCTTCGCCGAATATCATTTTCCATTTAATATTTACGTTTAAAAACTCAAACAAAAAAGACTTCAGGATGGCAGTCCTTCGACAGAGCAAGCTCAATCTTCAAGAACAAGAAAATCCCTAGAAAGAAGGGTATACAACCAACACATCCAATCAATAGTCGCTTATGGAACTGAAACATGGAAGCTAACTGACTTGCAAACTGAGAAGCATGCAAAGTGCACATGAAAAATCGTGCTCAATCTCAAATGGTGAGATCACAAGTCAGCACAATATACCAAGGAAAAGTCAGCAGTCCAAGAATCTAAGAATCCATAAGGAAACTGGAATGGCAATGGGCTGATCATGTTGCAAGAATGGCAGACAACCAATGGACATCGTGACTCGCGACATGGATCCCCAAAGATCACATGCGAAACCGAGGCCGACAGAATACAAGATGGAGAGACAGGCTAGACAAGTTCAGAAAGTATTGGCCTCGTGACGCCTATGACAGAGAAATCTAGCAAATCCTGAGAAAGGTCTATGTTAAACGGCAGACGATAATAATAATAATAATAATAATAATAATAATAATAATAACGATGATGACATAAATGTTCTGCAAAATGTCACTATTCTATCAGAGAAGGGATATTTTCACATTGGGTATACAATCAATAAATTATGGCCCCTTACTTAAGATGGTGGGTTGGGTGGGTGGATGAATGAACAAAAAAAAAACAAAAAAAAAGCACGAAAAATTGAGAAAAAAGTACAATTAATCCAAAGGGACAAAGACAACGACTTGGGCCAATCGTCATAAACGTGCACTTGCACATTCAAATCCAAACAAGAGAACCCAAGGAGGTAAGTGGTAAACGCAACAATAAAGACCAATAATTACAGACATAGATATATTAACACACACACACACATACACACACATGCACATACACAATGGAAAAAAGGGGTCGTTTTAATAATCAGGTAGCATAAAATAACATACATTGATAACAAATGATACCTACGTATATTGAAAATAGAATTTTTCTGAGTTGTGTACAGACTTTGTAATTAAACAGAGCTTCAGCCCTCTCATTATTTTGCCCCTAGCAGTAACGCAAGGCCATGTCAAAAAGCAAGTCCAAGTACTATAGTGATCACAATGGCAGTGTATATGCGTTATCAAGAGTAGCCATTGGCATAATGGCCAGAATCAAGGAGATGCCGTGGTTGAGTTATCGTTTATGGCGGTTCTTAATTGGCCGCCATATTGGTCATTTTCACTAGTGTGGGTCCAGAATGAGGTCCCTCGTCCTCTACATTTACTAATACTCAGCACTTGACAAAGAACCTCACAGAGCCACGAATCACTTCGCACTTATGATTAGAATGATCCACTGACTGTGTCCTACTTGAATTTTGTAACCGCAATGAATTTCCGAGCGGGAGGAGAGAGGGGGGGGTGTCTATTTCAACTTTAACCGTATGTTTTTTCTTTTATCTGATTTTATATTCAATTTTCCTTTTCTTTCTTCATCACAATTTTTGCCTCTTTTTTTCCTTCCTATTTTCCTTCATAATTTCTTTCTTCCTTTTCCCTTTCGTTTCTACCTCTTTCCTCCTTTTACTGTCCTCACTTTCTTTCTTTCTTTCTTTCTTTCTTCCTTCCTTTCTTTCTTTCTTTCTCCCTATTTTCATTTCTTTTTTCCTTTTTCAATGCCTCCACTTTTTTCTTTCTTTCTTTCTTTCTTTCTTTCTTTCTTCCTATTTCCATTTCTTTTTTCCTTTTTCAATGCCCTCACTTTTTTCTTTCTTTCTTTCTTTCTTTCTTTCTTTCTTTCTTTCTTTCTTTCTTTCTTCCTATTTCCATTTCTTTTTTCCTTTTTCAATGCCCTCACTTTTTTCTTTCTTTATTTCTTTTTTCCTTTTCTATTTCACATATTTCATTCTTCACATTTCTTTCTGAATTCCACTCCCTTCATTTTTCCTTCTTTCCTTCTTCGCTTTCGATCTCCATATCAATATTCATTAAATGATACTTTCATATTTTTTGAAAGATAATTGCCTATCTTTTTACTTCCCACCGACCTGCCCTTCTTGCAGCTTCCTGTTTCTTTCGTTTCTTTCGTTTCTTTCGTTTCTTTCTTTCTTTCTTCCTTTCTTTCTTATTCCTTAGACTCTTTTTTTCTTCACCCATTTCCCTACTTTTTATTAATTTATCGTTCCTTTGATTTGTTTACCTCCCATCTTTTTTTAAATTTATTTACTAAACTGTCAGAGCCACCACGTCAATCTCAATTACTAATATTGCCACCACCACAATGACAAAAGTCATTGAAAATCATCATAAGCATCATTCATTGCCCCGTGCACAGCTGGTAATATGTCCAGGCTAGACGAGAAATGTAGGCCCCATCTTATATTGCTCATCAAATATTTTGTAATAAATGCTAAATATATGATTTATTCTCCCGATAGTCACCTATGGAGCTGAACATGGAACCTAACCAAAAGACAGACCCACAAACTGAGAAGCATGCAACGCACGCATGAGAGAATCATGCTCAACCTTACATGGAGAGATCACAAGGCATCACAGTCCGAGACATCATAGAAACTATTAAGAAATATAAGTGGTAATGGGCAGGCCATGTTGCCAGAATGACAGACAACCGACGGACATTACGACTCACAATATGGATCCCCAATGATCACACGCGATACCGAGGCCGACATAATACGAGATGGATGAACTTGACCAATTCAGAAAATACTGGCTTCGCAACGCCCACGATAGAGAATCGTGGTGAATTCTGGGGGAAGTCTTCGTCCAACGACGAACGTTAAAAGAATGATATACATGTGCATATAGAGTATATGATGTACCTTCAAATAACAGAGCAATAAACAAAAACTAGACCAACTTATAGAAAAGGGTATTTGGGATCAGTTTTATCAAAATGTATTTGACAAAAGAGTATAGTACTGTGAAAAGACACAGAAAACACAATAGGATTGGCTCTGCCAGGAAGGCGGGTGGGGGGGGGGAGCAAAATTTCCTACAAGGAGAGATTACAGGTTTTGAGACTACTGGCATTACGCTACCGTAGAAACAGAGGCGACATGATCGAAATGTTCAAGTTATCACACGATTTTTTACAACGAAAGTGGAACGCAGACCTTTCTTCATTCTCGATCCGATCACTAGCGAGATCACAGATTTTGAGGCCACAAGATCAATAGATACAAAAAAAAGGTATTAGAAGATTCCCTCTCAAGTGCCAAGCGCCAAACAATCTTCCAAGGGTAATAGTGGAAGCGCCAAGCCTAAAATGCATTCTAGAACTGTCTGGACAAATAGTGGAAGTTAAAAGGAATTGTTTACAACCCTGATGTAGATCTCTATACAATAATATCTGCTCCCAGAACAAGATACCAAACAATCGACTTGATGCAAGATGCCATCTCTACGGCTTTATCCCAAAATACTTTTACATTGCTATATTATATCGTGGGCTCGTGTCAAATGGGTTACAGCCTCTCTCTGTTCAGGCTTCGCTACACCATAACCAATATCATTTTTGTCAGTCTCCTATAAGCTATGAGTTATTTCAATTAACTAGAAGTTATTTTTTATGCAGAAGACCTCACTTAGCACAAAAGCTAGATGAAAACCCTTGGCTTTGAAGAGAGAAAAAAAAACTGAGATTGCACATTGAAACAAATATGAGAAAAAAAAAGAAGAAATTGAAAGAAATAAGAAAAGACTAACAAGCCCCATTTAGGGAGATATACAAGTTGAACCGTTTCAAAAACTGCGATGTCCCATGTGAGAAACAAAAGAAGCAACCAAGTATTAAAATTGACATCTTTAACAGATATCTGTCTTCAATTCATCTTCAGATCTCTACGGCCGGAACTCACGCGAGAACCAGCGGCAAGCGAGACTCCCTCTGGTGCTGTTGAACGGAACGGAGAGGACACTGATTTAATGTAAAACAAAGGAAGAGAAAAGACGCGCATGAACATTGTTCTCAATCTCTGCGTCTTTTCCCCCGGGGGAGAGAGATTTTTAGCTTGTCATTTAGCAAACATTGTTTTAGACTCTCTCGGTTGTTTTCCCCTTATGATGACGAAGACGAAGTTACTGGTGTTGGTATTGTACCATCTCCTTGGTGACGATGGGGTTAATTAGTGAGGCAAGCCGTTGTCTGGCGTCGAGTGGAGTGTTTGTCCTGACCCACGGACGACCAGGAGGTAACTGTCGCACTCGGACTTATTGACATCATATCACGGTTGGCTGGGCGTCACTTTCCATGCAGAAATGTAAACACACACGTTTTTTTGGGAAAAGGCAGGCATCAACAATCAACAAAAGATGTCCATCTACGTTCATTATTTGTAGTACAGAAAAATACAAACAGTTCTTAGTTTATCCGCCAAGATGGGTGACATTAATTGTCTTGTATTGCGGGCGACTTTATGTGTAAATAGTTCCAGTGGCGTTTGGGGTAGAAAAAGAAGAGAATGAGAAGGGTGTGGGTAATGAGAAAGAGAGGAACAGTGGGTGGGGACTATAAACGAATTTTATACAAAAGCAGTTAAATAAAACAGCTACAGATGTAAGGAGAAAACATTTGGAATTGGGAGAACATCATCCCGAAGTTGCTTGCTTTTTTCGTATTTCTTTCTTTGCTTACTTTTCCACCATGAAATATCTTTCTTTTCTTCTTACACCCCCTTTTTTAAAAATCTTTTTTCGTTTTTTCAAACCATTCATTAATCCCTTTTTTTTAATTCGCGCTTTCCTCTTTATATATATTCATTCATGTTTTTTAATTCATTTTATTTTTCTCTTTATTTCTTTTCTTTCTTTTATTCATCAATTTTTTCTTTTCATTTTCTTTCTTTCTTCCTCTTCCTTTTTTCATTCATTCATTTATTCATTCAATCATTCATTATTTATTTTTCTTCCTTTCTTCCGTTTTAGAGGGCTTTATTCCAGGTTTTTCTTGGTAGATTCGGAATTTATTTTTAATTCTCTTTTTTAACGAATAGAGTTCATTCCTTTTCTTTTTACCCTTCTTCTTTTTTTTAATATTCTAATCAATAAATAAGAAGAAAGAAAGAAGAAAAAGATAATTCTATCATCGGATTAATTCTCAAGAATAACCTAACTTCAGGCAATACCAGCATAAGAAAAGAAGAAAGCCATTTTGATTTTTATGTATGTGCTTGCCTGCATTTTTCTCTATGTGTTTGCATTCATGTGTGTATCTGTGTGCGCGCGGGTGTACAAATGTGTGTGTGTGAGTGAGTGAGTGAGTAAGTGTGTGTGATTATTTATTTCTCGAATGATCTTTTAACGCATTAAAGGGATGATTAACCAAAAAGGCAGAAAAACAAACTATATAGCAAAATTAGAAACTTAAAATTTCTTATCAAAATGAGTTGGCTTTCTTTCGTGATGTTTATTAAACTTGAATTGAATGAAGAAGATTGTCTCATGCCAATCAGAGAACAGTGTTATCTTACTTAACCCTTTCGAGACAAACCAGTTCAGTTGCTTGATATCAGATTTTTCAAAATGGTATAAAAAGTCTGAAACGTGGTTAATTTTTATTTAATGGTTAATTAAACAATTCTTTTAATAAGTTGAAAAAAAAATCGATATTTGAAGAACTAAAATCATGATGGGACGCATTTGTCTTAGGTGATATTTATCCCGGGGCAGGTTTTTTCCCAGTAGACATTCTAACCGGGAAAATCTCATTTACTTCATTTTTCCTGACACATTCGTACCGTAGAGGTCTTTGGGGAGATTTATATAATATCTACGTGTAGTCATAAACTTTACATTTTTACTGAAAAATAATTTTAGCCTAGAAATTTCGTTATTTTAATATTAACAGTCATCCAAATCATCCTACGGTGTCTCATTGTACAAGTCAGTTACTCTCCTGACCTCGTTAATGTACTACGTTAAGATATTTTGCGTTATTCACAGAATACTGAATTCTATGATTGTTGTTCACATTTTAATGTGCGTTAAATATTATAGTGAGGATCGCCAATTGTTTAACCACGGACCTGGTCAGGGATTTAAAACAGTACAGGCATTTCACTGTGGTCTCCCCCTAGCTGTGTTGATCGGACACAACCTCCTCACCTGTATTTAACTTAAATATTTAATTTAGAATACTATTCATTTTCGTTTGTTTGTCTTTCACTCGTACATAAAGTCATAGAAACTTCAGATATACATCTCACAGGTGTCTTGAAACTGTTAATGTATTGATACTCACAGTAGCACCAGCAGATCTATATTCGTCTGGTTGTTTGCCTAACTAAACCAGGTTAACTGCGTACACTTGACCAATCCTGTATGAGTCCCAGTGGGTTAAAGGAAGAAAATCCAAGAACTTAACCGAATTAAATAGACAAATTAGTAAGACCGAAACATTGTGACTTTAGCAATCAGGATAAAGACATCAAATAGAATAAATCAGTGGATAATCATGATAATTCTTCATCTCAGGAAATCAGATTAGTGTGAATCACATGCGACGGAGAAGATGAAGACTTGGCATCCCATATCTATCTTTAATTCTTCTAATACTCCAAATACTTCTAGATTACATAAAAAGGCAAGCAACGATTTTTCACCAAAAAAGCTAACGTAATCAATTTAGCAATTTTCGGGCATTCCACCGATTAATGTCAATGTTTTTACCAAATTTTAAATCTTCTTACCGAACGTACATGCGTAATAGTGTTCTGCTTGTTCGGCAAAATTTCCTCTGAATGCTGATTTGTCAGTGATCCAACATTGGTTGGAGAAAGAGTTTGAATACCAGAGCAAACGGGTATCCCAACAGATAAACCCTAATGGGAATGCAAAACTTCATCTTATGTCCGGGATAATTCCAGCGTGAACTATATATTTATAATAAAGAGAATAGAATGTAAATAGGAAGTCTATTGTCACCAGTCACTGCAAGCTTATACACGAAATTATTTGAAGATATTGCTCTTAGATAAGCATCTTTGAGATCAATTTTTGTGATTAGGGTATATAGACGATATTTTGTCCTTTGATCAAGCTAGGAAGAACCTGATATGTCACAAAGCTTTGAACTTGATCATAAGTTCTTCGAACTTCGTATTGAGAAAGAAATGTAGCCCCCAATTAGTCAACTCGTGTGCGTTTTAATCCCAGCACCGACAAGATATTTATAATAAAAAAACAGTGAATCGTCATAGGTTCGAGAAAGAGTTTAAATACCAGTGCAAATTGGCATCCCGGTAGATAAACCTAATAGAAATGCAAACCTTCATCTTATGTACGGCATAATTCCAGCATGGACTAGATATACATTGTAAAGATAAAGGAATCTTAATAAGAATTCTGAAAAATGATGAGTACCGTATATGCCAGTGTATTTGAACTCTGAATATTCTGAGGTGTTTGTGCATATATACACTGGATAAGTAGATCGACCCCTTGCTAAAAAAAATGCCAGCACTACAAACATCCGACCCTCAAAATTTTGTATGTGTTTACCAGCAGATAACTAACATTAACAGAACTTTAATTCAACAAAAAAATTTACAAGTACTACAAACGTTATATAAACAAGTGGGATTGGTGTATCGGCATCGAGGCCTATGCCAATAGGTAAATATGTATTGTAAGCCAATAGGCAAATGACATCGTTAGATCTAATATCAATACAATAATCTCATGCTGAACGTGCACAATACTTGTAAACATTTGCCACAAAACTGTAACACTATATAATACAGGGGAGCTGGTATTTAAAATCTTGTGTTTACAGTTGTGGGGGGATTCAGTCTACCCCAACGTTTTAAAAAAACATTCTTAAAATGTTGAACAATACGCTAGCATATACGATGCTCTCATCATAAAAGCTCAACGAATAATTGCTACTTACGTTAGTTCGTTGGATAGACATTGCCAGTAATAAGATGTTCAATCAATCGTAATTGTTTGACTCTTATATAGTAGTTTGAAATACGATACTGGTGATTTCCACAACCAAGTATTCGTGTCTATATCATCTTTTTTTATCATAAATATAAAATATAGAATTTTCAGTTATTGGTTAGATTTTTTGTTACGATGAAGTTTCGGATCCACTGTCTCGGAGAGCTGTGGTCAGTTGGTGTTTTACGTTTTTGGAAGAATGCTCACGTTTTAGGTGTAAATAATCGAGCAAGTCTTATTTTTATTAAGAATTTGTCACGATAACAAACATGAAACAGGTAAGAGTTGATATACGAAACTTGGAACAATCATACAAGTTACAGTACCTGCAAGGCATAAGAGCATTAGTCGGCTACCAGATGGTAATAGGTCATGTTTTGTCATGTGCTACGACCTTATCCTTACCTCTGACAGATATCAGCCATTACATGCTCGGTCTATTAGTCGAGTCCTAGTTTTCAAGAGGAGTCAATGATGGTCAAAAAGTCGACTTATACACCGGTATATACAGTACTCATAAATGTAAACTTTGGTTATGAAGGCTATGGATAACTTGCAGTTGTTTTGGCTTCTAAAAAAAATCTCTGAAAATAAATGGGTTTATATTAGAATGTAAATCCATATAATTTTTCTTTGAACTATTTACAGGCAGATTTGGGATACTGAAAGTATTTTTCTATCAATATAGAATTGTTCTTCTTTCTTTCCCCCCTTTTTTTTTGTTTCGCCCGCGAGGGGCTTATAAATAGATTCCTGTATTTAATAAGTTGATTTAGTGCTATTTTGCATTCTCGGGTTCATGGAATCATCCATTTCTTCGCCTTGATATGCAAATGCTGCAATGGGAAAATTTCTCATTATCAGAGAAGCCAAGCTTTGACGTTCCATTTCCAAAATCAAAATGACAGAGGGCAACTTGGGGTAGAGAGAAACATATGCAGCAATCCACCAGGAATACAAAGACATCACGTGGTCACAGAGAGAGAGAGAGAGAGAGAGAGAGAGAGAGAGAGAGACACACACACACACACACAGATACAAAGAGACAGAGACATGCATACAGATTTACAGATATACACACACAAAACGATAAATCATCGTACGCATACACACAGAGAGACACAAACACGAACGCAAATATATATATATATATATATATATATATATATGTGTGCGTATGTGTGTGTGTGTGTGTGTGCATGAGTTTTTGTGTGTGTGTGTATTATTCCGTTAGATATGTGCAATCGCAAATATGACTTACCATATACATGTGTGTACATCTGCATATGTACAAATATTTCTTTAGAGAGAGAAAAAGAGAAAGAGATCGAGATGTAGTATGAGAACTTCAGAAAGAAAATGTTTATTGTGATATACATATATATACATATACATATATACATATATATATATGTATATATATATATATATGTATATATATATATATATTGGGGTGTACATATATATATATATATATATATATATATGTATATACATATGTATATATGTGTGTGCGTATATAAATATATATAAATTAGAGTTGTATGTGTGTGCATGCAATTTCTTATTCCATAAGCATGCAAAACTATTCATGTCCACGTATAAACATAATTGGATGTGATAATATAATACAGGAGCATCAGGATCATAATTTTGCATAACAGCATTTTCATTTTCTAGTTATCATCTTGTCCTGCTTTGTTATATAGGAGTATCTATCTATCTATCTATCTATCTATCTATCTATCTATCTATCTATCTATCTATACAAATTATTTCTCTTATACACCAAGATATCTCAATAAGTCAACACCCTAATGATGAAAAAATATTTATTTCATCCAGCAAATATTATTTTCGACAAGTTCTCTTTCTTTGTCAATGCATTCAATTCAATCGTATGTATATATATGCGTGTAAATAAATTTGGTTGTTTGTAAGTTTGTTTGTATGCACAAATGATCCCAAAAGATGGCTTTGTTAAGCCTGGCTGAAGGAGAGTGTCAAAGTTCTTTAATGAGAGAGTGGACAGAAAAGGGAAGAACAGACCTGGCTGGTGGTCCTGATGAAGAGGGCAAAAACAGACTGTCTGGATTAGCCTTCATTCGACTATATGTGGCTGAAGTTTTTACAATTTATCCTATAAAAATCTACGATAGCCGCTCAGGTGAATTTATGTAACTTTTTTATGAATATTTCCAATTTTAATGTTAAAGTCAACATTTGTTGCCAACGATGATTTCTTCGGAAGGCAAAACTGCTCTTGAAAAATTTATCTAAATTATGTTTTTGACTTCAGCCAATGACATATCCGAAGAAAAATTAGATAATAAGTTGTCAAGTCTTCAGGAGGCATGTTAGTTTTGAAGTAACGTCAAATTCAATAAGGAAATCTCATTTTTACACCATATGGACTTCCAAATGATTTTTCAAAGGGCCTTTTGTCCTCTCCCACATGACTGTCAGAGTAAATAGAGCTATCAATACATAGAGTAAAATTTACTAGGATATTTACCCGGTGAATGTTAACATTTTGTGTCTAACTCACCCTTCAACAACCAGCAATATATCTTATCCTTGTAACTATGGAAGCAAAATGCAGATTCTCTTTTGAATATTAAATTTTTATTATCCAATTAGTTTCAATAGTTTTTGAAAACTAACGATTCTAAACAATAATTACTACATCTGAGGACGATCCTTCAGAATTATCTCCCTTTTCTCTAAAAAGTGAAAAAAAGTATTATAATTATATATAAATATATATATATGTGTGTGTGTGTGTGTGTGTGTGCGTATCAGTGTGTGTGTGTTGTTGAAAAGTATAACCTACTAACTAAAGGAAACTGCGTGAACTTTCATGTAAACATATTTTCCGTGGATAGATAAACAAATTAATTATCTTTACACGTTTTTTGCTTTTGACGAAATTGCAGTAAGATTTATGAGAAGTGAATGACTTCTTGTTTTGAATACTCATACACATACATACATACATACATACATACATACACACACACACACACACAAACATATATATATATACATATATATATATATATATATATATATATATATATATGTGTGTGTGTGTGTGTGTGTGTGTGTGTGTGTGTGTGTGTGTGTGTGTTTGCGAATTGAAAAGTAAAACAAGCAAATCAAAAAGTACGGCAACCAAATAAAAAAGTACAGATTTCAAAATACGCCAAGCAAATTGGAAACTAGTTATCAAATTGAAAAATGAGTCAACCAAATTTCAGAATATGCCAAGCAGATACACCGAGCAAATAAAAAAAGACAAGCGAACTGAATCGATGAAAGGAGACATCACATGCGAGCGTAGATCAAGGGACGGGTCCAGGACTGGTTAAAAGAAAAACCCACTTGGACCCACTTGCTCAAAATCCTGGATCTGCCCCCGCAACTGCTGCAGCAAATGGAGATCTTTCAAATAAAAAGAAAAACTGTTCTCTGTTCTGAGTTTACTATATGATTACTTGGGATTATTCAGGGTTTCGTTTTCTTCCATTCCTTTATCTGGAGATTAAAAAAGATTTTGTTGTGACTTTCCCCGAGCAGCAAAAAGGCTGGATGTCAGGACGCCCTGGACCAGTCTCAGGATCCACGTCAGTGTGTGATAACTCATTTCATTGATTTTGTTTGCCTGTCTTTTTAATTTGCTCGGCGTATTTTAAAATTTGGTTGCCTTGTTTTTTTTAAAATCTAATTGCCTTAGTTTTCAACAGGCTCGGTGTACCTCAAAATATATTTGCTCTATTTTTTATTTGATCGTCGTAGTTCTTAATTTGCTTGACGTATTTCAAAATTTGGTCGCCATATTTCGAGTTTAAAATTTTTCAAATTAAATTTGAACTCTAAAATATTTATATTCGCTGTAATTTTAAATTTTCTTTGTTTTATTTTATTTTTTTCCTTATTTTCTCGGGGAGTGTTGACTGACGGTGTTTCAATGTTGTTAACATTTTACCTTTGTGGGCATTATCGGTTTTGTCATATTTGATCATTTCTAACCAAGCAGTCTGGTGAAACGCTAATAAATTTACGCAGGCTTTCACTTGATACCTACTTGGCTTTTGAACTGAGTCGACAGTTATCAGACACCCGCCGTAAATAACAGTTTTTCTCTATATTCTTGGTAAAAGGTAATTTTTTCACAATTAAGTAACGTTATCATTGAACTGACTAATTTAAAAGTTTTAGTTTTCCTGTCGGTAGACATCAATCATTCGAAGTTAACTTTGGATGAGGAAAAAAATGACATTAAAAGAGATTAAAACTTACTTCGAGAGCATAAAAGTGATTTTTATTTTTTCGACTAGCTTTAGGCTATTTTCTTGCAATTAAAACCAAAGTTTAAACGTCAAAGAAGATACTCGAATTACTGGAATACGTTTTAGACTTTTCATTAAAAAAAGTTCACGATCATTGCAAAATGTGTTGTGTTTTCAGTACCTACATAGTTGAGATGAACAACGTACAAATTATACTATTCTATGCGCACATTTTTTTTCGGTTATATATCCAAAATATCGAAGGAGAATGTGGTTTATACTTTTAGATATGAACAAGAACTTAGCGTGATATGTTTTGTCTGCTACGGAACAACAGACACTGGAATACGTCTGTTAATGCAAAAAAATCATTCACTAAAATCTACCCTTGAACTTACATCTACATGTAATGAGCAAACAATATTGAACAATACTTATATACACATGTTAGTGCGAACACACATGGGAGTTGTACAAAAATTTTCATATACTTCAGCATAAACTTACACAAATGCCTCCATACAGACACGCACGCAAGCACACACACACACACACACACACGCACGCACACACACATGCACGCACACACACACACACACACACATGCACACACATATATATATATATATATTTACATATTCACCTGATGAGGCCCGAAGAGGGGAGAAACATGAGCTAGTTTGTGTAGCGAATCCACATTCTACAATTTATTTCCAGCTCTACTCTAAAACAACTTAACTTCAATTGTAAAAAGTTGTATGTATCGAGCACTCTATAAAATAAATCCATTATATATCAGAAGTTGCTTTATATCATTAATATATCATTATATTATGTTATGCTGCGAGCCTGATCTGTACCACATGTACTATATATATATATATATATATATATATATATATATATATATACACACACACACACACACACACACGCACATATATATATATATATATATATATATATATGAATAGGTACACCTTAAATTGCCCTCAAAATATGTTTTGCCGTTTTTTTGGCAGAATTACATTTGTGGTGAGTTTTTACTGCTCATTTCTTTGATATTTCCGATTAGAAACGCCGCTTACTGTCGTAGCAGAAGCCAACATAAGTAAATGATTATGTCAGTATATTCGAAATTCATCAGTCGACGTATGCAAACTTCGGGCATTTTGGCGAGCGCGAAGTTCGTGTTTTTTTTCCCTCGGTTTTTTTTTTCTTTTAACTTCACCTTCTTTGGGTTTTTTCTTCTGTGTTATTTATTTTCAAAACAAGATGTCATTTACTTCTCATAACTCTTACAGCTATTTCGTCAAAAGGTAAAAAACGACATATAAAGATAATCAATTTGTTTATCTATCCACAGAAAATATGTTTACATGGAACTTTAAGCTGTTTTCCTCAGATAGAAGGTTACACTTTTCAACAGCACATACACTCATGCATACATAGATATATGTGCATAAATATGTGTAAATATATGTTGTAGAAAGTATATATATATATATATATATATATATATATATATATATATATATATATATATGTGTGTGTGTGTGTGTGTGTGTGTGTGTGTGAGTATGTTATCAAGTATGCCTAGCGTTGCTCAGGGAAAACTTTAAATGTGACGACACAGATGGAGGTTCTTTAATAAAAAATAATAAAGAGCTTATTCTTTACTTTCTATCCACGCTGCTTACAGAATGTCACAGAATTACGACCGACTGGGTTGAGTTCTGATTAAAAATGATTTAGTAGCGCTTAACCACTGAAACTAAAAAACTGTTTGAGATTTATTGTTTGTGATTTTTTGTTTTTCTTCATAAGGAATTTTGGGTAATCCCAATCAATAAAAACTCCTCACATCTTTGAGAATGTCATTTCTAAAAGAAGATATTTAAAAAAATTTTTTTGGTCGGGGTGTGCTATTCATATTTCAACTATAATGCTGACCTGAATCCTCAGCGTTGTTCGAAAATACGGCTTTGGAGTATTTTCATTAATGCCGATGTGAAATAAATTATTTCGGGAATTTTTTCATTTCTATTTATGTTCAGAAAATCTTCTGTTTTTGAAAAATAATTTCAGACAAAAGTACATTTCCTGTTCAGCGCTATAGTTACATTATGAGTAGCACCCCCTTGCAAAGGATCCCAACAGCTAACACTTATCCAAAGGTAACAGATCTCTTAATGACAGAAAGAACAAAAAATCCCTGGCAAAGATGTTTTTAATCCGCTTTTTGCTTTTACTGGTAAGAGAGATCATAACCTAGAGGTCAGCTAAAAAATCAAGTTGAAGGTAAATAGTAATAAAAAATAAACAATGAAGGTTTACGGTAGCGTTTTCAAACTGATTTTTAATTTACAATCTATGAAACAAATGTTTTTTCGCAACCCCTCATTCAGTGTTATAAAAGCAATAAGCCCTAATACAATTAGTTTTCAATCGTAATTTTACTGCAACTGGACATTGAAACAAACCCACCCCACGAAAATAATTGCAAAATATTATTTGCTGTGTTTATAATGGAAAAAATGAACCGAGACGAAATTTGAATTCATAGAATTATTGAATTGCATTGAGTCATTTTACAATAAGCACCAACAGAAGAAAAAATATTTACAGAGAATTAAAAAAAAACAAACAAAAAACAACAGCAACAAAAAAAAACCCACTCACGTATATCAATATCTATGCAAAAACTCAATAATCTTTTCGCGACCACTAGTTTGGGTAAGAGTTAGTTTACAATACTTTATATAACTAAAATAAATAGTCCGGTTCTCGCCGCTCAGCTCTCTAGCATTAATGATTGCTAATGCTGCAGCTGATGTCAGTCTATTTCTCATACCATGTCCCCTTCTTTTACGACTCTACTGTATATTAGGCCTGGTAGGCCCATCACTTGAAATTTAAAGAAATCAAGATTAAAAGGACAGAGACTAGATATATCGACTTCAAATATGTGTTAGCCTTTTTTTCAAGGTTAACTTACGCAGACATGATTTCAATAGAATTAGTTAAAACGAGACATAGCCTGTAGATAAATTTCAGGATGCCATATCAGAGTGTTATTTTGAAAGAATGTATGAATCAAAGAAACTACGACGAATAATTAACGTTGAAAAGTAATCAGAATAGATTCCTTCTTCAATGAATTATTCTAAAAATGTATAAGTAATGCCCTCACGCTGGCCACAGCTTCAGTAGTCTTTACTTGGGCTCTACATAGTAGTAACGTGATTTGTAATAACATTACTAATTACCTGGAGCGTTTGTGATTAGTGAAATTAACTTAGAGGCGACACACTCCTGAAGTATCGGTACCCTCTTAACTCCTCCCTATTTTACCAACAGCTGGAGTGAAGGTGGTGGATTCATGCCTTTCTCAAGGGCATTTGCAAAGTGAAGACAAACTGACCCAACCAGAGTTCGAACTAGACTCGTCGAGTCATTTCTCCCGGCCGTTATCCTCTCATTCACCCTTACACCACCCACGAGGTTATAGGCAGCAATTCTAGGCAGATGCTAGTAAAATGAACATCGCACAAAAATCAATAGTGATTTTGACAAACGGTAAAATGCCCTTAAGGCATAGAATTCTATTTTTTCGCAGACTTCCTTTCTTACTTTAAAAATTCTTTTTCTCTCTTCTTCTTCTTCAAATTCTTTCGAGAAGTTAAGCCTTTTTGGCTTCTTAATATTTAATTAGGAAATTTAGTGAAGACATTATTACAGGGAAATGTAGCCACAGTTTTCCCCCCAAACAAGATTCAGAGCGAAAGGAAAGAACCGTATTATAAATACGAAAAAGAAATAATTAAAACAGGAAAAGAGAGGAAAAAAAAATGATACTATTCGGAAAGTCAAGATGGAAGGGGAGGTAATAAAAAGCTCAAATAAAATTGAAATTTAAGAGGAGAAAAAAATTAAGACCGTAGACGACGAAAAATAAATTTTTGGAAAATTCCAGAACTTTAAAAAAAAAAAAAATTCTCTTTGAGAAATGTATAATTTTTGTTTTAGAACTACTGCTTAGGAAAAATGGTAAAAGCTACCTGTACGGAAATATTAGTAACGAAATGGATTAAAATGAAAATAACTCGACAAAACGTTAAAACATTTTCGTCCAGATTATCAAATTAGAATAACTATCAAATAAAGACCATGCACATAATAGGATAGAGAAAAAAAACAAAACCTTTTAATTATTTAAGTATTTCCAAATCAGTTTCACTCTGCATTCAAACAATAGAACATTGACCAAATAGATATATCATTTGTTGGCCTTTCACTAGCTGAGAGGTTCGAATCATGGCTGGATTCACTGAATTTTATATATCTCTTTGCTTTTGCGTGATTAATGGAAGAAAATAACATAACCAGAGCGCGACACAGGCTTTTATATGATAAGAAATAGTATTATCAATATTTACTAAGTCCAAGCTTAGTGCTTAATAAGGCAAAAATGAGGTACTCTCCGCAGTAGTTTGAGAGACTAAATTGCTCATCATTGCTCCAAAAAGAAATGCACTAACTTAGTGATGTTCATTAACTTTTAAGCAAATTAAGTTAGTCGATCAGGAGAGGGTGTTCCATGTTTACGTTTTAAATGGAGATCGTCGGACTGACTTCTGAAGATTCAGTTTTCAAAATCTGGGATTCACTTCGAATCGAACGCTGATATCTAGCACCGGTGGGAAATACGTAACAATCTCAGTCAAAGAGGAATTTCTCAAATATTTTTCTGTTTTCTTTTTTTTTTTTTGTTATTTTTAATTGG
This sequence comes from Thysanoteuthis rhombus, assembly GCA_963457665.1. NCBI lineage: Eukaryota > Metazoa > Mollusca > Cephalopoda > Oegopsida > Thysanoteuthidae > Thysanoteuthis > Thysanoteuthis major. The sequence goes on along the minus strand of OY735213.1, from coordinate 36,196,958 downwards.
TCACTATTTTTTACATGATGAATAAAGTTTTGCTAATTCGAGTGAGTTTCAGTCGTTAGAGAGAATTCAACGCTTAATCCTCCACACACGTAGTCTTGAACTGTTGGTATGACCTGTAACTCACTTTGATGAAGAATTGTATTGTAAGAATTGTACCAATACTTACAGTTGAAAAAGGCAACATTTCATTGATTTTTATGCAGCATGTGACGATATTTTTACCACATATCCGTTACGAAATGATGGAACTAACTTTCGCTAACCAAATTATATTCATTGACAGTGTAAATTATTTTTAGTATAATTTTCAATCACAGAATTTTTATATTTTTTTTCAATCTAAAGACCTGTTAATCAAATGGCTTCTAAATTATCAATTCACCGCTTAAAAAATAAACATTTAAAAAAAAAATTCTTCATTATAATCTATAAACATTTTTTTTGACAATAATTCAGATTATTTTCTTTCTAATAAGAACAAGAAAAAAACTTAACGTATTTTATTGAAGTTTAATTACGTTTTGAAATAGGATGTTGGGGATTTGAAAAGTTTCATGAATCTGCCAACCAAGAGTGAACGTTTCTTTGGTGAACAGTCAAAAATAGTAAAAGTTTAGCAGGGAACTTCTTTTACTCATCTGTCCCATTCAGCAGATATTGCACATTTGGGTGATCATTTATTCCGGTCTTTACTGAATACTCTTGATGAAAAAAATCACTTCACTCTGAAAGAGCAGTCGTATTTTTTTGTTAATAAAGATGAAAAGTTCTGGTGGGATAAAATCCTGTGAAAAAAAAATGACAGAAGATTGCCAGAGCGAAACTGTAGATGTGCTGTTTGATAAAGTTAATATTGAAAATGAAAAAAATGTCTTTAAGTTTTACTCAAGAGCCGAATGAACTTTCCAAAGACACACACACACACACACACACACATATTACAACCATAATCTGATGTCATGAATATCGATGTCCATTGTTTGTTAGTGACGTCATTCGATCTGCGGACAATAGATTGTCTAAGTTATGTTTTATAAGACGTTTGATGGCATTGAAACTGCTTTTCTATTTCAGGGTAATCGTAGCCTGAAAGTGACCATCACAGTGAGAGAGTACGCCCCAGGATTGAAAAAATATATATATATACAGATGTAAAACACAAATTTTTAGACTATGTTTTAGGCTAAATTTAGGGTCGATTATTTCTTGGATACTAATTTTGAGTGGAGTAATTTTACGATGCAATCTAAAATACTGTATCAATTAGTAGAAGCTCAAATGGTCTCCAAATGAACAAAAAAATGATTACCGATGTTCCTACGCATCAAAACACATCCTACCAACAAAAGACATAAATAAGGCTGCCTAGTCCTTATTTATATTTCCTTTACTCCCAGCAAACTAGCCAAATGAAAATTTAACGCTCATAATTACAGTATATCATTACTTACTGCAACACTGTGTACACGACCGGTGCCTGCTCAGCGTGTCTGCGTCACAATTCTTCAACCACAACATTTTCATATTTGGTGTGTTATGGTACAGTATATCTGTGCAACATTTTTATTTCTCATATATTCAGTGCAGCCAAAGGCTATACCATAATGATAAATTCGATAGAAGCACAACAACATTCTTCCTCTCCACCCAAACAACGCCTTCCTCCCAAAACGTCTTCTTGTTCTTCTTCTCCACCGCTGTATTTGGAGATGGCGTATCATTTTCTTTATTGCATTTTTATCTTTGAAAAATTCAATGCAACTTCGAAATATAAGACAAATATACAAAAAATGATTACACTAGAAGCAAAAATGAATTAGGAACGGTTTATTTTTTCATACAAAAAAAAGTAGACACTTAATACGTAGGCATCCCGGCGGAATACGTTGACCTACTTAGCGGGGGAAAAATTAATTTCCTCATCGCAACATTTACATTCAGGATAATATCTTGATTCACAAATATTGTCCGTGAAGAACTCGGCTCGACTCTTACAAAAGATACACAGAAAAATCAAATTCTTCCGGCAAAAAATAGTTTGATCGATTTCTACACGAGATAGATCTTTACACAAGTAAATGCAATACATATTTACTAAGCTTAGCCTCTTTTGGGAGAGAGCAATGTGGAGTGGAAAGATTGCGTTGCATCAATCTTCCAAGTGGTGAGGTTCAACCAACTTATAAAATTATTATTCAAAATCTCAGCATTTTTACCTGGGCTCGAACACCGACCACGGTCGGCTATTGGAAGTAGCCATGCAGTAGGCCAACGCAAAATGTTATATGAGATTAAAATCGTTCAGTTTGGTCAAGCGTAGTCGCTTAACTAAAGATATCGCGTTTTGCTTATCTAGTAATTAAAAATCAGCTCGTATTAGGATCATATTTCATTATACATTTTTATTATGAATGATCCGTGGCTTCTTCCGTCTGTCTGTCCATCTGTCTGTCCACACAGTATTTCCGAAAGTTCTCGATTCAAAGAAATTTTTTTTGGTAATGGGATAGGGAAGAAGTGATTGAATTTCAAGGGGATCAAGGAAATGGTTTTTGATGAGATTGCAGGAGAAGTTGGAAACGAACGGTCAATTCAAAATCTAAAAATGAATGTCCAAATAAGAAACCCAATATTTGTACATACAAAGTTCTCTCTCTCTCTCTCTCTTGTTTATAGATATCTTATGTTCTCAGTCTGATGTTGGCAGAGGTATGGACTCTCTGAGTGCTTTCTTGTTTTGCAATGTGCCTGCATCTTCAGAAAAAAAAATGTTGATAATCCTAACGTTATCACTCTAAAGCAAACGATCTATTCGTCTTTCTGTTGGTCAGTTTAAGAGCTTTGTTATTAGAGAAGCGATGTGTTTTTTCGTCTCTTTGGCTTATGCAAATAATCCTTAACGAAGTTGTCAATTTATTCAACGTCAGTCAGTTTGTTTCGCATCGGATTCTCAATTTTCGTGCGTCATATACCTACAGTTATATAACAATGCGTAGGAGACTGCGATTATTCAGCTCAAATACGCCCGTTCTTTCATTAATTATGAACAGAACCCGAACTAGTTGAACATGGCATGTTTGAACAGTTCCACTTAATTAATCGGGTGCTGATTTGGAATAAAGGACTCACTGCAATCATCTTGTTTATTAATTGAATGAATTTCTGTAGAATTTCATTTCGCTATTTGGCTATTTGAATGAAGAGTTTATGTAGGTTTGTTTAATTGGTTAGACGAGAAATGGTAGGACGAACGTCAGAGGAACAACGTAATTGCTTCCTAGTCAACATCTCTTAGTTTTCCTCTCTGTATACGAATGCATACACACACTCACACCCTCTCTCTCTCTCTCTCTCTCTCTCACACACACACACACACATATATATATTTATATGATAGTCTTCTCGAAATGAATTCCTAAGAATTCACATACATACAGAGAGAGAGAGAGAGAGAGAGAGGGGGGGAGAAGAATATATATGTGGTGAAATAATAGATTCACTACAAAGGCACGCTTATGCTTCTCTAGTCTTCCAAGATATTAAAGGCTCTGTTCTTACTTAATATATCAGTATCGAGTACCGTTATGAAATAAACCCATCAAATGTTGAATTACAGATTTGTACAATATATATATATATATATATATATATATATATATATATATATATATATATATATATATATATATATATATATATATATATATATATACTTGATATTGGTATTCGACAATGTGAACATGGAAAGACATTTTAGGAAATGAATTTTGAGCAAAACAACAACGATGATCGGAAAATAAAGAAATGAGCCACGGTTGAGATTTGAACCCACACACATTACCACGAGAGCACTAATATAGCCCAGATCTGCGCTAAACGATTGAGCCAACGGAACGGTGACGGTAGATAGACACCCTAAACACCCTAAACTCCTTCTCTCTTCCGATCGCTGGCCGAATTTGTTTGTGTTCCGTTAGTCTCAGAACTCTGTGTGTGTATGTATTTCTCTGTAAATATTATTGCTCCTATGTCGACAGTATGATAATGAATGGATAAAATATCCGACAAGGTGCGATCATCACCGATGTTCCACCCACTACCGTACATAATTCAATTCGAGCAAAATTTAGTTCCTAAGACTGTTTCGTTATTCACACTGTCGGATACTAATATCCATTACTTACCATACAGTCAACATAGGAACAATTGTATATACGTAGGAGTATGAGTAAACCCGTAGTTCTGAGACTAAAGTATACATACTTACATATATATATATACATATACATGGAGGTAGGTCAATACAACAAATATATATTTTAAATAATGTCTTTCTAAGTCGATTCATTGTTGATAGTTCTCATCCTGTAGAAAGAAAATTACTAAAGATAACTCCTAAAAACCCTGTAACCACAGCTTTCAGTTAATCATTAAGTATGTCAGAGCACGAAATAAACACACCCTGTGTAATATAAAGATACATGTAATTATTCACGTATTTTTCCGTATTGTTCCTAAATCCGTGAATAAAGTAGTTTTGAAGCTAACAGAACACATAAACAAAATCGGCCAGTGAGCAGAGGATGGAAGGAATGAGTTAAGGGTATTATTCGGACCTCAGCCTACCACCAGGGTCCCAATGGATAAATCGGTTAGCGTAGACCAAGGCTACATAGGGACTGCCATGGAAAAAAAGGTGTGGGTTCGAATACGATCATCGCAGTCGCGTAAATAATTCAGTCCGTGCAAAATTTCCTTATTCACATATACAAACACAAATATATATATATAGTATTGGTTTTCAAGTCAACGAAATCAGATTGTTCACCAGTTAATGTTGAATACAATATCACTTGAATTTTTGGCTGCATTTCTCGTTAAAATGGTTCTTAATAAGTGAGAAACTTATCTGCCGAAGAAACAAATAAACAAGAAAACAAAAACCATAAAGATAATCAAGCTCCCAGGAGACATAAACTACACTTTGGCCGCATTTAATAAACAGAACATAAGTATTAAATGCGTAAATCATGTCAGTTTACAGATGTAAGTTAGTGCAATTGAACTACACGGGATTCTACCCTGGCGACACTTCCCTTTTATTTCCAAATTCACCTATTTATGCAATAACAATAAAACAGTCATACCAATCAAAGGAGTTAATCTCCCCTTCAAAGAACCGCTCAAACGATTAAGCTCTTTTCTTTAATGCTTGATGTCTGTCATTTTTTTTTTCATAAAAAATGGTACAGTATAATCTTGAAAGATATGTTATATCGTATTTCACATTAAAAAAAATCTCAAGTTTCTTTATGCTGTTTGAACAGTGAGCAAAACTGGCTATCTCTGGGTGTCGTCTCATAAAACCGGACTCAATCACCACCTCGTAAAATGATTATTATTGTTTGAAGCCATATCTTTTAGTGCATTTTCAATTTATTTTTATTCGATGAAGCATTATGAATCATCACATTTTATTTTCTATTTCAAGACTACTTTTTACCTTGTCGTAATCTATTTGTGGCTTTTGATTGCAACTTTTACCCAGACCGATTACCCTTCGGCAGTAAGCAAACAGTACCGATCGAAAATAAGGGGAAAATTTGAAAGGCGTCATTTGGATTTCTACCGTCTGATTGAGTCTTGGTAGTTCAATATGGCAAAGCAGGAAGGTGTGCAATGTGCAACGTACATGAGGGATGTGGGTTCAAATACCACCGAAGTTTTATTCTTTATTTGCTGATCGACGCCGTTTGCTCACTGCCAATAAGTGATCTGTCGAAGTGAAAGTTGCCATGGAGAGCAACTAAGGAATTAATTTGAAGATAAGAAGTAGTCATTAGATAAAAACAAATAATGAGCCGTATCTTTCTATTTCCTACCGAAAAATAAATCTTAATTGAATCAATACAAGTCGATTTGAACACTTGTGTCTTTTGAAGGTTATTTTTTGTATAGTAAAATGACGTTTAAATTGCTTAAATATTTTTAAACTTGGCACTTTTATGAGCGTTTCGTGGCATGAAAGATTTTTGCTGCGTAGAAGAATAATACATACGGAGTTTATAAAGCCTTGATGAACAATTATTTTGACAAGGCTAAACTGGTGCTCCTTTCAACTCAGTTCATTTGCATGTCAGGTGTGATTTTACAATTAGAATTACACACACATGCATACACATATGCATAATCATACACACGTGCATGCATACACACATACATACACACACACATGGGTTAATATAAATATGCACACGCACATACATGTGCACACAAACGGGCTAATAAAAGCACACACGTATATATATATATATTGCGTAATATTACATTAAAACTCTTATTTGAAATGATCTCCAGTCATTACACAGTTAATGAATCACTGTGCCTAGGCAACGTAAAAAGAATAAACAATCGAAGAAAGTATCTTGTAGCAGACTTATGATATATATATATATATATATATATATATATATATATATATATATATATAAGCCAAGGGCCGTAAGGAGAATCATAATTTCTATGGAAGACAATATGAGTCGATAATTATCTTCAAAAAATCTTATAGCATCATATTTAACATATTTGGAAACAAAATTGCTGTTTAATATCTACTTTAATAATACGTCATGGGTATTTGTATATTTATTTTTTGTAACACTCCAAATGAAAAATGAAATTAATTAGACAAAAGTATTTCATTACGTTCCCTTCATCCTTCTGTCCCTTCATCTGTCGCAAAAAAAGCCTCGCTGAAATCTGAATCCAACAACAAAAAATATTCGATTATCTTATTTACGTTGTCTAGACCAAGTGATAAATTGACCACGTGGTGGTGGAAGATCGTTTCAGATAAGAGTTTCGATGTATCATTACGCAATTCATTGTCATTCTGTCGGATCACGTGTCCTTTTCTTTCATAGCATCATTGTCACGTTGAAAGAAACAAACAGAGCTGATATAGACCGTAAATAAGCAAAAATAGGAATTTAGAGTCGAAACAGTTATCTAAGCCTTTGCTTTACCAGCGGCTGTTTAACTCAGTGGTAAGAGCAACGCTACAATCAAACAGCTACCCTATCGATCACAGGTTCGATTCCTGTAGCAACCCAATTTTCTGTTATTGTTTATTCTATTTACGTTGTCTAAATCACTTCAAATAAGAGTTTCAATATGGTATAACATGATTTATAATCGTGCATACATATATAAGCATACATTGTAGAAAAACCGACAAACTCTATTTGATTTTGTTAGTTTGCGTACAATATGTTACTAAAGCCAATACAATCAAACAGATTTATTAATGATTACTCTGATTAAAAAACAAGCAACACTTGAAATATGAACATGAAATTATGATAAAAATGATATCATTAAGTCTTTGATTATCACTCTCACATCATCTAATGACCAATGATAGTCGAAAGATCTAAAACTACTAACTTTAGAACGTTTAAAAAAACAATGACACCGATAAAAGGTTTGGAAACTTCAAAAGACAGTGTGCGTCTATAATTTTCTAAACAATGGATGTTTAAATGAAGGATTGCTGCCTCGTTATATATACGTGTGTGTGTGTCGATGAAAATGGAAGGCAAAGTGAAAAACTCAAGAGATAGGTACTTACATCTTAATTTTTTTAATTATCATTTTGAGGGCGCAGTTTGATGCAGTTCGACGGAGTGCCAGCCATCTTTTTCAAAGAAAATTGTTTGTAGCAGTTTCACCGAGAAAAAGTATTCTGTTGACATTTCGATTCTGACCCTGCCTCCCATAGACCCATCTCATTTCAAACAAAACGTCACCCTCAATTACACAGGTACAAACACCTCCCCTCCTACCCCTACCAAACAACCAAACACATTTTTCACTTTCTCCTCTTCAGGACAACAGAGGTATATTAGTATACATACAATATATACTCGTTATTTCTTTGTTATTGTGAATAGAATTTGGACACTAGTCCGAGTGGATCAATATATGATAATTATGAATTCTCAACTCAGAAATTCAGAGAAAAATTAAGCACAGACTTTGGATAATTCAACTAAATGTTTTTTTAGCAAATTCCGTCATTAAATCTACACGTTGTGCATTGAAAAAAGGGGTTAGCTGTAGTCCAGAATCAAGCAGGGGTTACAAAAGAATAGAACTATATGATGGATAATGTAAGTTACCAAGAGAGCTTCCCAAGAGCGCATACCCATTCCAACACCATTTATTTACTGGAAATCGAATGAAAATCAGTTCATAAATAGCTACAATGATGGTGAGGTAACTGCGTTTCGATTTTCCATATTTTCTAATTTATTTACCTGATCATGATCTATGAAGCATATCTTTCAATAAAAAACATCCACTCCGAGATTCGATCAATTTTTTCCTTATCTACGTCCTACGTTTCTACGAAGTTTCGTTGAATTCATTGATAACTTTTGGAGATATTGTATGGACAAACAGACAGACATAAGTGAATACATATACATCTTCCAACTCAATTGGTGGAGGAGACGGTTTTATAATAGAAGTGCTAAAAACATCAGAAAAAAGCAATTTTGGAATCAATATTTAGGGCAGACCCGACTGACCGGATAGAGCTATTATATGTACAATGTAAATGCGTTGCTTATAATTTTACTGTAGAAATGCTTTGTAAGTGATTCTACTATACAAAAGTATTGAAAATCGGGAATGGGAATTTCTGCAGTCAATAATTAAGGCAAGTGTTACTGACAGAACAGTGCTGTTATATGTATAATTCACTGTTCATTGAAAGAACAAACGTTTTTTTCAAATTTGGGTTCCTATGTTTGGAGTCGGCTCTCAATTCTCTGTTCATTGCAGTTGATGGCTGCTAAAGAAAAACTTGTTGATTTTTTCAATACGCGTTGAATATCGGATGTAGGGACTTTGGTTCAAGGAGTAAAATCAGCTTCCGTTTGACTAAAAAGTCTCTGTGGCGGAATGGTCAAAAGCGACCGGGCGTATTCAAAACTCCTTCTGACTAGAGAGTTCGATTCTCACCTTGAGCTTGCTCTTTATTTTCCAATTTCGCTGTTTAATCATTGCCGTAGAATTCAAAGTTGTGATAAAGACAAGCGAAAGTTAGGATGAAGGTAAAAAACTAGTCAAAATTCGAAACAAAGAAAAACTTCACATGATAATTTGATCGCCAAGGCGACGATTTTCGAGTGGGGTTTAAAACAAAGAAATCGTCATCGTTATCGTCATCTCTTGCTTGCTGGTACCTAGCTACCTATGTACCTATGCGGTTTGCAACGCTTCCAGGACTCCACAAAAGCACATTCTATCAACAATGGTTTCTGTGATAGCCATTAACGCTCTGACTGTATCTACCTCTTTTGTAAAAGAGCTCGTTTACGACTACCACTATTTATATAAATACTGCGATTTTGAAGATATGGAAAATAACAAATCCTTTTTTCTTTCAGTTGGCTTCGTCAAAATTAACGTAGCTTGCAATTATTAATGGGTTTGCCATATATTCTTTGGAAAAGTTATATCGACTCTGTACTTATAGTAATGTTTGAATTCCTTATCCAAAAGTCATAAATCTTAACTTCCTATTAAAATGAGCATATAGCCTGAATATCCTTTTTCTCCTCTACCCAAATTCATGTCTTAGCAAACAAAATAATCTGCTAGAAGAGTATTGCAGATTTTTATAAACATTTGAATATATTCCCTACAAGGCCACGTGTCAATTAGGAGTAGTGTTTTTCTTGAAATGTGAAATATAGTGACTGAATTCGATCTCCTCACGATGGAATCATATTGAATTACAACAGGACTAACGAAATATACAAGCGATGATTGATATGGATGTCAGTTTACCAAAAAAATTATAATAGCACTTCTTTTGGGAGTCTTATACCAATGAAAGCCTGTTAACTTTTCCACGGGAAAATTTGAGATCATGGAATAAAAGCGATTCTGAAAATGATACAAACATGTTTTTTTTTAACTGATATCCAATTATTCATTGTTTTAATGCAACGTTTTGACTGCTGATTTCTCCGATTTTCTTATCTTATTTAAAGAAACAAAAAGGAGAATATCAATTGAAAGTAATTTATCCGTGAATGATTTATCTATATTTCAAATGAAATAATGAAAATGATTTGTGTCAGAACGTTCAGCAACAAAAAGAAGGCTGTAGAACGTACCAGCCGAAATATAGCAATGGAAAACAACAATGATGAGAATATTAGTCTGAGTAATTAATGGAGTCATCATAATACCTTTTTATCTCAGAACTTTAGTCAACGTATATAAAGTTAGATTAACAACAACAAAGGGAAATTAAGATATAAATATTTGTTGTATCTATATCGTCCATCGCATAAGAATATCAGTAATTTTATTTATTCGTGTCTTGGCGCTAGCAGCGAGAATTGAAGAAGTAGAGTTTTCCTTGAAAATGATGTCAGCTCCAAGTAAAAGATAAAAGGTGAGAACATCAGCTTTCACAACAATATCTCTAAATGTTTCATGAACAGCGGATATATATATTTTTGCTCCGAGATGAAAATCTAAACTAGGACAGTGACAGCAAAGTGGGACATTTTGATGGGTTGCAGGTGTAGACGAAGAAAAGAAATAGTTTTGAGAGTTAAAATCGATGTTGTGGCGTGCCAAAGATGGCGATACACATAAAAGGAAGCTTGACAGGCAGTCATTACGGTAACAGTGGAAAAGAAGAACTGTCTGGTCATTGAGAATAGCGGAAGAAGAGATTCTAGGGTGGAAAGGAAGCAAATAGTATGAGAAAGATGGACAATGTATAAAAGGATGCACTGACAATCTTTCTCTATCCCTCTCGAGAATTTTTGGCTTAGAGCGTTGTTGGTTAAAGGGGCGATTTATGCTATAGATCGAAGATGGCCCGGAGGCTTTTTGCTACCTGATGGGCCCGCAGGCAGCTCTACTAGCAGCTATGAATCAGGACTAACTGGAAAGCCGGAACAAGCGGACACTTACGGAAAATTTGGGAAAACTCTGATTATTACTCTCCTTCTTTTTCTGTTTGTCATTTTCTGATTTTCTCTTCTATCCATAGCAATTCTTTTTCTTTCGAAATTCTTTCTAGGCTTTAATTTTTTTATATTTCGAGAAAGGCAGTCTGTTTGTTTGGTATCTAACTTTCCTGTATGAATTCTTTTTTTTTTTTTTCATTTTCATTATCTCTGGGTTTTTTTCTCCGATATTTTTAGAGTAGAAGGTTAATTAGTTGACTTCAATTAGATTATCAAGAGGTCATATTAAAAAGCCAAACGTGAACTTTTTCTTCTTTTCTGCATTTTACCTGTATAGTTATGTTTGCTTCTTTCTTTATTTGAGATAAAATCCCGGTCTAAGGTTGTAAAATAGATCTGAAAAAAAAAAAAAACAGAAAAAAAAGAAAAAAAATGAAGAAGGGTTTTCGAAAGAATCATAAAGAAACAAAAGTAAGAGAATGCAAAGATTGAAAGAGAGAAAATGAAGAAACTAAAGACAAAACAGTTGGACCTGGGAAATGAGACTTTTACGAAGAGACGAGATTGAATGAAATACAAGCATTAAAATTATTCAATTGAAACGAAAAGAAAGAATCGTGCTCCAAAGCAAATTTAGAGTGAGAGGAATTCAGGATATTGACAGACAGGATGGAATGATAAAAGACAGAAAGAGAAGGAAAAACTTTTAAAAGATGTAAATGAATCCAAGAAGGAAAAAAGAGGAGAAAAACGTGTAAAGGACGAAGAGAAAAAATGATACAGATTGTGTGTGTGTGTGTGTGTGTGTGAGAGAGAGAGAGAGAGAGAGAGAAAGAGAGAGAAAGAGAGAGTCAGAAAGAGAAACAGAGAGAGAAAGAGAAAGGAGAAATAGAAAATTGGAGGAAGAAAGTTGGTCTCGAGAGTAGATCAATAAGTCCATCGCTCGACATGTACTTACAAGCAAACCATCGTATAATGTCCGATCTACTTTATTAATATTAACCACAACATAAAATGCATTAACAAGGCAGGAATTCATCCTGAAAAATGAAATTTTCATTGCATAAAATGAATGTGTTTTCATCATTAAG
>OY735213.1:36097367-36182367 GCA_963457665.1 Thysanoteuthis rhombus | reverse complement strand
TGTTTTTTTCTCACACATATATTTTTTAAATATAGAAATGACTGTGTACTAGATCTCACCGCAAAATCTTTTTTTTTTTTGAGTGCTGGGTGTTTCGCTCCGAAAGTAGCATGCATACAAATGTTTATGAAACCCAACGATACTGACAGTGCAGGTAGTCTTCCCGGATTTTCTTGATGTCTTCGAATCGAGTTGTGCACGCAATGCGAGCTGTGCAAAAAGCTTGGAGTTGGATAACTATCTAATTCGATGACATATAGAGGCTGGGGAAAGTTTGATTTTTTTAAAAAATCTACCAAACTTCAATCCTTCCGAAAAACTTAGTCATCATAAAAAGAGTATTGAAAATGTTTTCTTGGATTTACCCAAAGAGGAGCAGCCTTTTTGACAGCATTGGACGCTGGTGATTTATGATATTTTTTTGTTCTTATACACCGACCCAAATTTACGTCCATAAGTTTGAAAGCCATTGAACAGAAGGACATATGCTTGCAAGCATATAATCGAATCAAGATACATTAGGAACTGAAGACTCTCCAGCGCACATACATAGCAAGAGCTCTGTCCAAACTTATACTGACAATATAGAGACGTAGATTTATGCAATTGTATAGTTATAGGGATCTGTGCATCAGCGTGAAGAGTTGTCCGCTTGTTCACACGTTCGCTTACACGTATGCATGCACGCACGCACGCAAATCGTAAAATCTTTCAGAATTAGATAAGTGTATGCATACGGCATCAAGGCAGTAAGAGGCAGAGCTATGATGAAAAGTTTTGCCCAGAGCGATTGCCTGGGGCTGATATCAACCGAGAGAGAAATTTCTTTTTTTTTTTGTTGGTTAAAAAAGACATATATATATATATATATATATATATATATAGGAACGAGGAGAGAAAAAATCTGACAACGTTGGGAAATGACTTCCGCTGAACAGTGTATTTGATGGAATTGTCATCCATTTTTCTTTCACTTCGTTCTTCTATCGCATTCACTTGTGTAAAAAAAAATAGTCTAAAGTTTTATTCTTGTTTCTGTCTTGAAGGGGCCTAGTTAGAGGCTAATTGAGTTACAAAAAAAATGTTCTAATGCTGAACTCTAAATGGGATTTATTTGGACTCGCGTGCACTTAGCGTTATCATCGTTGGTAGTGAGATCTCTCTCTCTCTCTCTCTCTCTCTCTTAAACAACGTGAGTTCTTTTGTCGAACTCTAATGCAGGAGTTGACTTTATTTTTCTCCATCGTAACCAGAACGCAAACAATAAGAACAGTCCTCATCCAAATTAAGGATGTAAACCGATTTGTAAAATTCACGTTACCCTATCTTGATTTGATCCATCTGATTGCCAGGAGGATGTCTTACCGACTGAGCTAAATCGACGAATTTCAAGTATTGGCGAACATTTATCATACAGATACAGACGGGCTTATTTCATTCTACTAAATAAATAAATACGATTTTTAAAAACTTTATTGTAATCATCTTCAGTCGGAATAGAAATTAGCCTGGAGTTTCACCCTGTAGCAGCCAGTCTTGTAACTAGATATAAACTACATAAAATGGCTATTTCTTGACGGAATCCTCAAAGGGATATCTTATCCGGATATATTTTCTTGTCGAATATTCATAAGTCAATTAGTGCATTTGTGAAAACAACAATAGCAAAGTTCATATTCACTTCCAATTTAAAAATGAACAGACAAAAGCGAGCGCACCCATTACACACTTCAGTGGTCACGTTCTCATACTTTTTAAATCTGAGGTACTTCAGGGTACTGGATACTCAATGTACTTTGAAATTTTGTTAGAATTATTGTTGTTGTCATTGCTTTTGTTGTTACTTATAAGACTAGTGAAATTCCATTGTGAACAATTGAAATTTAGAAAGAGAGTAAGATTTCCATATTGTTTAATCATTTGCGCAATCTATTTATCAAGCTTAGTGCGTCAGGAGGTCAAATTGAGAAAAATAATGGTTAGAAAGATAGTGTTACACCATTAGAACTTCTTTTGCAAATTTAGCATACAAAATCCTAGCTTTTTACTTGATGGCTGAATGTATGTTAATCATAATTTCAAAGAGGCTGAATTCATCTTAGTCATAAACACTTGGTGCCTGAATGTGTCTTAATCATAATTTCTCGAAGGCTGAATGTATTTTGATCCTAAATCTTAGGTGGCTGAATGTATCTTGATCATAAATCCTTGGCGGCTGAAATCGAACGCAAAGTGAAGATCAACCTCGTCAGGAATTGCTTGGAAATATAGCTCTATGATCACGTCTCTACGGAATGGGTTTTACGAATATACGGCTATGTATATACATGTAAACATCAATGGACGTACGTTCATATGTCTATAAAAATCTTGACGTACGTTTAGCATCTTTCACAAACAATTCATAATAAGGATTCATTGGCGCTTGGCTGTGGTATAGTGAATAACAAGCTGATCTCGCAGGTCATAAGTACTGAGTTACTTAGTAAGTAACCATATAAAGGATTCTTGCCATTCATCATCATCATCATCATCATCATCAGTCTTTTAGCGTCCGTCGTTGGACATAGACCTTCCCAAGGATTTGCCACACTTCTCTATCATGGGCATCACGGAGCCAGTACTTCCTGAACTTGTCTAGTTCATCTCTCCATCTAATATTTTGCCGGCCTCGGTTGCGCATATGGTCTCGGGGAATCCATGTTGTGAGTCGTGATGTCCATCGATTGTCAGCCATTCTTGCAACATGGCCAGCCCACCGCCATTTGAGATTTTTTATGGATTCTATGATGTCTCTAACTCTTGTCTTTTCCCGGATGTACTGTGCTGTTTTGTGGTCTCTCCATGTGAGGCCCAGCATTATTCTTTCATGTGCACGTTGCATGGTTCTCAGCTTACGGGTCTGTTTCTTGGTTAAGTTCCATGTTTCAGCTCCATAAGTGACTATTGGGAGGATGCATTGGTTATACACCCTTCTCTTTAGGATTAATGGGATCTTATTATTTTTGAAGGTTGAGCTAGCTCTGCCAAAGGCTTGCCATCCTAGTGTGATTCTTCGCTTGATTTCTTCTTCTTTTGAGGGTCTCATGGAGATTCGTTGCCCTAGGTAGATGTAGTGGTCTACTTTCTCGAGTTCTGTGTCCTCGATTTCGATCTTAGTGTTCTTATCTCCAATGTGGTTGTTGCACATGATCTTCGTCTTGCTGAAGTTCATGTGTAGGCCGACTTTCTTGCTCTCCTCATTTAGTTCATCTATCATTAGTTGGAGGTCGTGTAGGTTCTCTGCGAAAAGGGCTATGTCGTCTGCGAATCTGAGGTTGCTCAGATACTCGCCGTCTATTTTAATTCCTTTACTCTCCCAGTCTAGCCTTCTGAAGATCATCTCGAGGCAGGCTGTGATTCGTCGTTATTTTACCATGCAGATCATAAATTGCTTTCTGTTGAGCCTAATCATCTCGGTATTGCCATCTATCTATTTGTATATCTGTCTATCTTTCACGAATTTTGTCCTCTCAATAAGGCTTAATTAAATGTGACATTTCTGAACATCTTAATGATAAAAATCAAGCAAATTTCTTTTGAAGTGTGATCACAAAGGTTGTTGAAAAGAAACTACTGTAGAATTATGGTAATTGCTGTCGATGCATGACTGAACTGAGATTCGCCCTAGATTAACATGTCTGTGTGTGAACTGGTTCTAGATAAACTAAAAATACACGATGCATCATTTACAAATAGATTATAAGTCATCATAAAGAGCAGAGAGTTGGAAAAAAAAAAACACGTGAAAAAGTTGAAAAAATCGGACACTTACCTTTTGCTGATGATAGCAATTGTTGAAAGGAAAAGAAACTACATCACACTATGATGGGTTTTTTTTTCGTTTTTTTTCTTTTTTTTTCGATCGGGTATGGCGCTGAAATTGATTAAAGTAAATTGTAAACTTGGTAAGGAGGACTGGAGCCTCTCCTCAGAGATTGAATCCCTACCAGAGCCTTCATCCTGAAGATCGGTTGGGGCTTTAAAATAGATTGTTAGGCGCCGAATAAACCCGTGAGTTACTTAAAATGACATTAAAATAACATCTACTAATTTCACTATTTTTACTGATCGACTTGGTGCAAATATTGTATTTTTCATACATTTTTTAAGTGTTGACTATTCTAATATTATTTTTGAGATGCACAAGGAGGTATTATTTACATGGAAATAAATAAAACCAAATCGTGAGAACTTTGTTATTTCCAGACAGATCAAGTGATCCATAGAGCCCCAATCATGTTTTGTCCGGGGCTGGGTGGACTGTCTTACAGTGCTAAAGGGATCTAATAGCCCTGCTATTCATCTATGGCTGGAGGAAAAGGTAGATTCATGCCTTCCCTGATGGCGTTAATGCAAACTGAACGTTATCTGCCCTAGCTGTAGTTTGAACACGGTTTGCCAGTTTCTCTCTGTACTGTTCACTGTTTAACCATTCATATCTCCTTCACCGTTTGACTTCTCATATCTCCATTTTGATGTATGCTTCCTGGGTGTTCAGATTTTCTCCACAAGGTTTCCCTGTCAAAAAATGATATTAATACAACGATGTCATTCTAATTTATGAACATTCTGACTACAAATAGATGTGCACACATCAAGTGATCTCTTTTCAGTCCATGAAAGCAATCTTCGTGTTGACGAGTTATATTTTAGAATTAGAGTTATGTTCTCATAGTTTTATACACACCAGGAAAATCTAATCTGAAAAATACAGTCAATCACACAGTAATATAAAGATTGTATCATAATAGAATGAATTTATTTTCCAGCTGGATGCTTCACCCCAAAAGGGACGTGCCTGTTGATGCAACCTAACGGTGTTAACAATTGTGCACATGATTTTCTCGAATTTCCTGACATTTTCGACGCGAGTTGAGCCCACTATACGGGCTGTGAACGCACACATATATTTGCCTCTTTTTGTGAAGTTTTATGGATGAAGAGACAGTTCGTGAACGGCACATTCAGAACCACACACCGGTTGGTGGCAGATGTTTTGCACCCTGTAAAGGCAAGAACTCGTGACTTGGCCCTCAAAAACTCAGTAAGACTCCCATGGGTAATGAAGATACTTAGTGTCAAGCGAGACTAAGATCCATGAGTGGGAAGGGAATTTAGCAGATAATTTCTCTGACAGACAAAAATTGGACGTTGTCTCACTAAAAGGGACTTAAATACGAACAACAAACATTTAAAAACTTCTTTTACTTGATTGAATTAGCATGGAGTTCGTGAATACTCCTGGAGAAAAATCGATTACTAACATTAAAAGTACGTTTGGAGCTTTCTTGCAAAGACGTCGACTTTGTTAAAGGGCATTCTTTATGATGGATTATATGAAGGTTTCTGGTGCGAGAACACTTGAGAATATTGATAAGACGTTAATTAAGGGTGGCTTACAAAAATGATTTATTTTGAGACACCCTAGGGTTGGGTTTTGCGAAGGATTCTGCTCAAATGAAAAAAAAAATTGATAGCACGTTGATCGATATTACTAGCACAACATGTTGGTTTTATCATTAGACACCTTTTGAAGTAGGCTCATTTTTAGACGGATAGTTTCGCAGAATCCAAATAAATCAAACACTGCTATTTTGTATTTTAGGAATTTTATTTTATCCCTATACCTTGACCTTTTACACAACGATCAGTTACATTCAAAGCGCCTTTGTATTTGTTTTCCTTTCCAACGAGACTGTAGTGAGAAAATGGGCACCAACATAAACACAATATCCTGTTATTGCAATTATTATTATAGAAAGAAGGAAATACTGTGTAAAGAAAGATAAAATAATTGTATTTCTATTATTATATAAAGAAAACAAAGGAAAACAAATCGAAATGAAAGGAAATAAATATTGGTGCAAAAACAAATTGTGTGAAACTGGAATCAATAACGTAGACATTTTGTTTCTAGAGTTCATTTTATTATTATTGATTTCTAAACAGCAAACAAGGCAGAAAGGGTGGAGAAGAAAAAATGATTAAATATTATATAATCTGTCCTTTCGAAGAAAATTTTTGCCCGAGGAAATGAATTGCTTATAATCTGCTCGAAAGTTGTGTTTGTCATTTTCAGGAATAAAAAAATACATTAAAAAAAAAAAAAAAAGAAAAACGAAAACAACACAACTGAAATTTTCAATATAATCTAGATTTTTTTTTATTAAATTTTTTCTATCGTTTTTTATCTTTTATTTTTCATCTTGGTTTTTCCTGTCCTCATATTAGTCAACCCGGTTTCCAATGTGTCTCTCCTCAACAATGTCTGTCTCTGTCTCTCTGTCTCTGTCTCTCTGTCTCTCTTTCAGGGTCCCTTTTTTTTATCTGCCGTTATTTGCTCATTCATTTATTCAATTTTGCCGGAGGGAAACTGTTGTCTTTAAGGCACCTCAAATTGTTTGATATTCTGAAATAAGATACCGTTTTGAAATAGGTGAGTAGAAATGTCTCCACTGAAGGAGAAAAGGTCGTCTTGTGTAGTCAACTCTGGGGTGATTGGGGTGTCCTATAGATACACATAATCGGGAGCGAGACGGGGGTACATTAATAAAACGGAGATTATCTTATACATGAAAATTATAACGAGGCCAAGGGTTCACATTTAATATACTATAATAAGAGGGGAAATATGAAACAGTCAAACAATCGAAAAAGACAAAAAAAAAGTAAAATATTTTTAAAGCCTAAAAAAAAGAAGTATTGTGTGTCATAATCAGAAACGTGTAAAATACATAACAGAGGGTTTCATATTAGCAAGAAAATAGAGCGTATAAAGATATGAGGAATCCATAAGATGTGATGAGGTTATTTACGTCTCTCATAATAACGAAGCATGTTGAATTTAATTATAGGACATCATTTTCCCTGATCGAATTATAAAACAGCCAAATTTAAAGTAAAAAAATAAAGACAAATATTGATGGACAAGGTACTAACCAAAAGTTTATACACAGACACACACACACACGCACGCATACGTATATACATACAGAGACACACATATATATGTGTGTGTCTGCGTGTATGGGCGTGTTTAGTAAGTTTAGCTCAGCCTGGTACACCTTCACACACCTTCACATGTGTAGGGCACCTGGTATATATATATATATATATATATATATATATATATATATATATATATATATATATATATATATATCTGGTATATATATATATATATATATATATATATCTGGTATATATATATATATATATATATATATATATATATATATATATATATATATATATATATATATATATATATACCAGGTCAATCACTTATTTCCCGATACATGTCAACGTAATTTATGTAATTTTCTTTAGTGTGTTTCTTTTTTTTTTTTAATAAATATCCATCATGGTACTACGTGTAAATTTTCTATTGTTTAGATCATCAGATGTTTATCATGTAACCGTTTCGGGGATTTGAAACAGGACATTATCATTATTAACAGGGCACCCCAGTAGTGTTGATCAAACACCACCTCCCTTTCAGCAATGATTTTAATACATAACTTATGGAGTACTACATGTGTTTTTTATTTCATTTTATAGGGCATCATCATAATGTATGTTAATTTATACTACACATCATTTAATTA
The DNA here is from genome assembly GCA_963457665.1 of Thysanoteuthis rhombus. NCBI lineage: Eukaryota > Metazoa > Mollusca > Cephalopoda > Oegopsida > Thysanoteuthidae > Thysanoteuthis > Thysanoteuthis major. The sequence continues at coordinate 36,174,718 of OY735213.1, read as the reverse complement.
TTTTGAAACACACACATATATATATGTATATATATATATATATATGTATATATATATATATATATATATATATATATATATATATATATATATATGTATATATATGTATATATATATATATATATATATATATATATATATATAGATAGATAGATAGATAGATAGATAGATAGATACACACGGGTACAAAAACAAATACGCACACACACACATAGACACACATATGTATGTGCATGTGTGCATACATATATATATATATATATCATCACTATTTGGGGTTCTGGGAATGCTCAGAAAATTTGTGTGCAAATTAATCTTAATTGATCCTTCACTATACGCCGTTTCAGTTCGTAGAAATTTTCTTATAGGAACTTTTGGAAAACGAGTGAAATCTCACTATTCGGTTCGTTACATAAATCTCCATGTTCGGAAGAGAATAATTACACTGAGACCTAGATTCCACCTTTTCTTTTGAGATAGTCCCTGGCCTGATGTTTGCCCACTGGTTCGCAAAGTGTAACGGCAATATGCCGTACTACATTCATTCTGGAATGCTATCCGAATTATTAAAAATGCTTGGTATCAATCACTATAACTATAGAAGTAAGCATCTACCTATCTGTTTGCCGACTGAGTCAGTTAGGTCTTTCTATACACAGCCTCCAGGTGTTCAAGCCTATGTTAAAGCTAATACAGTTTTTTTTTTTTAACTGGTTGTTAGGCCATTTCCACTCAGAAGAATAACACAATACAATCTGTTTTTTTTTTTTTGCTCTCAGAAAATGTGTACAGCTGTAAAAGCAGCAATACTTACACGAACTATCTTGCAATCTATTCTTGAAAGGGCATGTGCATGTACGTAAATGTGTCTGTGAGTATGCATGTGCCGGGAAATTATCTGAGCTCTAGGTATTTTACAAGAATGTAGCCATTTGCCTGACAAAACAATGCATAGTCAAAATCTATCATCACATTTTGTGATCTTTGTCGAATTCCAAAACTGGAGCAGTTTTCGTTTTTCTACTGTAGCAAAAATCATGAACAATCAGAACAATCCTCACAAAAACTAGGGATGTAAACAGATACTTCCAACCGTGATTTCAAATCACGACCAACTGATTGCCACGAGGTTGTCTTACTGACTGAGCTAAATTGACAAGACTTGGATATTAACTAAAATTTATCACACGGATACGCATGGTCTTATTTCATTCTAATAAATAAATACATTCTTATGAAAACAAATTTTTTAAACATGTTTTTATTCATCATAGATACGATACAAAAGTAATCAGGAATCATTTTCAGTCAGAATAGAAGTTGGAGTGAAGCAGCAGCCAATCTTATCGTTATTTGATTTATTTGCCTTATTTCGTTTTTTTTTTCTCTTCATTTTCTCCCTGAATACAGAATTAATATAAGGAAGAGATTACCGCCAGAAGGTTCAAATCTGCCGCCTGCTAAAACTTTTGATCATGCGTAGTGGCTTCTTATCAACTGTTAGATATTCGTATTCTAAACAAGACGAGCACGTTCCAGGACCTAATCACTCTCATATATATATATATATATATATATATATATATATATATATATATATATATATATATATATATATATATATATATATATATATATATATATATATGGGGTATATGTCCCCTTAATATTCTATTAAACATGAATATTTATATTACAGTCATTTATTTCAAATTTGTATATACATATTATATACATTTCAAAGATACATATATATATATACGTTTCAAAGATATATATATATATATATATATATATATATATATATATATATATATATATATAAACATCAACATCTATGTTACAATCATATATTTCAAATACACACACACACACACACATACACACACATATATATATATATATATATATATATATATATATATATATATATATATATATATATATATATATATATCAAAGAAATATCATCAGTCGTTATAAGTCCATAGCTGAACAAAGGCTTTTTCCGTCTCGTTCCATGACGAACATGATTGCGCTAATCTTTGTTATGTCTTACCAGCAAACTTTACGATAACCTCCCCCCATTTTTGCCTCGTCTTTTCCTGCATCGTTTACTGTCCCACGAAAACAAATCGCTTAGTCTTTTGTTCGATCTGTTATCTCTTTTTCTTTTTCCTGCCAAGTGCCCTGTCCATTTCCATTTTTGCTGCGTAATCACTTGTACGGTATAATTCATTCTGATCCTTCCTCGGATCCATGTTAAGCCACTAAGATTTTTTTCATAACATTGCTCTTTCCATTGCTCTCTGAGCTATTCTGAGTTACTTCCCGCGTGGTTTTATAAGTTTCAATGTTTGTACGCCCTTGCATCATAGCTGCGTATTATGCATTGATTGTTTATTTCACATAGTAAGTATATTGGTGACTTGCTTCTCAGTATCTTCTCTTATACATTCTACTCTCATTATCAATATCATTGTTTATATACAGCTTCTATCATATATATGTATATAAAAAATATGTAGGTCCGCTATTGCTTATAATAGGTCTGTAGCCTGAGACGTGGTTATCAGCTTTTATTATCTGAAATTTTCATTATATATCATTCACCACTGAATTAAGTGTATTGAAAAAGGAGGAGACCATGCTGAAAAACAAATATTTGTTATATGAAATTAGTCGGAAGTAATTTCATATTAGATTTCATCATTAGATTACGGACCTATTGGTGTACCTAAGTATAAATCAAATTAATGCATGTTCGAGTCTCATCAGAAGTACCATTTTTTTCTTCTGAATTATTGCAGTTAAGTTCATCAATCGAAAAAAGGAGTGACTTAAAAAAACGAATATCTTTTCTAAAGATTTATGATAGTAAATGGTATATTTTCTCCATTTCATCATGTAAGATAATGCATATATATAAGAAAATTATGCATATATATACATACATATATATATATATATATATATATATATATATATATATATATATATATATATATATATATATATATATATATACTCACATACACGTACATATATGTGTGTGTGTGTATGTGAGTGAGAGAGGGAGAGAGAGAGTTTGAGAGTGTTGTATTTATAACCTTTTCCGCCTGTCAGTAACACTTGCATTAATTTCTGATAAATGACAGGATCATTTTTTCGTTTACATTGAATTTCTATATAAAAAAAAATTAGCACTGCCTTTCTATAGAAAAATCATTTGCATTGCATTTTTGTTGAAAAATTATTTGCATGGCATTTCTATAGAAAAATTATATACGCTGCAATTCTATGAAAAAATATTTGCATCGAATTTCTATAGAAAATTCATTTGCATTTGTATAGATTAATTATTTACATTGCATTTCTATCGAAAAGAATCAGTAGCAACGTATTTACATAACACGTTTAACAGTCTCGCTTTGCTCGTAACGCTTGCATTCATTCCTGGACTTTGACAATCCCTTTTTTTCCTCCCTGATAATGCACAACATTCAGACCGAGTGTCAAAATGTCAGAATTAGCTAAAACAAAATCTCAGGTCCTGAAATGCAAATTACTGTGTTTAACCAGTGTTTAACCAGTGTTTCCTCACCACGATAAATATCAATGTGTTATTTCAGAAAAAAACTATCTAAATCTAAGCGAGGTAGAGCTAGAGTAACATCACGGTCAGTAGACAATGATAAGAAATGTCCAAAACATTGCCTGCTTATAGCGGATTCGAATCAATTGGTGTGTCAATGCAGCTGTTTCCCTTCCCTTCGAACGTTCAGAATTCACTGTGTCACTATAAATGTGATGCAGAAGTAAGTATGGGTGAATGAAAGTTTTGCCGTAATTTATTTGATGAATTCTACACGTGATACCACAACTTACTACAAGTTACATATACAACTAGTTTTGATATAATCGTTCAAGTAACACATTTAAAAAGAAAATGGACGGGGAAGAAAATTTTGGTCCCTCTGAGCAGCAACAAGTTGATCACCGGAATCATCAGTGTTGACAAATAAATTCCTTTCACTCAAAGGTTTTAATGCAGCTCTATAATAAAATTTCAAAGATAAAACGAGATATAAGAATTGATATGTCTTTGAAGAGTACTAAATGTCAGCACAGATTGGCGATACAATGTCAATATTTTGCGACATTCAATACATTCAATTGTTTGTTAATCATTCAAGAAGGATTAGTTTTCCTTCTTTCTCCCAAAAATCTTAGCGGGAGATGTTAGGAGTGTAAGATTTTACGAGATCTCGAGTAGATAATAGCTCAGTTAGAGTTTTACAACCAACGATTTCGAATCGAAAATTGACGTCAAAGGCTTACTTAAACCGAACGGCAAATATGAAAGGCGCCGAGATGGCGAATTTCTTGAACATTTTACGAAGTCAAATACGAAAAGAATGTTGGTTTTCTTCCTGTATTATGTATAAAATACTTGTAAGTGGTGGAACCTCCAATAAATTATTCATCAAGGGCTAGAAATTAGTGATGTTTATTAGAGGCTATGTAATAAATGCATTTTCCCTGTTATACGAAAATAGGGTGTTCCAATAAAAAAAACTTTTCGTAAGCCTAAATGGCGGAATGTGAAGAAGCTATTACCATAAATTTATATGTGAATTTTTTTTTCTCATCCCAGACCGCAAAATGATAATGATTGTATCTTAAGCTGAGTCGTCAGAGGACGAGTCAGTGGTAGGTAGAGGGAACTAGAGTGAAGGAGAGAGAGAGAGAGAGAGAGAGACAGAGAGAGAGAGAGAGAGAGAGAGAGAGAGAGAAAGAGAAAGAGAAGGGGGACGAAGGGTGTGCACTGATTCTATAACAGCTCGCTACAAAAAAGTCGCTGAAAGCTTTTTTCGTTTTTCTTTATTCTTCGTTGAGGCGAACAAAATGGTGAAAAGCTAAGTTTCGAAAATCGAACGATACCAGAATAAATAATAGACGTTGATATCATTTTAGTCGTTAGATTCTCAACTGGTATCTTAATGGATTTTACTTACATATGATAGACTCAAATCGGAAGAAATCAGACCAGGCATTAAAAATGATTATAATCAGTAAAAATGGAAAAAAAAAAAAACATCACCACTGATATTCTGGAAGTGTCTATAAGTTATCATTAATTTCGAGTAATTTTAACGGTCACCTTAATTTTCTTATGTTTTTTATAGCAACATCTGATTAGCGTAATCGAAAATAAAGAGTAAGCCCATAATGAGAATCAAAGTCAGACGATCTAGAAGCTAGTCAAAATCAATAATAAAGTTACAATATATCATCCAATAATAAGAATAAATTGAAATTGTAAATAGATTAAACAGCAATATCAACGAGCAACGTCTGAGAGTGAGCATGCTTCAAAATATAAAACACACGAGGTTAGATAAATAAGTCCGAGGCCAGACATAGTCATTTGCTGAATTTTGATCGGTAATTTTTACTGTTTAATGTTGGATCTATGTGATTCGTACAGAAGCTTTGAATAAAGTGCCTTGACAATGAAGGAAATAATGTTGAAAACTAAATATTTGATGTGTAAAATGCTTGTATCATTAGGCTATGGATTTATTGTCCAACCTTCGTACACGTTGGTGATTAATTATTATTTGACAAGAAAAAATGTCTCTTATACCTCAGTCTTTATTCACAACATTCGTATAAATACTTTGGAAATAGGCATGAAAATATTAAGCTCTATATTATCTATTAATAAATGTGTGTTTGTGTGTGTGTGTGTGTGTGTGTGTGTGTGTGTGTGTGCGTTACACAATGTTAGTACAATTAAAATGGATGGCGTTATTCACGTGTGGATCGACACTACTGCCTAAGATCAGAGTATCTGCCCTCCTAAGATTAGTTCTCAGTGAAAAATGTTATACACAAACACACACAAACATATTCACACACACACATACACGCATACATACATACATACATATATATATATATATATATATATATATATATACATTAAATTGCGTCATATTATCTAGGGCGATTGATACATTAACCGTGTAATGACGGGAGATCATCTCAAATGTTTCTATATAATATAATGCAATTCATAATCATAGTCGGATCATATACACCCGTTTCTATATATATATATTTATACATATGTGTGTGTGTGTGTGACGTTTCATATATACATGGATACTTCAAACTAACAATTTTATTTGGCTTGTTTAGATAAAGAAAAGCCTTTAATTCCATAGAATTTTCGGTGGTCTCCAACTCAGTGCGATGTAATGCTATAAGTGATGATTTTTTAAAAAAAGATGTAATTGAGAATATTCATGGGAATGGTATTGCAATAATTGGACTTCATAAAGATACAAGCAAGACAACAATTGTAAAAAGAGTAAGACAAGGGTATACAATTTCACCTAAACCAAGTATAGTGAGCCTTGAAATCATCCTTTAGAGAATAAACTCGGGAAACATGTTTGTAAACATAGGCAGATAATACTTGGTATGAACTGAAACGTACCAAAAAACATATTGCCAATATGCCTTAAACCTAAAGAATACTATCAATGCATACTAGCGATGATGTCCTGGTGCAAAACACGAAAATTTACAAAATTAGTCGAGAACAAACTTAAAATCGCACTGGGAGCAATGGAAAGAGCAATGCTAGGAATAGCTCTTAGCAATAGAAAAAAAAGATCAACATGGATCCAAGAAAGGACCAGGGAGAAGAATTTCGAACAGGTAATTAAACGACGAAGATGGAAATAAACTGGGTACTTGACAAACAAAAGGGTAACCGCTTGGTGCCCATTGTAAGTAAACACGACAGGAGAAGACAACATACAAGAGGAATATATATATATATATATATATATATATATATATATATATATATATATATATATATATATATATATATATCGGACTCCTGGTCAGGAGTGAAGTTTTCAATCCCGCCTGGCGACGAAACTGGAGTAAATATCGAGTCTATAGCCACACTTAAAAGTCGTTATACAACGAAACAGATGTCTGTGGATGACGCTATATATATATATATATATATATATATATATATATATATATATATATATGTGTGTAAATATATATATATATATATATATATATATATATATGTGTAAATATATATATATATATATATATATATATATATATGTGTGTAAATATATATATATATATATATATAGTGGGGGAAATACATAGTGCTTTATACTTTATAGGATTATCCTAAAAAGGTAAATAACAATAATTCAATAAAACAGAGCATATAATCAGTGTTAATGCTCATAACATAGAAATCTCAGAGCCAGGTGTAGTGATATATATATATATATATATATATATATATATATATATATATATGTACAAGAAAATGAGTAGAGAAAGGAATTGTTAGTAGTGAGGAACTAATTCGAGTATTACTGCCGAATAGAATAGGATAGCTTTAGTTATAATATTCAAGAAGACACAAGTAATACTTACTAATATCTATGTAGGTACATCAATAGACTTTCAGTGAGAGCAATTATTTAACACAAATATTTATTTTCCATCACAACCTCCTTCTTTGTCAATGTACTTATTTCCACAGCGGAAATCGTTTACATAGACGGAAAACTGTCGAGTGAAAAATTCAGATGAAAATTCAACTAGTAACTATGTGACGAGCTACAGGCTTATTGATCCGCCTTCAAAGGTCCGCATAAAACGCCGTCTTGAACTATAACTTGAATATATTGTTTTACCTTTCACCCGTCAAGAAAAATTGAAGAATAAAAATAAATAAATCAAAAATAGCCTTAATATTCACTCGTTCAGGCAGGCATCTTCAACAGAGATCGTAAAAGAAACCAAAAGACAAAAAGATTACTGGTAAAATTCCTAAGATTCCACTAGGATGATGAGTTTAAGAACTCTCAATAATTATGTCCGAGAAAGAGAGGTGCTTCTGTGGCGTGACCGTTAGAAATACCAACCAACAAAATTTTAGTTGGGTCCAGAGAAGAAACAGAGGAGGAAAAGTGAAGGAATAACGATGTGCTCCCCGACCAGACATAGACAGGGTGGGGTGGCGGGAAATGGAGCGTTGTTTTTCTGTTGCTGAGATCTGTACAGCCACTAGTTCAATTATGCAGCCCCCTTCTTGACCCCGGTTGTCCTGTGTCAAAACACTGCCCATCGAAGTTGGCAACGGATCAGACAAACACAAAGCCCTGCCCTGGGGCCTTCTCAAACACTTGGCGCACTGCCTGGCTAACTTAATCACAAAACAGAGGAAAAAACCTTTTTTGTTCTATTATTATTATTATTACTATGATTGCAAGAAAATGTGGAAATCGTTCTCTTTTTAGAAGTGTGTGGTTGCAAATAGAGCAGTACCATTTGAGGGTACAATATAAAAACATTTTTTTTTTTGATTTTCCGGGAAAGGTCAATATTTGGGTCGTTGTTACAACGGACTTGGTTAGTTTCTGATCTTCGGCAAATGATAAGATGAAGTTAAATCATCTTCTTTATACTGCTGCAGTAAGTATCTTTATGATATAATGTGGCCGGCAGGGGATTGTGTGACTTGAATGCTTAACCGGAAGATAATGGGAGCAGGTTTAGGGTTGTGAAAAGGCCTTTTTATAGCCAACTAGATTTAATGAGAAGATGGCTCTTGACCTTTGCCTCAGATTCTTTCGCCAAATTTGGAACCTGCAGTTCTGACGTAACTCTTGAATATTTTGATGCTCTTTAGAAATATAACAGATGCCCAAAACTGTTGTGCTAGAATCATAGCCAGGAAACAAAGAAATATTATGAGAATGGTCAATTTTTTTTAACGAAGGGCTACACAGAAGTTCGGGAAAACTGACCATGAAAAAAATTACTTACTCCAACATTTAATTCTCACCGTTTCTTTCAAAATATGTGTGTAATGAAATAAAAGTTACAAAATAGTAAGTCACTGTACCAATTGTAATAAACAGGTTTGGGATACGACAGCAATGTAATGATATCCTTCGTAGCCCAGTGATCTTTGTCTTAGCAGGGAGACTTTCGAAATACAACCAGGTCACATTTAGTTTGGGGTTGTTGAGTTATCGCTTTATATGCAACGTCGGTTTGAGAGAGGGGATGGGACCCATTTCGACCGACCATCTAAGACCTCACCGAAGGGCAGGGATGTTTTACCAACCCCTCTCCGCTGCTTCTGCTTTGCTACCACAGACACTACAATGATACTGACCATTATTGTTAATTGTTGATTTGAAAAAGACATATGTTTCCATCGCTAAATTCACGTAATCATGCGTATATGTAAAGTATGGGACTAGATTATGTGCACTCATTGAACCGCCTGGACAACCGTAACCTTCGGAGGTTAAGCAACATTTTTGTATATATGGCACTTATCCGTTGTTTGCACTCTTGCTCACATCAGGTACTGCTCACAAAATGTTGCAGCAAAATCCCTTTCTACATTAACTGTTCCAAATCCCTAAACCTATGGATAGCACTTCTCGGAAGGGTTGTCTATTAATCTCTCTCTGTCTATCTGCACACATACTCACACGCACACAGACGCACTAGCCGAATAACCCGTATATATATATGTATATATATATATATATATATATATATATATATATATATATATATATATACATACATATATATATATATGTATATATATATATATATATATATATATATGTATATATATATATATATATATATATACATATATATGTATATATATATATATATACACACACACATTAAGGAATATATATATATATATATGTGCGTGTGTGTGTGTATGTATGTGTGTGTGTGTGTTAAGATGGATACACATATGATCAAACAGAATGCTTATAAATTTATATATTGTATGGAAACTTTCACCCGAAATGATCTCCCGTATATAGTTATTTGGGTATTTTCATTACCAGTGGGTAATTAGCTCAATGGTAAAAGCGATGCTGTCAAGTTCGAGTGATACATTAACCGGGAGATCAGAGAGTTTCTGTATAATATGACGCAATTTGTAATAATTCTGTCGGATCATATACATCCATTTCTTATTACATAAGTGTTGTTTTGAGGAGAAACGAATACAGAATTTTTCGTGAAAAAGCTGTTTAGCTCAATAGTAAGTGCAACGCTACATTACCCTATAGATCACAGGTTCGATTCCCAAAGCTTTAATTGTTCATTCTATTTACGCTGTCTAGTTCGATTGATATATCAACTGTGTAACGACGGGAGTTCATTTTGGATGAGAGTTTCTATATAATATAACGCAATTTATAATTTTAATATATATATGTGTGTATATATATATATATATATATACATATATATATATATATATATATATATATATATATATATATATACATATATATATATATATATATATATATATATATATATATATATATATATTCTCAAAACCTCTTACTTTAATTTGAAAAAAAGGAAAGGTTTCCTTCATTTTTGAACCCTTAAAGGGGTTTCTCCTTACTTTAAATCCGTCAAAGAATTATATATAAACAAATGGAATACGAGGATATATATATTAGACGGAGAGAAAGTTCAGATTTTGTATTGCAGTTGCATTTTAATAGAACCACCTCCACTGCTTCTAAACACAATTTTACGTAGAAATAGGTGAAGTAACTATCCGTCAGGTGAATATCTACGGTGTAAAACAAAAAGAAATACGAAAGCTTTCAGGTATATTAAAAGGTTTACCGTCACTTGACTCCCTAATGAATGAAAAAGCTGCCCTTCGCTTCAGGACCCCTAAAGGTGAAAATAAGTTCACTTTTACTTCTGAGCCCTAAATTGTGGGACAAGTTCCCCTTCACTTTCAATCAGGAAGGAAAGTATCTTCTGTTACTTTAAAAAAAAAACGCCATTTTTAACACTTTGTACGGTGGGGAAGTCTCCTTCCAATTTGGCCTCTCAAAAGTGGAAAAAAGTTTCCTTTCATTAATGATCACTTAAAGGAGGAAGGATTCTCCCCACATGGTTGACTCTTTGGGGTGGGGAAGAAACCCCCTTCAATTTTCACACCTCAAAAGAGGAAAAAGACTCCCGACCCTTCCGATAGAGGGGGAAACTTCACTTATGTCCCCTGAAATGGTGCGTCTCCCATCACTTTACATTCCTCAAAGAATTATATATCAAGATTTAAAATATGCATCTGGACGAAAAATAAGTTCCACTTTAGCATATATATACATAAATAATAAATTGTAGAATGTGGATTCTCTACACAATGAAAATAAATCCATCAAATATCAGAAGTGGCTTTATATTATTAATATATCATTATATTTGGCTATACTGCTAGCCTGATCTGTACCACACACACACACATATATATATATATATATATATATATATATATATATACATATATATATATATATATTTATTTATATATATATATATATATATTTATATATATATCCCTCTATATATCTACCAATCTTTCCATCGCTCTAATAAACAGATGATGGGGTAAATAGTAGTACATTAGTTTATAAATCGAGCAGTGGTAGTTATGTTCATAATTCATTTTTGTCAAACCTCAAAACTCGACTTGACTTGATTTTTCTTCCGTGGTGACAAACCCAACAAGAACGATTCCCAACAGAATATGAAGTGTAAACAGATATACAGAATCCACATCCCCTGTCGTAACGTTAACTAATAACCAACTGATCGTTAGTTGCTTTATGTACTGAGTCTTAGATATTAACGAAAATTCATCATATACACGCGCATGAGCTCATTTCATTCTAATAAATTGATACATTTATACAAAAAAAAAACCCAAACAACACAAAAAACGTTCATTTTCATAATTTTCTATTCGTTATATCTGCAATATAAAAGTTTCCGTAATCATCTTCAGTCGGAATAGAAGTTGGCATGGAGTTTGCCCCTGCAGCAGCCAGTCTTGTTTTCTTACAACTCATATCGGTTGCTTTTTATCGCAATAATCCAATCGCACAGAGCGAGATATCCACTAATCATTGGGTGTCTGTCTTTCTGTGACAGTGCTTTACCGATAAGATTACTAAGAACAACATAGAAGTCACAAGATATCTATTCAATATGTGCAGATTAATTTAGCCACAAAATCACGAGTAAGTGGTAGCCTGTGAAGGTCTTACTCATTACTCAGTAGAAATGATCGACAAGATTAGCTTGTCAACCATTTCTTAACTTCAAGGTACCCCAGGAGATGCGATACAAACTAAGGAATATAGGAAGAAAAAACACTAATAAAGATTAGTAATAATCGACATTACTTCATCCAAGAAATTCGAATAGAATTAAATTTAATAACATTATTTCAAAGTCAAGTTCACTTCTTAGATATCAATAGAGAATATCCGAAGGTTTGAGTTCATGCCTTTTGGGCTTGTTGACACGAAATGACCGTAGTTAATTTACACCGCAGTATCTCTGCTTCAATAAGTCATTTATTTAAATTATCTCACAGAACTGTTAATGGCTAGTTTCTCTTGTATCCATCTCCTTAAATGGTAGCCAATCTACATTTTCGCAAGAGAACCACGGATCAACAATATCAAACGTAGTGAATGTTGAGCCCCTTTTGAATCAAATAAGTCCTTTTGGATTGAATAGTTTGCAAAAACAGCCAGAAGGGATATATAAGTGAAACATCTAGGTCTTTAAATAAGTGAATATTCAAATGTAAGAAAAAATAAATGATACCTTAAATGCACTCGTGGTCCATCGCTGCCAACAAACCACAATTCTAACTTAAAAGGTACAATAATGATTAAAGAGGAACCAATCGAAACGAAACGACAATGCATAGAGTCGGTATCAATCTCCGAATACAATACCATCGAGCAACGACCTGGAAGAATTTACGTGTTTCCGATACAAATAAAACTAATGTTGAAACAAAATAAAATATGAATAAGTAACAACAAAAAAAATGAAACTGGCACATGTCGAGAATCCGAAAATTGAAAAATATCTCCATGACAGCAATATATCTTCAATAACTGTAATTTCCCAACCAACGACGTAACAACGACTTCAAACTAAACGTCAAACTCTTTTTTCTTTCTGAAATCGACCCGATATAGCGAAACGCGTTATCGACGTTAAAAAAAATAACCAGATTTTTTTCCAAATAGTCATTACATCTCATCATCAGTCTTTTAACGTCCATCGTTGGACATAGACCTTCCCCACGATTCGCCACAATTCTCTATCACGGGCGTCGCAGAGCCAGTGTTTCCTGAATCTGTCTAGTTCATCTCTCCATCTTGTGTTACGTCGGCCTAAGTTTCTCATGTGATCTCTAGGGATCCATGTTGTGAGACGTGATGTCCATCGATTGTCTTTCATTCTTGCAACATGGCCTGCCATTTGCCATTTGAGTTTTTTTAATAGTTTCTATGATGTCACGGACACCTGTTTTCTTCCTTGTATACTGTGCTGTCTTGTGATCTCTCCAGGTAAGGTTGAGCATGATTCTCTCATGCATATATTGCATCTATATTCTGTCAAATATCATGATCCATTACACACACACACACACACATATATATATATGTATAAAAAAATGGATGTATGATCCGATAGAATGGTTATAAATTGTGTTATATCATATTGAAACCCTTATTCGAAGTGATTTCCCGTCACTACACGATATATATATATATATATATATATATATATATATATATATATATATATCACAAAACAGAGTTGAATTACTTTGGTCATGAGTCAGACCGAGACGAGTCAAAGGTCAAAAATGCAATAACTGCGACTTTCAACCACGAGACACCATCTTCACCGCCATTTCTCCGAACCAGTACATATTTCTGACTGGCTATATAGTTTGTACCGATTTATTCGATGTATGGTTTAATTTCCCCCATTCAATCAACTAATTTTTTTAATAATTATAACATTTTCGCAAATAATATTTAGCGAATAGAATTGTTCTTTTGGCACATCACAGGTCTGCACGCATGTCGCGTGATGTAGTCCTTGTAATAACCCAAGCTCTCAGCACATTCAAGTATTTAAGAAATCAGTACATTTGAATATTTCTAAAATCTCGGTGTATTGAAAGTAATGGATGCAGAAATGAAGTCACGGCAAATCATGGAGCTGAAACAATCAGAGAATGATTTAACAGGAAGGAAATCTAAAAGAGAGGTGGGGACAATGATAGAGAGACAGAGATAGAGAGAAAAGGTAGAAGTTAAATAGGTAAAACGATAGATAAGAAAGCAAGCCAAAGGATAAAAAAAGTTAAGGATGATTGGGGGCCCCTGTCAATGTAATAAACTGACAACGCTGACTGGCCGAATTATGCAAGGAAAGGAGAAACAGAACAATCGAAAGGAAATAAAAGGAAAAAAAAGACGAAATCATATAAAAATGAATTTTAAAAAAAAAGGTCTGGAAAAATGAATAAGAATATGATTGCAAAGAATGAATGAAAAATATCTGGGGGTCGACGGAGGAAAAACGAAAAAAAGACCTAAATAACTAATTGGACAAAGGATTTAAATTGGGGGAAACCAAAAACTAAAGAAAAATAAGAATGGAAAAGATTGGGGTTGCGTAACAAAGCAGGTGAATAATAGAACGAATGTCAAGTGCTTTTGCGAGCCATTACTGGGTGCATCACACTTGTGGCCTTGTGCCAGGATAAGCTATGTGAAGCCCCTACCTTGATGTAATTTTTAGCAAGCTAGCCTGATAGCTAGGTTGGCAAGTTTTTACTATGGCAACTCAAGTTTCAAGAACAAGAAAATTCCATTTTCCCTAAAAGGAAGAGTACACAATCCTCCTGATACTCACCTATGAAGCAGAAACATGGAACTCTACCAAAAGACTGACCCGAAAACTGAGCACCAAGCAACGTGCATTGGAGAGAATCATACTCAACCTTACGTAGAAGGATCACAAGATAGTACTATGTATTTGAGAGAAGACAGAAGTACGAGACATCATAGAATCCATTAAAAATCTCAAATGGCAATGGGCTGGCCATGTTGCAGGAATGTCAGAAAACCATTAGACATCACGACTCACAGCAAGGATCCCTAAACATCATATGCTAAAATGTGGCCGACAAAAAATAAGATTGTGTGATGAACTACACAAATTCAGAAAGTATTGGCTCTGCAACGACCATAGTAGAGAAATCTGGCGAATATTGTGATAGACGCTAAAAGGCTGATACTGATGACGATGCTGATATTGACTCTGAACTCCAATCGATATCTTGAACTTTGCCAGAATAAGCTGTGCTGGGGCGCTCACCGTAGCACAATGCACTGCAAGTTCGTCTCGCTACCTTAGTGATTATGGTTCTGACTGGGTGCTCAATTTCTGTGGCATTTCATCAGTCTAAGTTAAGCTAGTACTAATACTAGCATCAGGGGGCTGTGTTAAGCCCGGGTAAATGTTTGAATTCTGATTGCTGATTTTCATGGTAGGCATGTCTCCACGAGTCGAAAGATTGGTGCCATTCTCTTTTTCATCGGTTTGGCTTAGTATTCTACCGAGTTAAACTTGGTAATTATTAATAATAGAACTAATTGAATGGGGAGAGAATAAAGAAAAGAGGAGAGAAAAAAAAGGAACATGTAAATTTTTTTAAAAAGCAATGAGAAGATATACAGGAAAAAACGAAGGAAAATGCAGCATCAAAAGTAGATGGGAAGAATAAGTTCAAATGAAAAAATGAATAAAAGAAAAAAAAGAAAGAGGAAGAATTCGTTATTGAAATACAGGAAAAGGTGGAGCATAGAAAGAAAGAAAGAAAGAAAGAAAGAAAGAAAGAAAGAAAGAAAGAAAGAAAGAAAGAAAGAAAGAAAGGGAGGAAGGAACAAAGTGTGAGAAACCGTTCAGACAGAAGTAGAAAGTTAGACAAAATGAAAGAGTCACATGAAAAAAGCGAAATCGTGAAAAACGAAAAGAAAGAAACAAACCAAGAAGTCAATCAGACAGAAGATCGAAAAGAAGACTAAGAAAAAGATTGTGGAGAGTCAAATAATAAAAAAAACGAAATGGTGACATACGAAAGGCGGAACGAGAGAACGAAAGAAAGAAAGAAGGCAATAAGTTAACAGGAAGGAAATTGTGATATTAACAGGAAATGATTTGATGGCCTGCAAAGGGCGGAGAATGAAAGGGAGATAAATCGGATACAATTATACTGATTGACAAAAAGAAGGAGACAGAGATTCAAAAAGGAGGAAAGAAAGATAATGATGCAGAGATAAGAGAGTGAGAGAGAGAGGACAGGGTTAAGAAAGAGAGAGGGAGGGAGGGGGAAGAGAGAGGGAGAGAGAGCAGGGTGGAGAGAAAGAGAGAGAGAAGGGAGAGAGTAATTGACACAAGAGCAATGTCAACATGGTCGACGCAGACAAGCAATTTCCCATTACCGCTGGCTGACCACTGCCTCGGGGCCTTCGTTGCAAGGTAGATGTAGGTCAGTCGCCCCCGGGCCCTGAATACGGTGTTCTGTGTGGCACCTGCCGCAGGGGATCTCACACTTGCCTCGCTTGATTACTCGGCCTGCTCAATGAAGGTCTCCACTAATTACGGAATTCATTGTCAATAACGCTCCATCAAGACCCTCTGTACTGGCCAGTTGTTACAGACCGTTACTTGATCAGCCTAAGTCTTCCAATCGATCTATGTATATATGGACGCAGGAATGTGCCAACGGGGGTTAAGACATTACACCATTCAGTTCATTGTTTGACAATCGTTAACAAACCAACGTTCTGAGTGATGTGTACGGCGAATAGAAAGAAATCTGAATAGCTCAATTGGAGAGAATTTTCCAATTTTTTACGATTTACCTGTTTTTTGACAGCGCCAGCATCATTAAGGTTAGGACAAAAGACATAAAAAGATCGGTCATTTTTTCGTACATGCTTGCATGGACTCATCCAGGACACACACACACAGATATAGAGCTATTATCAAGTGGACCCAGTCGAAGAGTAATTGAGAGCTTCATCGTGGAGAAGTTGTTAGCAAGTTTACGTTATGATAGCAAGGACTCATCCAGGACACACCCACACACACTCATACTCATAGAATTATCATCGTGGACCCCACCGTAGAGTAATGAAGAGCCTCATCATAGAGAAATGGTTAGCAAGCTAGTTTCGGATACCGTTACTACCATTGTGTATTTGATATATTTGATGAGCAAGCTTATTTCGCGGAATATTACTATGAGCTGTGTTCGATCCCCACTGGTCACAAGAGTGACGGAGAGTCTTACCATGGAGAGGTGGTAAGCAAGTTAGTTTTGAAGACAATTACTACCGTAGAGTGCTCGATTTCCATTGACCGTCCCACACTTGTGTCCTGATTCAAGACAAAACTAGACTTAATTGATATCAAGTGGCAGAATAAATAAGCGCCTCACCGTGAAGAGATTTTGCAGACTTTCTGAAGACATAATCACGGCTTTATTACAGACCAATAGTCAACAAGCTAATTTTGCAAATATTACTACTGTAGTGTGTCTGATCACCACTGGTTGTCAACCACTTGTGAAATCGTTCAAAACGAGGTTAGGTTTAGTAAATATCAAAAGTTGCCTCGCTGTAGAGTAATTGGAAGCCTCACCGTGGTTAGCAAGCCAGTATTTGCAGACCATTTCCACCGTAGTGTGTTCAATACCCACCGGCCGTCCCACATTTGTGACCATATTCCAGACAAATATAATCTTGATAACGATGTTTTCCCTTCTTCAAGATGTTTTGCAGAACCAAATATTCTCTTATGAAGTATTGAATTCCCAATCTAAAGAGCATATTTTATGTCTATAACAATCGAATTTTCTTAAGAAATGCCGGCAGTTTTTCATCAAACTTTTAAGAATCTAAGCTTTACGAATTTCGGCGCCTCGCTATGAGATCATTGACAGAATCACGAAATGACGACACCAAAACACCAGATTTTTCTGTTTAGATTTTTGTGACGTTAATCAAAGAACGTGATATTGATGGGTGGACTCTAGTAGAATATTGATAATTCACTTATTACAGGTCATCAGTGTACTGTTTACCTTTATGATTATTTGCAAATTCAATCCATTTGTTACGGATTGTGTGTATAAACTAAGCGTTGTTTTCATTATTCTAGAAGATAATTTTTCTTAACAATATATCACATTTTTGGAGGCGTCAGAAAGACTACTCCAATTAGCAACCGATTAGACAGTATTATGCGAACAGATTTTGATTTTTCGTTTCTAGGAGACATGAAATACTTGTGACAATGATATATAATAAAGCTGATAGTATCCATTCTCAAGTGCGAGCTAGTCTGTGCAGAGGTTTGACAAAAAGCATAAAAGCTTGTAAAATGTTGACATTGGCCGCCATATTAATGTTATTTGGTTTATGTTCACCAACAAAAGCCACTCAATGATCTGCGTTGAAAACAAACAAGAAAGAAAAAGTTATGTAAAGAAACCCGTTAGATTGGTAGACTTTCAAATAGGTAGCATCGGGGTGAAAAAAAAAAAAGGAGGGAGTGAAAAAAGTTGAGAAAGAAAGACATGGAGAAAGAAAAGTAGAAGGTGATACAAAAAGAAAGAAATAAGATTGGGAAGAAGTAAGGTTAAATGAAAGAAAGAAAGAGAGAAAAAGATGAAGGAGGAGGTGGAAAAGAGAGCGTGAGAGAGAAGAAGACAAAAAGAAAAAGGTTGAAAGAAAGGGAATAAATTTAGAAAGAGGTTAGGTTAAATGAAAGAGAGGAAGAGAGAAAGAGATAAAGGAGGAGGTAGGAAGGAGAGCAAGAGAGAAAGGGAGGGAGATATAGAAAGACAAAGAAAGAGAGTTTGAAGGTTTAACTGAAACAAAGGAAATAATTTTAGAGAAAGGCTAGGTTAAATGAAAGAAAAATAAATGAAAAAAAATAAATGAAAGAAAAAACGCAAATCAAAAGGGAGAAAGAACTATAAAGATGTAGAATGAAGAAGTTTGAACTAACTGCGTGAAAGAATGAAAAAGTGCAGAAGAAGGAAATCAAAAAGAGCAAAATTGATTTGAGAGGCTTGAAGAAAGAAAGAAAAAGAAAGAAAGGTAAAAAGAACCAAAAGGATAATAAATGTAAAAAAAAGATTAGCAACATAATATATAATAAGGAAAGAGAAGAAAACAAGAAATTAATGAAAAGAAGGAATATTGCATAACAAAAATGAGAAGACTAACAATAGCAGAAGAGAAATGACTTGGCTTGTACCAGTAGATTGGAATAGAACATGTGTTTGGAGGAAATATTGGCAAAAAAAAAACGATGCTGGAATTAACTGAAGAGTTTATGTAGCCTGTGCCTGTAAGGTGACTTCAGGAGAGAATAATTCTTATGGTTGGTGCGTGTTTTCTGTGGAGATTTTCAAAACAGTTATTGTTTCATTACTATCCTGCATTGGTTGAGTTGTTAGTGATAGGGATTAGGGGCTGTGGTTGTTTAAAGTTGGGGTCAGGAAGGCTTCGTGTGGTATGGATAGTTACACAGAGAATATCAACAGAAACAACACAAACTGTTAAATTGATATTAGGTGGCAAAGGACAAAAAAAGAAAGAAAGCAAGAACGGAAAGAGAAGGAAAAGAAAAGAAGCACGAAGCGACAGAAAGAGTGAAACATTATAGAAAAAGGAAGGAAAGAAAAATAATGAAAAAGTACCAAGGAAGAACGAACGAAAGAAAGAAAGAAAGAATGATAGGAAGGAAGAACCAGAAGAGAAGTTAGTTAAACAATAAGTACTAAATGACACAAAACGAGTCAAATGAAAGAAAGTGAAAGATAGATAACTTTAAAGTATCAAAAAGGAAAGAAGAAGGAAAGAACATTGATGGGGTTTGAAAATACTAAAAAAAAAAAACGAAGAACAAAGGAAAGAGAGGTTAAAACATGAAAGAGAAAAGGAAAAAAAGAAGGAAACTTGAAGGAAGCTAAAAAGAGAATGAGAATTAATCGGAAAGAAAGATTAAGAAGAAAAGAAGAATAAGTGGTGTAGTCCGAGCTTCGATGGAAAAAAAATAATGTTCGGCCAAAAGGAGAAAAAAAAAAAACAAAACAAAAAACAACAAAAAAACAAATAAGGTAAAAACTGAGCAAAGAATGACGGGTCCCCCTGACCGGAGCGACGCGTAAAAAATGGCGCTGCGGCTAAAAGTGTCGTATCTGGGCATGGGACAGAAAGGGCGGGAAACTGAACGAGGGAAAACAGAGCCTATAAATCAACCAGAAATATCGCCTGGCAAACAGCTGGCCTTTTATTAATGCATTCAAATATTTGTTTAGCCGTGAAGTGAGGCCAGCAAAAACGCTAACAATTTTTACGGCCTTTCGATTCGGTGTTGGCCCAAACGACGGTCCTTTTCCGCCCCGACGTCCCCGAAGTTAGCCATTCAGATCCAGTCACTTATTGTCGGACAACGGAGGGCGAACATTGCTCTTTCCCGCCATTTGTCCCACCCACCAACGCTCACTCGGAATGTGAGATATAAACTTTGCAATGAAGAGCCATTAAATTATTCACGTAAACTTCTATGCCGTCAGTCCGTCTGAAAGCTTCAAGTAGGCCAGAAAAGAACGCCAGTCCGTATCATTCTGATGCTTAAATTCGAATATTTGAGTGATTACATTAATATAGATGTATGTACATTTGCTTTTTTTTTTGCTTTAAGGTGTGTGTTACATTGTCTGTTTTTGTTATGTATATGCTTTTCTAAGCATGTCAACCCAATATATAGGGTGCAACTCTCTTTTGGCAACGTGTATTCAAACCATTTCAAATCTAAAAACTATGTTTTAAATGCTAATTGCAAAAATATTGCAAAAGATGCTAGTTACACGTACAAGACCAGCACCTGTTCCAAATGTGCATGTCCGGAACAAGCTGGACTTCATGGTGTGTAGAGGGGCTTGCAATCATAGTTATCTTATTATGATTCACCAAATGTCATTCTGTCCGTATGTGACGGCCCAACATAAAAATGAAAAAAAAAAAACCAACAACAACAAACAAACAAAAAACAAAAAAGCACACACACTGGACGTGCCATGAAATCTTCTATGTATACTAATGTTAGTTTCCGAAAATAACCCCCCAAAATATGTTTCTTAGATGATGTTCAATTGACAATGAAATTTCACAGTGAACTGATCATTTTCTTCAAGAAGCGTGAATAATAGTGTGACGTCAAGTGATGAAGAAAAATAATTGGTCCTCCGTCGTTGCTATGGGAACAAAAGCTAAAAAAAAACTTTGAAATAAACACCAAACAGATTTGGAGTTTGTTTATTTTCTTTTTGTTTGATTTTGTCTTTTTCCGAAGGATTTTTATTGATTATGTTCCAATATCATAAAAATATATTATTGTCAAAAATGATTTTTTTTCATTTTGTCTCATTTTCTAATATTCACTATTGATGATTAATGAAAAGAAACTCCAAACATTTTTCTATGATTGCAATAAAAGCCGCAAGTATCAGTTTTTAAACCAAAATTAAATTAAACACTAACCAAACCAAAAAGAAGTAAGACAAGGTGATACCAGCTCACACAAACTCTTCACTGCCTGCCTGCCTCGAGATGATCTTCCTAAACATGGACAGGGAAAATAGAGGAATCAAAATACACGGCGAATATCTGAGCAACCTAAGATTTGCAGACGACATCGTCCTTTTCGCAGAGAACCTACATGACCTCCAATTAATGCTAGATGAACTAAGTGGAGAGAGCAAGAGAGTTGGCCTACATATGAACTTCAGTAGAACAAAAATCATGTGCAATGATCACATTGAGAGTAAAGATATAAATGTCAAAATTGAAGATGCAAAACTGGGGGAAGTAGACCACTATATCGACCTGGGACAACGAATCTTCATGAAACCCACGAAAGAGGAAGAGATCAAGCGAAGAATCACCCTAGGATAACAAGCCTTTGGCAGAGCAAGCTCAACTTCCAAAAACAAGTCGATCCCTATAATCCTGAAAAGAAGAGTACACAACTAATACATCCTCCTGATAGTCACTAACGGAGCTGAAACATGGAACCTAACCAGGAAATAAACCCATAAACTGAGAAGCATGCAACAAGCTTATGTGAGCAAAAATGTTTAACTGGTATTAAAGTGTGTGTTTTTTTTAATCTGTCCACTTCCATTGGAAATAGTAGTTCTTTTTTAGATTAAAAAAAGGCAAAGAGAATCGCATTTGAAAATAAGAATAAAAGTTAGGATTCCTTTGCAAGAACGTAGTGTTTTCTGATGCAGTATTTACACAGGGTGTTATCCGATCAACCACCTTACAACCATTCATTCACATCCACTATAAAAGTTAGTATTTCTCAAAGATAAAAGATCCCGACAGAAACTCAATGAAGTTCATATTACATAGGAAAAATAGTTTTTAAGTAAACTCGCTCAAATGAATCTTAAGCGATGTGTATGTACATTCAGAATTTTTCCGAGATCGTAAAAAAAAAAACAAGTGTAAAAGTTACAAATATCACTTTTTGAAAGCAAATAAGATTAAACTCTATTTAAATTCCATCTATCTATGTATCTATTTCATTAATTCCTTTTTTTACACCAATAAATCCGCTTGTTAGGACGGGTATTCAATAGAGAGTAAAATGATTTTGAATAAAATGCTTGTGCGTAAGGATTATTAAATATTGAAGAACGAAAGTCAACGTTGATAATTTATAGATAGGAAAATCTGTTTTTGTTTAATGGCCGACTTAGAGCTAGCGCTTTAGAGACGGGTTTCGGCAATGACGCTTACAAAGGCAGACCACCCTTGTTTCCTCAGTTGATAGCCGACATGAAGCTAGCGTTATAGATAAGAATTTATTTTTATTAGATTTTTCTAGAACTGCTGATTCAAACAACTTCAAGCTGGATAGTACAATGCCTTGTGTCCTGGCTGATGTATTTGGTCCGTTGTCTTGGTGCTAGTACACAGATTTCTTCAAATGTAGTGAGATAGTTTAACTTCACCATAGATGTTGATGTGTCTGTGTTCCTCGTTGCCACGTGTCTCATATTGTAGCACCAAATCTACGTATGCGTAAATTGTACCATCTTATCCTTTGGGATGCGTCCTTTATAAAACATATATATATATATATATATATATGTGTGTGTGTGTGTGTGTGTGTGTTGTGTGTGTGTGTGTGTTGTGTGTGTGTATGTGTGTACTTCAAAGACAATATCATAACCTTCAAAAGCAACGGAGTTATGTTGGACTGCTAAAATTACCAGGGTATCTCTCACCATCGATTGTAGGCGAATTCCTGACGAGAATACTACTAAAGTGACCAATAACGCTGGTAAAAGAGAATCACTACCCTGTGAACCAATGCAGTTTTAGAGTAAACTGTTGCATGATCAAAATGGTTTTCGATCTAAGCCAGATTCCGGGAAAATGCCGTGAACAAAACAAAGGGGAGTACATCGGCTTTGCTGAACTGAAAAGGGATTTAGACAAGGTGAGCAGGTTGGGCCTCTGGATAATCTATGAAAAATTGCCTTGCCCATCAAAGTGTCTTACCATAATTATCAAACTCTGGGTGCAGCAGTGGCTCCTCCCAACCTTTCTCAAACAAATGGTATCAAGCAATGCTGTGTGCTGTCCCTGCACTGTCCAATATTCTCTTGCATTATGTTGACACTGGTTTCAAAGAACAGGAATTACGAGAA
Source organism: Thysanoteuthis rhombus (assembly GCA_963457665.1). Lineage (NCBI taxonomy): Eukaryota > Metazoa > Mollusca > Cephalopoda > Oegopsida > Thysanoteuthidae > Thysanoteuthis > Thysanoteuthis major. The sequence goes on along the minus strand of OY735213.1, from coordinate 36,150,948 downwards.
CCACGCGTAAAAAACGATAATTGATTGAAACTGAAGCGACTCCGAGCCCACACCACGACCAAGGTGCAGAGAGCTTCTTTTTGCAGATGATTTGGCTCTGGTCACTCACTCAAAAGTGGCCCTCTAGCAGATATTGCCTGACTTACAAAGAAATTGACCTTAGCTTAAAAAATGGCCACTTTGCATCAACATGCTCCAAAACAGGAGTATCACTGACCTGTATCCTTCTGAAATTGGATGAGGTCAAGGACTACCTAGGTTTAATCATCCTCCGATACTGAGCTGGACAGAGAGATAGACAACTGAATGCCGAAGGCAAACCAAGTCTTAGGTAAACTACATAAACGTCCATGAGTACAAAAACATGGAAAAAGATGATGCCGATCCCTGGGTCATATTCTAGCGTCACTTACACCTACTTGAGCGCTGCTATTTGCCTTACTTCCACACTATGTGGCCAGGATAGAAGACTGTCGTCCTCCAAGGACTTTCCTTTTCGGAGAACTAATCCCAGTCAGACGGAGGAGTGTGACCCAATAGAGGAGATACCATCCGGTGAATTCAAAACAGGCCGCCAACCGGGAGACATGGGGACACGGCATCAACCAGGCAGGTATATGTATTCACTTGTATCTGTTTATTTGCACAGTATCCCCAAAGGTTCTCTATGGATTCCGATGGAAGGGTGGGCAATTAGCTAAAAAAGATGTGATTAAATTTTGGTGCAGATCCAGGAGTCTTTTACAATAATTTCCCCTGCATCGTGCCTGTATATATGTCCATACAGTATCTAAAAAAGTGCTCAGTTATTAAATACACTTTTTTCTGGAATAACTGTTTAAATGTTTGGATGGATCCAGGAATTCTTTCGATTGCAAGATATTTTTTTCATTCCATTTCAAACACTTATGCATTCGATCATGTTCGTCCACATAATAACTCCAAAAGTTCTGAACGAATTTCAATAGCATTTGATGAAAGGGTGGACCATGAGCTAATGGCACATTGATTCAATTTTGGTGCGGAATTCTTACAATCATCTTCCCTGCATCGTGGCTATATATGAACTGGTTTTCATTCTGTTTTAATTGTAATGGCATTGGCAGATGTATGCGCTCTCTGAATGATTTCCTGTTAGATCTGTTACTTTCTGTTCTTGGATATCCGAGCAGACTGCATAAAAGATATGAAGCAAAGCTTCCTTATATCCTAGTTGTAAAGGATTCATGTCGAGAGACCATATGGTCACGAGAGTCACTTAATACTTTTTTGACTCGATTTTCTTGAGATTTTTTTTCTCCATCCTTCATGAAAACAATATTGGTCTTATCCAAATAACTCAGTGAATATCGAGAGAAATTCCTACTGCAGATGGTTATATATTTTTTCCTGTTCTAACATTCCACATGCACTCCAAAAGATTTGAAGACCAATGCTTCAAATTGTTATATATATATATATATATATATATATATATATATATATATATATATATATATATATATATATATATATATATATATAATTGGCATCAAGCGATCCAAAGAAAACTCACAGCTTCTTAAACTTTAGGGTCAGACTTGTCCGCTGTTCAAAGATTAAATTAGTATTGTTCTAAAAAGACAACCATTGTAACTACTTACTGATTACCTTGCTGGAATATTGACTGAGTCAAGAAGTGGCTTTCTTTTAGCTTCTTTGTTTTAGTAACCCCTATAACGGAATTGCTGTTCTCAGGTTGATTTAAATACACTCAATCACAATTGAGACCTTAGAATTGGGATTGAAAAAAAATTCGAAAGAATCCAAATCTTTAACTTTGAATTAGCAAGAATGTTCCTTAAGTATGCATGTACATCAAAATACACGCAACGTAATGATGGAAAGCATTTATTTTGTACAACAAATATTCATTTTTTGGCTTTATCTCCTTTCATGATAATCAACTTAGTCAGCAGTGAATGTTATTCATATAGATCGAATATGATACAGTAAAAATTCCAGATGAAAATTCTGGTAATAACGGCGACGGACTTTTTGATCCAGCCTCTTATATTCGGAATTTTCTTAGCTTTTTAATTATTTAAATTTTTTATTTCAAACACCAACGGCATCCTGACTTTGGAATCGAAACATTGAAAGATGCTCTCCACCTAATTCTGTGTATGTCACTCTAAGCACTGAAATGGATTCTATTTAAAATAGATAAATAAATAAATAGATGAATAAAATAAAGGTGAAAATCTCTCTATTGTTGAGCTTGGGTGACAGTTGCACAGTTACTGTGGTTCTACGAAAATAAAAACAGATAGAATATCTCAAGGCTTAATTGATCTGAGGCATCCGACATCATATTTGTTTATTTCCAAGATTAATGATTTTTCGCGATATTTTAGTGGTATGTATCCAAGCAATAACCACATTCATATGAAATAAAAACAAAATTACTATAGTTTTAATTCCAAATTAGGTAATCCGTTTTCACAGAAGAATTTGATTTTTATAAGATTATGAAGGACATGCTAGGGTTTCAAATCTTGGAAATATATACAGCGTATTTATCCTTGGAAAATACTTCATCTCTGATTGGTTTCACTTCATCATCACTTGTCTTGACATAGGTCTTGTTTCAAAGATTGACAAAAAATAATCTGATTAGAGATTCTTCATTGTTGCTGATACCAAGAAACTTTGCCATCGAGCAATAGTTAGAAAACTAGAAGCACAGACCATCACTATGTTAGGATTTCGTTTCTCAATTGGTACTCAAACGCTTTTGGTCTTGTTCCACATGGATCTTTGCTTAATAAATACCGATATGACGGATACGTCAAGCGTTTAACCAAGATACAAAAAAAATACCGTATGAATAATGCCTTTATAGTAAGAGCAAAGATTTACTCGCTCTATAATTTTTTTTTCATTAAAAAAGTAAGTACAAGTGAAAATTATGTGTTGGGAGAATGTGAAACTCATTATATACACATCAATCCATTATCTGCTGAGTTTTGTTCTGTGGAGGATATCGCTGCACCTTCTATCAGTCAAGTAATTTCAAAATGGATTTGCTCATTTTACTCATATATTTTCATGAACTATGGTGACATGTCAATGACATGATAATCCATGGTGTTCAGGGAGAACCAGATCCATGCTTTCATCAAAAGTATATATATATACATGTGTGTATTCGAAAGGAATGAATGCAGTGTTCATAAGGTGAGCACGGTTAACTGATCCGATTTTCCAGAATGAAAATCATTGGACAACATGACTCAATATATATATATATATATATATATATATATAGATAGATAGATAGACAGATAGATAGTGAAATGAGTAAAGTTCTTCAATAATGGCTTAGAGATTGTACATTGTATCTTTAAAGAATTTCCAAATCTGTAATAAACCATTGAAAAAAGCCTTTACTCATTTTATAACTGCTCTACTGATGGTATTGAACACTTCTTTAGCTTAGCTTTACTTGATACATACACATACGCTTATTGCATATTGTACTATTGTTCTGATATATATATATATATATATATATATGTATATAATGTGAAAGATAAGTAGACCCCTTTATATATATATGTGTGTGTGTGTGTGTGTGTGTGTGTGTGTGTGTGCGTGAGCAGAGAAGATGAGATGATCCCTTGGAGAAAATTGATAACAATAACACAGACAGTGATAACGACTAAATACGGTGCAAAGTTTTGAAAAAAAACAAACAAAAAAATAACACTGTACATAAATACACGTCTCTAGTTGCATGTGCAAGATAGATAGGATAAATAACCTATAACAACGAAGTAAAAATTCATATAATTAAAATTTTGCTGAAAGAAAATGGAATTTCAGAATGTTTGCAAATTTCTATTTTCATTCAAAAATGAAATCTAGCAATCAATAAAAAAAAATTCAATATATATATATATATATATATATATATATATATATATATATATAAGAAATTAACACACAATATATATATGCAATTAACACACATTGTACGTACGATATATTTGTAACTGCAATGTATTCATATATGTTTGTCATCAATGAGTCCATAACCTAACGCAAAGTTATTAGCTGAATTTTTTTCCAAAAGTTTTCCCTATTTAATGGTGAAGTATGTAACACTGAATGAAGCGAATTAAAAAAGAAGGAAATCATGTTGAAAAATAAATATTTGTGGTGCAAAATAAATGTTTTCTTCCATATATGTCCACGGATTAATGTTCCAACATTCATACGTATCGTTATGCACACATGTACATGCGTAAATTATACGTACATTCACGTATATATTATACATACATTCATTCATTCATAATTCATAGATAAATAATTTTTCTATTTATATACATATATATTTTTCAGTGACATATATGCAGCTATGCATACATATCTTTTCACGCTTATATATGTATTTACCCGAAGATGCACGTATACAATGTAAATATATTTATGCATATTTTAAATACAAATATTTACATGTACATTTTATGTATAAATATCTATATATTTGTTTAACATATACGCTGCATACATATCTTCTCATACATAATCACTCACACACACACACACACACACACATATATATATATATATATATATATATATATATATATATATATATATATATATATATACATCAATTAAAAATGAATAATATTTTCCCCTCCATCATAATAGCAAAGATGTGAATAACAAATACGTCATAGCTATATGAACGGATGAAGAAAACAGAGCACACCAGTAAACATATTGAATGCTTAACAACAAATGGAAAAAAATAGTTCCTTGCAAAAGAATATCATTCCGCCCGACTGCTTAAATCGGCAACGAAGGAAAAGACGAAGAACACACAAAAACATAACGACAGAGACGAATGCGAGGAAACAAAGAAAGAACAAAACATAAACACTAAAACTTAGCAAAATTTAATTTATTTGAATAGTTGGGTATGAAAAAAAATCTCTGACATTTCTAAATTGGCACAGATTTAGCATTTTCCTATTGTGTTATCTTGTGAAAGAAGTTGAGTCGTGTGCTGATTCAATCCACACTGAGTGTATGCAGGCACAGAGAAGTGTGTCCGCCTTTGTATGTTCGGGCTGTCTATTCTCTTTTTATTAGTAATCGTCAACAAAAACTGTCAATAAGTTTCTTCAGTTTTTAAGCTGGTCTGGCTGGGTGGCTGGCTATATATACTGAATAAGTTTTTAGTGGGGTTTTCTTTTTTATGCAAAATCCTTTGAATAATTTCGGTCCAGAAGCATTCACGCTTTTTTCGCCTTTTTTATTTTCATTTTTTTTCTATTTGGACGTTTTTTATTGGGAGAAGTATGCACTACTGAATAACATGTATTAAAAAATGAAGGAGATTATGTTGAAAAATAAATATTTGTGGTGCAAAATAAACGATTTTTTCCTCTTTATTTGCCTACGGACTAATGTGCCAACAAAAGACGAGGGAAGTAACTTATCCATTGATCATTCCTTTTTCTAATTTTTTAATTGATCATCCCTACCCAATATGCTACCAAAAGACGTTGGTTGCATGACAATTTCAGTAGGGTGACTTGCAGGCCGGTTCTCATCTTATGGTTTTATTTTCCTCCTCTCTCTTCCACTCTTTTCAGTATCTTTGTACGAATACATCAGTAAATCTAAGAATATATAATCATAATGTAATCAATTGATGATTTACTTCTCTTGCCTCTTATTGGTTGGTGATCATCAAAAAAGCCTGAAAAAAAAAGCAAGCGTGAATGCTGCTGGACTCGAATTGAGGGATCAATTTGATAGGAACTTATATTATTGATTTAATTCTCCTTCAAAAAAACTTTTTAGGAGTGGGTGGTAAAGAAACGTTTTTTCAGACATAATAATGAGAAAATGTTGAAAACATTTCAGCCCTATTCCTCCATTGGTGCGATCTGTATGCGTCATATATACATGCATACATATCTAGCAAGCCAGCTGGACCAACTTGAAAACTAAAGAAATGTATTTTGACAGTTTAGGTGACGGGTTTAGTTGACAGTTTCTAATTAAACAAAGGTCAAAAATTCGTTTTTGGAAGATCTGTAATTCTCTTATTCGTTCGTCTTTATTGGCATAGAATTAAAGCTCTACGATTTGTACGGGTGATTCGAAGCCTTCGTCTCTCAAGTGTGCGTGTACGGGTCTACATACTGGTGTTTACTTTGTGTGCCTTCAATTGCAGCCTGGGTGGATTTGCGTATTTAACTGCGTGTGCACACTGAGCGCACAGAGGCGGGTACATTTGAACACGTGAATGGTAAAGAAGCAAGCAGAAAGATATATATATATATATATATATATATATATATATATATATATATATATATATATATATATACATATATATATATATATGTGTGTATATATATATAAATATATATATAGATAGATAGATAGATAGATAGAGAGAGAGAGAGAGAGAGAGAGAGAGAGAGAGAGAGAGAGAGAGAATACGCTCTGGCGTCCTCAAGTTAACAAACTGAGATTCATGAAGATCGAAACACAGAAAACTTGGAAGAGATTTGCAACCAAAGACAATCAAGAAAAAAAAACAATCACGTGAATTTTCGATGACAACGCGGACTCAAAACCTTTTCTCCTCGTCTCAATCAGTGATGCATGCTGCTACTTCCGGTCGGGTATCAAAAGTCTTCCTCTTTTCCGGGCCTTTTTTTTTCCTTTTTTTGTTTCTTTTTACTTTCTAGTTTTTCGGTTTAAAGGGAAGAAGCTTTTTTTTGTGTGTGTGACAGGTTTTTCAGTTATTTCCAGTTTTGGTTTTATTTACTCCTTACAACCAACTCTGATTAATTTTATCCTTTTTATTCGCCAATCATTATTTGCTTTTTAGTCTTTGTGCAATTGAATGTTTCCTTCGACTGACGTTTGTAATTAAAATACCCCAGTCTTATCCCCAAACAATTACGTTGATTTCTCTCTGTTACACGCATGCACACACATACACACACACACACACACACATGCATACACACACAAACATGCACACGTATATACAGCATGTATTATAGATATGATATAGTAACACGCACATATAGACACTTTTTTTTTTCAATTCATTAATTGATCATCTTCAACACGGCATACTGTCAAATAATAGTTTCCATTGAGAGACTAATCATACCTGTTTGTTGATTTCTTTTAGATTTTCGCTAATAAACATTTTTACAACTCTTTCTTTTTTTGTTTTGGTTCACACTTACTTTTTTTCATCGTTATTCTCTTTCTATCATTCTTTCTTTTTCTTTCTTCTCAATAATTCCTTCTTACTTCTGATACTGTTCGGTCTCTCTGTTCTTCCTGGCTTTCTCAGCTTTTCTCTCTTTTATAGGTGCATTCATTTCATTTACTTCGTCTAACTCCTACGCTTGAGTTTTGACTTTATTCTCGTATGTCACAGCAAAGACAGATGGCAATGACCACACCAGAAAACAATGACGTCATGTACAAATAACTTGCGTGACGAATCAACTCCAACCTCTAAAGGAGTTGAAATGGGACTCGTAGTTGTGGAATAATGTAGTCAAGAGAAATCGTTTTGTTCACCTTATGTATTTTTATTTAGATAATGAAGCAATGTAGTTTGACCCTGGTGCAGCTAAGCTTGTTCTTTCTTCCTTTTTTTCTTTTTCTTTCTTTTTTCTCACTTTCTTTCTTTCTTCTCACTTTCTTTTTTTCCAATTTACTTTTCGTGATCCTTCTTTTAGTCATTCTCTCTTTTTTCACCTTTCCTTTTCGTCTACTCTCTTTCTACCACACTTTCTTTCCATACTTCTTCCGTTCTTTCTTTCTTCGTTAGAAACCCCCAACTAAAACTATCAACATCAGCATTGGTTTCTCCAGTTTTTATCTTTGTTTTGGCTTGCTGGCTGGAGCTCTAATGCTGAAAACTTGAACATTCACTCCTGATTATGTATTCGAAACGGAATTTCAAAAATTATTTTAAGATCCTCTCCCAAAATAGATATTTAGTGGTGATGGTGGGGTTTCCATTACTAATGTAAGCTTATGCTTTATTGTTACCTTACTCTATGTCCAGTTGTATTCACGATTTAAAAAAAAAAATCAGTCTTTTTTTTTCAAATAAAGTTACATGCATTGATCTCCTTCTTTTATAACTTTTCAATTGATCTCCCCAACACGGTATGCTTCCAAAAAGCCGTTGTTAACGTAACAGTTTCAATTGAGCGACTAACCAGACCTGTTCACTTGTGTATTTATTCAACATTTCTTTTCTGTGCCCTTCTTTTACCTTCTTTCTCTCTTTTTTGTGCCACTTTTCGCTATACTTTGTTTGTTTCCCTCTTTCCCCATTGTTTTTTCATCTTTCTTTCTTTCTTTTCAAGAATTCCTTTTAACATTTTTTACTCTTTCATAATTTCACAACTCATTTTCTTTATCTATTTAAATATTATTACTTAAAAATCAAATATTTGTGTACATTTGCTTCTTTTCTTCTCTTTTTTTCTTCGTCTTGTTTTTTCATCCTTCCTTTTCCTCTTCTTTTTCTCTTTTATTCATTTTCCTTCGAATAATCCTCCCTCTTTCCATTCTTCTAATCATCAAGGTCTTCAAATTTGGCCTTGATCGTGCACTTTCATTTCTTATCTCTATTTACAAATTTCAAGCTTTAGCTATTTTAATCTGACCTTCCAGTTGCCTAAATTTTTCCGTATTTATTTATTTATTCATTTTATATTTGTTGCATTCATCTAAATGTTTGTTTTTTCATTATCCTCACTTGTTCATAGAAAACTCTATCAAACAATTCCTTCTCATATTCCTCACGTTCGATTTTCTGTACAATTGGGTATATTTCATCTAAGCCTTTCGTAATTCCTTCACTTCATTAGCGTTTGAGCCGAAACGCTCATTAGAAGTGTTATAAAAGTCTTTCATATCTTTTTTTAGTTCTTTTTCTTTTTCTTACTTTCCTCTCAACGTCTTTTTTATTGCAATATCCATTCAATACGGCAAATGAGTGAAAACTTCCCAGCCAAACTGAAGCAATTTCTGCATGGTGACCACAGAAACGTGCAGCCTAACGTTGTCCTTATGGAATATTGTACACTGTCTATTAATTAATTTCAAACCCTTTTCATCGATTTCTGTCTTCAGTTGGTGTAATTGGTCTTAGTGTTAGTTCGAATCAATCGTTTGGTTCTCTGGAACAAACTTATAGTAGCGGATTTTCTATCACCATATACAAAGAATTACTCTCTGTAGATGAAGATCTGCTTTTGGTACGGTAAGTAGGGGTTATTCAATTCGCCCCGTGATCTCTCGCGTTCCACATTGTTGTAAAGTATCCACTTTGTATCGCCTGCCACAAATTGTTTCAAAACAGAGGATTTTCATTAGATCTAGGTAGCTAATCGCACATTAGAATACGGCCTGCTCGTTGTCTTTTTCGATTAGCTTTCCCAAAGCCACGAAGTCAAGGAAATAATATAACTAAATGAAAATGATTTTCAACGATTATTTGGGTATTTTCAATATGTTGTCGTTTTTCAACGTCGAAGTAGCGTTTTGATTTGACCATCGTCAACCTTGATTCTTTTACCCGTCCATAAAACATCGATCATTGAGAAATATCCAGCATGGAAATATGCAAACCAATTTTGACATGTTCGATCATTTAAAATATCTTATTCATAAACTGTACAAATGTATTTTACTTTTTTCAAAATAAAAGCATGATATGCCGAAAATGTTGCATACAATCTTCCATCAAGAATTTAAATATCAATATACAAAAAAAAAAGGACCAATTATACGATAAAATGCCTGACAGCAGTTCCAATACTATATTTTTTTTAACTATTGTGAACGCTTCAAATGTCATGGCGTTTGGGTCAATTCAATTACTAATTATTATATCAATATCATAATTCAGCATTATATGTGTACATTATTATTATATCATCATTTGTTGCATAAATGTATCATTTGATAACATAGTTTCCGTTATTTCTTCTACGGATTCATTATTTCTTTCTTCACAATTCCCTTCCGTCGTGTCTTTCATCTTTTTTAAATGATTTCTATTTGACTTCAAACTTGGCTTTCAATCTTTTCTTATTAGATCAAGCCAACGGGGATCAAATCTTAATGAACCCCTGGTTATTCTTGCCGAATTGCAAGTTGAGCACGTAATTCTACTTTGACCTATAAATTTTTTTTCGAAAGCCAGACACTCTAACTCATCATTTAAGCCTATAGAAAATATCCTGTGGTTCCGGTGACTGCAGCTGTTGCGTGCGACGTGAGGTGATATACAATCAATAGATCAATTAATCTTGTCTTTCTTGCTTTTCTATTTCTTATATTTCCTGAATCTAAATCTGTAAAGCACGCTCATAAATTTCAAAGTCTCCAATAACCAAAATTTTGACCTCACATCATTTTCGTATCATTTCTTTGCTTTGCTTTGTCGCATCGCAGCAGTTGAAGAGCTGGTCTTGAAGATCATTACAGAATTTGATTCTCATCAACTAGTTAAGCTTAGCAAATATTTATCAATGAGCCTCGCGTGTAGCACTGATCAGCAATCTCGTCAAGCAAATCAGTACTACAGCACCAAGTTCGATTCTTGCAGGGTGCTCTTCACTTGCAGCTTCGTCTTCGGACTAAGCGAAGCATTTACCGATATATATCCAGGGCGTCCACGAAGCCAGTTGCAGAGATACCACACCATACCCCGTGATCCATGGCCAGTCTGATTAGCTTTGCAATATGAAAGGATGTTTCAATACGAATTCTTTCTCCTGATCTTTATTTTAGCTTAAACAAAGACGTTCAAATGTTTTCTCCATTATGAGTCTTCAGTTTTATTCTCTTTAGTTCATTTTAAATTGGCTATTTTCTTGGAGCAATTACCGTCTCTCACCCGATTTTCTATCAATTAAACCTTTCATGTTCATATCCTTTACTTTTTTTTCTTTCTTCTCTTCGATCTTTTTAATTTTTTCTTCATTTTTGATATTTGCTAAATAAATCTAAGATCGAATAGGAGTCGAATAAGTGTAGGAGGATTGTGTTGCACCAACAACGAGGGAAAAGGACCTGCTAGACTTGAGAATCATCATCCGAAATCTTAATCTTTTATCTGCGTTCGAATGCCACCCTCCAGGTACCAGTCGAAAATACATAGCTACCTTTCCAAATCCTTCATTTTTTTTCACCTTCAATTATTATTATTATTATTATTATTATTATTATTATTATTATTATTATTATTATTATTGCATTGATATTTTTCTTCTTCCTATTTCCCTTTCTTTCTTTCTTTCTTTCTTTCTTTCTTTCTCCTGCATTCTCATTTTTTATACTTTGATTCCGACAAACATCTTTCTTTTTATCCCAATACCCACCCCCTTTGATCCCTTACTGTTAGTCTTTCCTCGAATTCCATCTGGGTACCACCATCAACAGTCCTGACCTTATCCTCAGCCTTTAGAAGTCTATCTTATACACCGCTCTAACGAAATTCAGTCCACATTTTCCCATTGCCACTTGATCCGTTTGTAATACTTTCATTGAATACATCCAAAGAGTGTAAAGTTAGTTATAGAAATTCCGGTGAAAATTTGAAAAAAAAAAAAAAAACTAAAAAAATGAAACGAGATAAGGAGGAAAACGAAACGAAATGAAGACAAAACGAAACGAAATCAACTAAAGAACGATACACCGCAAAGAATGACGAAAAATACAAATGACAAAAGAGAAAAAAAAAACTTAAAGAAACCAAACTACAAAAGTCGTAATGAATGAAAAGAAGAGAAACAATGAAAATTGTTCGTGCGTTGGGGTTGGGGAGGGGTCCTGTGTTGAATGCTTGTGGGGCTTCTGAATTTTAGGCCTACAGCAGTTCAGGAAATGAAAACAGTTTTTCGAACTCTTCTGTTGAGGGGAAAATGGTAAACCCGAGGAAAATATCAGATAATTATTTTTCATATGTTTACATTCTTGTTATGAACAATGTACATTAGAATAAAATAATAATGAAGAGAAGTTATGTCTGAATGTACGGACGTAGGTGTAGATATGCGAGTATTCAAGGTTGTCCATACGAGAATTCCTCTCTGTGTGTCTCCCTATATAACTGTATAAAAATATATATAGATTTTGATTAAAAGTATAGACAGATGAAAACAGAAAAATATGTTTTCTGTCAGTCGCATTGGCTGCATGAAACAGATCAGAAACAATAGAATTGTAATTTTATCCCTCTTATATATATATATATATATATATATATATATATATATATATATACATTGAATTTTATGTACGTGGATAGTAAATATGTGACATTTAAAGATGACCATACAACTCAAGAAGATACTTTCAAACGTTAGTTGCTGAAAACTCGTGTCAATTTATGGACCTTGAGTTGACATAAACGCCTCGGCCTTTAATTCTGGGTTAGAGCTCAGAAAGCTAGTCTTACTTAACCATAGCTATTGCAATGAATTTGATCCTCACTGGATGCCAACTATTTTTGATGTACTAAGCCAAACTTTGAAAATATCAGTATCGTGTGGTTCGCTACAAGACTCTCCTAAATTGGTCCTTTAATTTGTGTCTGGCAGTGTTCATGCTTTTTCTTATGTTTTTTTTCTTTTAATTCAAACTCTTTAGCGATAACCCCCCACCCAAAGGTAAGGAAATAATTTATCCATTGATCACCACTTTTCCAATTTTTTTTAATTGATCACCCACAACGCAGCATGCAGCCAGAAGATGTTGATCAAGTGACGGTTTCTATTGAGTGACTGGCCTGATCTGTCAGATCTTAAAAAGGGATTAAGGTGATCCCACACGAGTATTCCTTACGACCAAATACTAACAGATCGGTCCCCAAAGAGGATTGAATTAGCGGTCGGAAGCCCGTTGCAACCAAATAAATACGTTAGCTAATAACCTTAAAGTAGCTTATTCTGAAAGTTGTATACCCTGAAAATTGTATTTTACATCCAAGAACTTCAACAATCTCTTGAGTTTTTATTCTACCTCAAACCCATACTTTATTTGTAAACATTATTATTATTATTATTATTATTATTATTATTATTATTATTATTAAAAACCGTCAATGAAAATTGTCAACAGAAGTTTCTTCAGTTTTTAAGAGGCTCATTAAGTATGTATTTATGTGTCACGTGGACAGGCTGCACCAGTGAAATTAGAGGACCGGAAACTTGGACATTTAATCACTATTTTGTGTACAATGAACTTTTTAACCGGAGGAAAATCCCACTCGAGGTCAATTTACAATGTGAGATGATACTAAATTGGTGCCTTAGTTTGTGTCCAGCAACGTTCACGTCAAACCTCTGAAAAGTGATCAAACAAAAGGCATGAAATTAACATTCATTTATCACTCTTCTCACACTTTTTTAATTGATTACCCCCAAACTGCATGCTGCCAAAAGCTTTTGGTTCCATAGCAATTTCTATTCTAAGCATAGCTGTGGTTATGATTTATTTTTATTATTATCATCATTACTATTATCAGTAGTAGTATTAATATTGGCATTATTATCTATGCCCTTATCTTTAGCACTACGTTTTATCCGTTTATTCAAGATGTTTCAATGTTACAATCACTGATTGTGTAATTTCTCTTTGCCCAGTTGACAGCAAGACCATTGTTTCTCTTTTTTCACTCCTTCTGTCCCCTTTTCTTCCCCCTCTTCCTCTTCCTCATTCTCTGCCCCCACGTATTTCTCTACTTCCACCGACTCTTCCTCCTTTTATTCCTCTTCCTTGTCTTCACCCTCCCTTTTCTCGTCCTCCTCCTTCTCTTCCTCTTCCCCAATCTCTTCCTCTTCATCTATTTTCTACTCCCTCCTCCTCTTTTTTTTTTTTAGCTGTTACCACTACTCTAATATTATTTCTACAGCGACGATTTCATTTTGGCAAATATAGCAACCAACGCGATGAGAGCGTTCAAAGATTATTGTTACGCGGTGACAGGCAAATTACTGGTTTAAATTTGCCAGTTTTCAAATTATATTTTCAATATCTTTCCGGACAAGGACAGGTCTTTATTGCAAGTAAAAGTTATCAATCCAAGTTCCTTTACTCCCTATCTTTATTTTTTTTTACCTCACATTTTTTTTTTGTGTGAGTGTGTGTGCGTTTTTTTCTTTCTTTTATAGATTTATTTTTTATTCTCATCTTTCTTTGTGGAAAAAGTGGTTTTTGAAAATCACTCTCTTGCCCTTCCCACTTGCACCACGTTATTCTCCTAATGGTCTCAAGGTTTGCATACCATCCATATCCACCCAGCTTTCCAAACTGAGAACGAACGACTCAGTCAGTTGGAAATAGTGTATCAATGAGTCTTGGCAAGTTTGCCTCGTTTTCGACTTAATAACGCTATCCGCCATTTCATGTCTTCGGGGCCTAAATATATCCCAGACGTCTGTTCGCTGCTGCGTGCAGCCAATCAATATTGTTCTTCAAACAGCACGCCTTAACTGGTGATATTTAATGAGTGCGCTTTATTTCATCCATATTGGATTTGAAACCTCAGAGAAAGAATTGAAAAGAAAAGAGCACTGACAAAACCAGAATTAAAAGAAAGAAAAGAATAAGAGAAAGTAGCAAAAAAATTATTAGAGAAAGGAAGAGAATTTGGTGGTTGGGGAAGAAGAGGAAATTGTTGAAATTTATTGGCATTTTTCCGCTATATTTGTTGGCTAACAGTTCAAACTTTTGATTGGAGTTATTTCAAACGACTATCCACAGTATGATTAGCTGATGTCTCGTGGCTTGTGAGATCAGATGTCAAAATATCGTTAGAGTTTTAAGCGCCATCAAGATTTGCAGGGGTATTTTTATTTATAGATTTTCTTTTCACTAAGCAATACAATCAAGTGTTTAGTCGGATTTTACAAATTAATTTTCCCAACTTAAATAAAGAAATCAATAATTTAAAGACTAATATTTTATCAACCCTGAGGATACTGATGAGAAGAAGAGTCAGTTCATAGAAATCTAATGAATTCCCGATAGATTTGAACATGAATTTCTATACATCCGTTTTTTCAACACATATCACTTCAATGTTATATCTTCCATCTGTAAATTATCATTAATATTTTGATTGGCATTTGTTCCATTCTAATTTCAGATGCTTTTATTGGAACTCCGAGATTGTCATTTCACAATTGTTATTACACAGCGTGGTTCGGAAGTCTGAAAAAGCCTCAGTCAAAACTCGAACTCGTGTTCCGTATTTTGGACCGTGACAGCTGCCTAACCGTTTTGGCTACGAAAGCCACCGGTTGCAGCCATGCAAATCTAACCATATAGCTATACTCCTTATTCCACCCAAACGATTGATATCCTGCTATATTTGTTTGGATATATTAGTAGTATTTGTTGAAATATTACTTTGGAATTTAGTCAGAGAGCCATGGTTAGAAAAGATGAAATAAAAAGAATTGATTCAAAGTGACTTTAAAAACTAAATTTGATAAATAGTTTAATAAATAATGATAAAGAAAATAAAGGCTTTATATTAATTTTCTTATACGTCAATTTTTTACCTGACACATTGACTTGAAAACACCAAGTTGAATTACTACCAATGGATACGATTCTGTTGTATAGGGAAATATCCAGTTAAAAAAAAAAAACTTCAATACGGTGAAGAATAATTAGCATAATGAAAATTGAGCTAGCTTTTTTCTAAATTTATAAGAAATAAAGTATTTGAGGAAAACCTCATAGTAAATGAACAAGAGAGTAGAAAACACACTTAAAATATCTAAGTCAAACGTTGAAATAATTTGCTCCAGCTTTGTTATGTGAATCATTTGAATGTGTGGCTTGCAAATAAGTCGGACATTTGCTATTTGAATGTAGCGAAATCGTCCCTTTTTTAAACAAATTTTGAAAAGTGGTTATTTACAACGCAAGAGAACGTAAAACAAGCGAAACTTAAGATCGTTAACCGTAGTAATGGTCAGTTTTCATCCAAAGAAAGTGATGCTGAGCATATGGAGGGATCGTAAGATAATCCTCTGCCATGAGCCCCTCCCGAAGAACCAAATGATTGATACGAACTCTTAATGATCCGGAATAAGACGAATTGAAAGCTGCAATCTTTGAAAAACGCCTGGAATTAGTTAACAGGAAGTGTGTAGTATTCTGTTAGTGTGACGCTAGACCATACGTTTCTTTGTTTACCAGGCAAGAATTGTCACAGCTTGGTTGGGAAGTTTAACTCATTCGTCGTATTCACCAGATACTCATTGGGTTACAATTTATTCCAATCAGTCTTTACGGAACTCTTTTAATGAAAAAAAAAATTGATGCCCCGGGAAACTGCTAAGGACATCTAGAGTAGTTCTCTGCTGAAAATTATAAAATTTTCTTGTTGGATGGAATCATGATTGGAAGTTTGAAAGATGACAGGTGATAGCGGAAGAAACTGGTAGATATGTTGTTAAATAAAACTAGTGTCGAAAATTAAAGCTTTTGCTTAATAAACGCTCGGATTTTGGTGACCCTAATTACCATCATCATCGAC
The DNA here is from genome assembly GCA_963457665.1 of Thysanoteuthis rhombus. NCBI lineage: Eukaryota > Metazoa > Mollusca > Cephalopoda > Oegopsida > Thysanoteuthidae > Thysanoteuthis > Thysanoteuthis major. The sequence goes on along the minus strand of OY735213.1, from coordinate 36,134,327 downwards.
AACAACACCATCATCATCGACAACAACACCATCATCATTAACATCCATTTAATATTCAGTTGGACATAGACTATCCCCAATATCCACCGGTTCTCACAGTCCAACGCCCCATGGGGCCAATATCTTCTAAAACAACTCGCTGTTTTATTTTAGCCGGCCACAATTTCCCATATGACTCACAACGTAAATCATATGTCTGGCAGTTAGCTGATATTTTTGCATCATGGCCTACCCACTGCAATTTGAGATTTCTTGTGGTTTTCTCTGACCCCTGTTCGTTTTGTAATGCGATATGCTGTCGTATCTACCCATGTAATATTAAGCATGATCTTATCCTGTACGCTTTGCATGGCTCTTAGTTGGAGAGCAAATCTATTGATTAAGTTTCATCTTTTAGCTCCGTAGGTGACAATCAGGAGGATGCATTGGTTTTAAATTTTCCCCTTGAATATCATTGGGATCTACTTGTTCTCGAACCTATAATCAATCTATTCACGATAACCTTTGATCTAACATTGAAATTCTTGAAAAATAATTGAAGCAATAACTAGAGATACCAAGAGAAACAAAACATTGAAAATCTTATGAATTGTAATTAGCAGAAGTTAACGAATTCCACTTTCAAGAGAATCAGAGATGGCCATCCCCATGGTCTAACTAGTAGTCTCGGCCATACAGCGCACAAAATTTTGCGTAAAATACCAAACATCTGTCAGGTAGTCGGAATGTCTGGGTTAGTGAGTGAAAATATACGGATTGTCCTGCAGGTAAGGAAGTTATTGAACGTAAGATCAATTCATTTTGTAAATTTTACAAGAATTAACAGCACCATTCAAAGTAGTTTGTATTGGTGTTTTATAGATATCGCCTAGAGGAATTACACGCCGTATGCAACCATTGTAAACTCCATTTTATTAGGATGAATACGGATAAATGTTTATGTATCGGGCTAATTTGAGTCAATTTCGCGATTGAAAAGAAGAGAGCGAAATGTTCGTCAAATCTTCTAGTTTACCTTCGTTTCTCTTTCTTCTTCATCTTCTTCTTCTTCTTCTTCTAGACATTTCCAATGTTTTATTTTTATTATCAACCTTCGACTTACTTTTTCAATTCTTTTTTCCCTTTTTTTTCTTTTTCCTTATCTATATTTTATTTTACACTTTTTCTCTCGTTTTCTACCCCCCCCCAATGATACATACCTTTGTCCGCAGTGAATTCTAAACACAGAAGGCAATAACTTGTATTTTTTTTTTCTCATGGGCGGTCAGTCTATTGAATACTGACATCTAAGAACAAACTTATTTTTAGCTGGTGAGAAGAGAGTGGTTGGAATACGCAGTTAGATTGCTCATGGACTATACGATAGTTGATGGTAGAGCATACCAATAAAAGTAATAGATAATAAAGGTTGAAGCTTTTCGTTTTGAAATTGTCACTTATTCAAATCCAATCTATGTTATGTTGAAAATTTTAAATCGACCCTCCGCGCACGCACGCACACGCGCACACACACACACACACACACACACATATATATATATATATATACACACACATATATATACACATATATATATACATATATATATACATATCCATATATATACATATATATACATATATATATATATATATACATATACATACATACATATATATATATACATATATATATATATACATACGCATATATATATACATATACATGTGTATATATATATATATATATATATATATATATATATGTATATATATATATATATATATATATATATATATATATATATATATATATATACTAGAATAATTACCGTTAAGGTATGGAATAAAACAATCCATATATATATGTATATATATATATATATATATACATATATATATATATATATATATATATATATATATATATATATATATATATATATATATTTGTAATATGGATTTGAAGTGATCCAACAGAATGCAGATGAAAATGTCAATTGGAAGGTGAAAAGAAAAACTCGATAATGGTTACATCTCAGATCATTTCATTATTCTGTGGCCGTATTTCGATGCATAGGGCCCAAGGCCAGCCGTCATTTTCACAGACCTATCTCATTTCAAACCAAATTTTACCTTGCACAGATACAGACACCACCTTCCGCTCCTACTAAACAAAAAAAAAAAAACTAAAAAATATTCCCATTCTCTTTATTCAAACATGTAAACAGCCATTTTTTCTCTGTGATCAGCAGCAAATATTTTTCTCCAAAAGAGATAGCTGGCCCCCGTCTAAATGTATCAGAATATGCCCACGGAATTATATTAAAAAAAAACTTGATGTAATAAGTATCTCTTGAATTTTTTCTCTCCACCTTCCAATTGTCATTTATATATATAATAGAAAGCTTCACAGATTTAAACACTAAACACATTAAAAAATCTTTTTTCAAAAATGTTTTTGTGTCATTTCAGTCACTTATATCCCAATAACTGTTAATGTGATTTATGTAATTTTCTCTGCTGTCTTCTTTTCTTTTTAATGTTCTACATTTATTTTATCACAGTGTGTGTAATTTTCTCTACTTGGGATCATCCGTTGTTTTCCATGTGAAACTCTCCAGGATATATACACACATATATATATATGTGTGTGTGTGTTTATATATATATATATATATATATATATATATATATATACATATATATATATATATATATATATGTACGTGTGTATGTGTGTGTATGTGTGTGTGTGTGTGTATTAAAAAAATGGACATTTGTGGTCCGACAGTGATTATAAATTGCGTCACTATCATATAATATATATCTGTGGCGTTGAAAGAGACGAGTAGACCGAGAATAAACGAGATGAGAATTTGGTGTGAAAGCAGTTACTAGGGCATTTGCATTACCAGCGGTTGTTCAGTTCAATGGTGAGAGCATCGCTACGTTGAAGCGGCTACCTTATCAGTTGCAGGTTCAATCCTAGCAGCAGTCCCATTCTCTCTAATTCTTTATTCTATTTTCGTTGTCTATGATGAGTGATACATTAACTATGTAATGACAGGATATTATCAAGTTAGTATATAATGTAACGCAATTCACAATTATATATATATATATATATATATATATATATATATATATATATATATACGTGTTTGTGTGTGATATATAATTGAAATACTTAAAATATAATGAAACTAATAACTAAAAATCCAAGCTCACTAAGAAGATTTCAAATAACCGATTTCAAGATTTTCAAAAGGCATTTTACAAAATATCAAAGTTATTAAATATAAAATAATCACCAAGAAGTGCGGCTTTTCTTAACTTCTTACTGATCTCTTACATTTATTGGACCCTCTTGTGGAATATTAGTACCATTCTAGTTTTATACCTACATCAATATCTGTATGTATGTGTGTGTGTGTGTGTGCATGCATTTGTGCGCATGTGTTTGTACGACAGTGGATCAATTCATCAGTAGACTGCCACGGAGTTATTTGTTGGATGATGTGAATCATATTCAACACTGAATTATGTGCCAGACTTTTAGGCGCAAAACTTCTGGACACAAGTACTTTTGGGTACCAGGAAAATGTTGATTGATTTATCACCATTCAAAGGTGATACTTTGAAGAGCTTTGAAACTGTAGTGAAAATTTATCGAAAAATAAGAACGTCAAATCTGCTCATCACTGAAAAAATAATGTAATGTTCTATTTAGTTTATTTGGTGATTTCGAGCAAGGCTTATAATAGGCCTGACGCCAAAATGGCCATGCCAAAATGCCAGCGTCCAAACAGCTGCACTAAAACGTAACGAACCCGTTTTATAATCTCAATTGTCAGCGCTACTTTCAAAGACTTGACTGTGCATTGACACATTCCGTTCCTTTATTTCAATTATAATCAAGATGCCAAGACTTTGTCTATGCACATCTGATGTTTGTAAACCTTATTTAGTGCCAAAAGCATTTTGGGGAAAGAAAAAGAGGTATAATTTAGACAAGAAGATAATGGAATTTTTAGTATTTGTTTAGTTTTTTTTCTTCTTTTTTCTTAACAAAATGACGTTTGTTTGCATCAACATGAGGAAATTTAAATACATAATTAATTCTAAGGTTTCCCAAACATTCCTTGAATGCTTGAAGTCACTTTTATAGACAGTATATTGATTGTTCCTGTAAACGTAGACAGGAGAAATACTAAACACGCATCGGATACTTTGGTATAACAGGTTTTGTACGCATGAATCACACATGAGAAAAAAAAGCTCGAAATTTCTTGGGGCCCTAATAATCTCTTAATAAATTTTTTCGGTAAAAATCAAATTGGATAAATAATTACAAAATATACGTATAGAAAATTTCATGGTTAAGAGGAAATTAGCTTAAATAAACAGATTTGCTGGGCGTCTGGTTCATTCAACTAGCAATCACGAAATACTATTAAATACCCATTTCTCTGCTTATAGTATATCTGATATTGTCTTTGTAGGTGTGCTTACACAGCATTTGGAAAGGTTTATGCAAAGTATTGTTTACAAAAATTCTTGTATCCATTTCGCATTTTGTATCTAAAACAACTAAACAGCTTATACGTACACTGGTTGGCCTTAGGCTTTATTGTCATTGGATTGCAAAATGGATTCAGGTCATTATATCAATTGGGGAAATCTGAGATGAAAATTATTTTCTTCCATTCCATTATAGAGAAATGGAGTTGATAATTCGGTTCAATATTTATTGAGATATCGTGAAATTAAATAAAGAGTTCGTGCGTAAAAAATATTTCCACCAATTCATTTTTATACAAAATAACCTTTTCATAAATAAATTCAGTAATAGAGGAGTAAATACACTGCCAGTCTGACTAAGCAAATTTCTGTCCACATCAGTAAATAATATTTTCATCAAGTTATTTCGAGCAAAAACTAATAATCTATTAATATAATAAATAAATAAGTCTAAACTTTTTCGTTTGTGTCTCACGTGTGTAAGAGAAATATGTATTTTAATAGAAACGGTGGGTAACTTTTTCATTTTCAGTGTCTATTCATTTTGATACATTTTCTTACATTTTAAAAGATGAATAATTGGTCTATAGCCATTTTCGGGCATGGGTAGTAAAATAGGAGAAGCAGTTGAATATGTTAACAGAATTGCTACCATTACTACGAATACGACTGCACCTCATGGGACTTGAAAATATGAGATTTTACGAGATATACTGAACTGACTACTTCATCTTGGATTTACCAATTGCATTAATTACATTAATGATTATGGGCTTATCTGTTGAATGAATTATTATCCTCTTGGATTAATGTATCATTGCGTTCCTTAGTTATTGAAGTTTATCATAGTCAAAAGGCTTTCATTTATGTCTCGTGTGGATAGGAGAAATGTACATTTTCATAGAAGCTGGGGGTATTTTTTTTCATTTGTAATACCTATTCATTTTTATACATTTTCTACATTTAGTTTTTTAAAAGAAAAGATACATTTCTCTGCAGATACGAAAACCTTTTGAATATTTATTTTTAAAAGAAAGTATCACTTTTTTTTCTTTTTTTTTTAAATCAAAACTACCCAGACTGTGTGTCTACGATGATGGATTAGGGCTCCGATCTGAAATGAAAATTAAGCCTCCGGTGAGACTCGAACTCCTTTTTCTATCGGAAACCTTGGTTATCAGAAAAAGCTAGTCTGACGCGTCAGCTTCAAGAACTTTTTATGGCTGCCCGAAGATCAAAGTCCTTCCATATTCTGAACAGGATATGTTGTTGTTGTTGTTGTTATTATTATTATTATTATTATTATTATTATTATTATTATTATTATTATTATTATTATTCCTCTGTTGTATAATTAGTAGTAGTAGTGATATCACTATTGTTTTTATCAAACGAGGTATTGTCAACAATTGATACATTTTTTTACTATTGCACTCTTTCGTCTTGTTTTTATTGCTTTTCATCACAACTACTCAGACAGTCTACGACATTGTGTAAGCAACGCAAAGTTCTTGTAGCTCAAGTGACGGAGCAGTTGGTACAGTTTGAAGCTGACTTCCTGATGTGAAAAGAGTGTGAGTTCTTTTTTTTCGATACATGTTGTTTACTGCTTTATACTGGCAATTCGAGTAGTTGCAATAAAAAGCAATTGAAAAGAGGTAAATTAAGATGGAAATAAACACTACTCAAAATTGATAATGGTTAACCCAACGTTCACTTCTTACTTAGTTGATATAGTGAGTCACTTAGCGACGAAAATCGTAATAATTGCGATTTTTATTAAAATATCTATTTATTTTGTGTAAACGTTTCTCTTCTTGTTTTTCATTTGTAGAAGCAGGAACTTACGAAGATAAACTTCAGTCAAGCAAATAACTGCATTCACAACACAAAAAGCATTATGCTATTGTTTTAATGAAATACTATTCAGAAATCAATAATGAATTTTTCCTGATATTAATAACAATCTGATAATATAAGTACTAGATAACTCTAATATTTCCATTGTATATAAAAGCAAAAATTCAAATGTTGTCGGCATGATGTTCGGGAAAATAAAGTATAATTTTATTTTGTTAGATTTAATTCTATCAAGCAAAGAATCACTCTAGGGTGGCAAGCCTCCGGTAGAGTAAGCTCAACCTTCAAGAACAAAAAAATCCCATTAGTGCTACAAAAGAAGAGTATAAAACCAGTGCATCCTCCCTAGAGTCACCCATGGAGCTGGAACAAGGAACCTTAGTAAGAGACTGACCCTCAAACTGAGAATCATGCAAGGTGCCCATGAGAGGATCATGCTCAACATCATATGGAAAGACCACAAAACAGCACAGTATATTATGGAAAAAAAACAGGAGTCAGAGACATCAGAGAAACTATAAGGTAACTCAAATGACAATAGACTCGCCGTGTTGCAAGAATGGCAGACTACCTATGAACATTACGACTCACAACATGGATCTCCAGAGATCAAATGCAAAACCGAGGCCGACAGAATATAAGATGGGGAGACAAACTGGACAGGTTAAGAGATTATTAATTCTGCGACGCCCAAGACAGAGAGCAGTGGCAATTCCCAAGGAATGTCTATAAAATACTGATGATGATGATGGTGATGATAATATTTAGTTTCCTGCAAACGTTGGTTCTCGCAGCTCAAGTGGTAGAGCGTTCATTTATGCAAAGGGATGCTAGCTCGAGTTTCACCTAGAGCTTTTTCTTTATTTCCACACTATTGGTTACTGGTAGTTCGAGTCTTCCGATGAAAAGCAATCAAAATTGATGTGAAATACTCGTAAAAAATTGATACATACTAAAATTAAGATAGAGTAAAATCAAACTTGTAAGAAAAAACCTGGTTTCTCTCTAGGATTTAAAAAAAATTCGTAAAATCGAAAATTCATTATCACTTATTTGTGTTCAAGGCTCTTGATTTTCCTTCGATATTCAATATAGTGATGAACTTAACAGTAATGATTGATGTGAGAAAAAGATCCAGAATCTCCTATTTAAGAGAGTTCTGCTGTGCACTCAGTTGTCAAGTGGAAAAAAAATGTTGTCTTTTAAAAATCACCATTAGAGCGTGAATAAAACGCCTTTTGCTTTTTTCATTCAAAAAGAGAAATGGATGTCGATAAAACCAAATTTCTCTTGATCTTTAAAACTGTATTATCGTATTTCATCCTTACTCAGTCATTACTGAGAACTTGTGTATCAGCCAATTGCTTGACAAGTAATCATAGAGAGATTACTTATCCAGCAACATATTATCATACCATATTCTGTTGTATTACGCCAGGTTTAAGATAATTTACACTGGTGCATCAGCTGTGGAAGATAAGATTCTTTCCTTTGATAACGGCATTGAAAGCGGAACAAATATTGAACGCTTGAAAATCGCTTTGAACGTAACTTCTAAATTCAATTTTTATATATACGAGCAGCAACAATTGACTCTTCCATTTGAAATATACAAGTACAATCGTTCACTATTTTAATGATGCAGTGGGTCAGATCGCAGTGAGAGAAAAAAAAAACGACGGATATTAACAACCTTTTTTTAATTAAAACATATTTTGCATTAGCGTTAGTTTTTGCTGTTTTTTTTTTTCCGAGAAGGTGAAGCTTCGAAAGACAAACTTCAATCAAACGAACTTACTGCATTCACAACACAAAGACATGACGTGATTGTTTTTTCAATATCAACAACAAACACACAGTCTCTTTATTCTCTTGAGGGTTTTTTTTTAAAACACAAGAGACGAGCAGTGGATAGCTTAAAAAGAATGCGTATTGACCGTACATTAGGAGGCAGGAGAGGAATAATTGCCTGAGAGAGGGGCATTAACTGCATCGCAAGGTCTTCAAATAAAAATGGCCAATAAAAGAATGACATTAACAAAGCATTTGCTAAATGACAATGTATTATGCTTGCGTGGAACATCATGCCGGCTGTGTCATATATATGTCACCTTCACTCTAGAAAGCTCAGACGTTAAATACCAGCATTACACGACGGTTGGTTCACTGTTTCGCAGCCGGAAGGTATACTTCAGTTTTGTCTGAGCGCATGCGCTGCACTCTATATCAATTTGAGAACAACTTCATTAGGTGGCCATCTTTCTTCGACAAAACAACTCTTCTTCTTCGTCTTCTTCGACGAGAGAGGAGCATTCGGAAACCAAACAAAAACCGGTTTCTCTCGTTTTTGTTTGTTTTTTTTTTTCTTTTTCATTTCTTTATTTTTGGAGGTCGCGACTCTAAACATGTAGAGGTTGCAACAAAATTAGTTGGTAAAAACCCGTAGGGCAACGGCAAAGGATATAGAGGGTCCGGTAGACAGACTGCATAAGCCAGAGAGGAGACAAGAAACGGGGAGAGGATAACTGGTAAAAACAAAATGACACACACACACACAAAAAAAAAAGGGATGTGCTGAGTCCCTGGGTATGGAATACCGAAAATGTGGCTGTTGCTAAGGATACAGAACCTGCAGGGATAAAGGGATGAAAAAAAAACAAAAATAAAAAACACGACAAAATCGGGAGAAGGAGATTTTCGTGGGGTTTATTTACTTGTTTATTACTTGTTTTAAAGGAGGGGCGTAAAACGAAATAAAAACAAAACGAAAAAAAAACGTCGCTACAAACATTAATCGACTGTCGGCAAGGAAGGAAGTCGGTTATGCGCATCAAAGCTTGGTAAGAGATCTCCTCCACCCGTCAATAGACGGGGCCCCTGGACATCAAATTCTGGAGTTGCAACTGCGTTAATTGCAAACAAAACCTCTAAACTGCATTGACTGCAAGTAAAAGCACACTATTACATATCCACACGTATAGAAATATCCTTGCATATACACACAACTTATTATCTCGCACAAATCACACATACACACACATATATATAATACACACACACACACACACACACACACACACATATATATATATATATATATATATATATGCACACCTATTTAGATTAATTCATGTTTTTCTAATAAAATGCTCACATATAAGAACGCACACACAGAGAAACACACACATACATACACACACACACACACACACATATATATATATATATATATATATATATATATATATATATATATATATATATATATATATATAATGGGGTGTTAACCAAAAAATTGGAGGAAGTTGAAGCGCGAAATGATCTCCTGGGAAAAGCATCAACAAAATTTGTTGAAGTGATTTTGAGAGATCTCTGAAGTCTCGGTGAGACAGAGGAAACGCTGGGTAATTTGACAGTTGAACGAATTAATTTCCAAGTGAGGATAGTTCACCTTCCGAGAAAACAAGCAATCGAAATCATAATACAGACTGATTGTCTGTCAAGCCACTGACTGATAGACTGACATGCCGAAAAACTCCCAATACCGCTCGTTTCCTCCCACTCGTACATATGTCTGAAAAGTGAATAGGGAAGAACTTGCGCACTTATGGTCTGACTTTCGGGCTTGTTTCAACGTGGCCTCGAACACTAACTTCTGGTACCAATTGGAAAAATGTGACTCTATGCAATGACACACACATGCACAAATATATACTTACACTTACATATGTGTGTGTATGTGTATGTGTGTGTGTGTGCGTGTATAAACGCCGACTATCACAAAAAAACTGACACTCATACACACACTCGTATATGTTTATAAATGAGTGTGTTTGCACGGATACACCGATTTGTTTATTGTTAGCCTTTCTTGTATTTTAGCAAGTTTTAGATATTTGTTGTCTTCTTCCAAAGGTATTTGTCTCTAAGCGCGTCTGAAGATTCGTTGAATATACAATTGCAAAATCAAACAAAAAAGTTTGAGCGCCCAGAAACCAAAACCGAAAGAAAATAATTCGTATGGACGCAAGGGAAATGCTTCTTATAATTAAGTGAAGCATCCTTGATGCCATTTAATCAGGTTTTTTTATTTGGCCGTAAACAAAATAAGATACCAAAAACAATTTGTGCCAGGAAGGCGAAAAGAGCATTAGCTCCTTTTGATAATCAATTGGCAGACGATACAACTAATCGAGATTCTTTCAACTGACCTTCATTGTATCCATTGCAGTGAAATTAGAATCGACAGCATTACAAGACTAAGCCTTCAAAACAAAGAATTCCTCCCTTTATATTACAAAGGAGGCGTGAAAGAGTCAATTTCATTCTCTTCGGATTTTAAATGTGCTACTTTATAACAACCTAATTCCAGCGATCAAAAGCCAGGTCCATATGTAGGATTTACAATAAAGGTTTAACTCGAATAAGACTGAGGACCAATGAGTATCAAATTTTATATCTGGCATCAAATCAATAATGGTTATTACTATACATCCGCGTAAGAAATATAAAAAAAAATCTGAGTTTCAAAATCTTTACAATGATTTCTTTCCGAAAATGCTAAATACCCGTAAATTTTATGGTATCCGACGAAACAAAATTGTGAACATATCAAGTCATATCATATCTGTGATGGCCGCTTTGCTATGGAATGATGATTATTTGCGAGTTAGATTAGACCATTACTATTGTTCGATTCTCACTGTGTGCTCTATACATTTGGCTCTCCGCCAAACTAAACAGAGCTTATCAAATGGGTTCCTTGCCGTGATTTAATGACAAGAAAGCTTTTCGGCGAATATGAATTGGAAAAAAAATCGTTTGAATGTAGAAGATGTACAACGACGATTTTGAAAATTAATCTCCTGCGCACTGTCTGTATTTCCAGAGAGAAATGGTCAGAACTCTCAACCATCAACTGCATATAAAGACATCATCGTAAACCGTAAAATAATCCGTCTCCAGTGGTTCACAACCAAGGGATGAACTCTCCCCAAAAGAGAATGAAAATAAATCATTGTGATAAATCGGAATTTTAAACGATGGGTTCCTGATTATTTTGTTTGAGCAGCTGTACAATTGTAAAATCCAGCTTATTCTTATTATAAAGCTGTCTAATTATACGCAAAATAAAATATTTACTTAAAATCATTTTGTTGTGACTTACTTTAATAGAAGTGGGGAATTAGCAATTATACTGATAAAAGTGTATAATGACTTCTCACCCATTACTACTGCTGTGTGCCGTGGTGAAACCTTGGTCCGGCGATTGGATAGAGGACAGGTAGTGAGAGGTATTTTAATGCCCTTCCTCAGAGACATCAGCGGGTGGAGACACATAAACAGACATCGACAGTATTCGAACACGATTTAGCGATTCGGTTTTCTAAACTGATGACCATTACTCCATCCCGTGATACAGAAAACATAGCTAATAGGATAATTCTCGTTCATCATACGTACGCACCTACGGACGAAGTGGGACATCAACCAAAAGTGTCACTAAGATTATCAACATGGATTTCTACAGTTTTTGAGTTGGTCTGGCTCGCTGGTAACGTCTGGGTTGCCAATTTAGATGTGAGTTTTCAATTTTTCGATTCCTGAAGTCACTCTCCAATGATAGAAATGAAGAAAAACATCTCGTTTGACAACTCTGGACAATAAAACGTTTTTTTTTATCCACACCTTTTTCTGGCCTTTTCGTCATGGATTGAACTGTAGTATCTATTCCACAGCATAGCCAGAGGCGCCGGTACTGACACTTGCCTGTCGAATGGGCCGGAGATTGTGTTGTGGTGAGTGTCAAAGACCAAATGCGCCGGTGCAATGCGTTAGCCGATGAAGTTATACTGAGGTTGCGCATTGCTACGCGCAAAGGGAGCCTTTGGAATCGTCCTTGAACACGTATTATTACTCGACCCAGCTGCCGGGGATACGTTGCCCCGAAGCAGCACTGTCCCATTGCACTTAAAGGGACAGGTTGGGCTAGTCCTGATGCTTTCGTGACTGCGGTTGCTTGCGCAACGACGCTTGCTTAGCAACCTAAGTTGCGTCGGCTGGAGCTATTTTACAAGGGTGTTTCCTATTTTCTCCACGTGAAGCCCTGACCTTGAGTCTCATTTTGCTCAGGTGGGAGAGTATATAAATAGAACACTAGATTCGCAAATTCGAAAAAATAGAGCATAGACATCTAAATTAGCTACACTGGGTTATGTATCACGCGTACGGGCTGCACAAATGGAGCTTTAGGGCTGAAATTTTAAACATTTATGTCTAGAAGAATTTTTCCCAGGTTGTTAGTTAGGGGTTCTACAGGGGTGCTAAATTGACAATCATATATTTTGCCGGCCACAATTTAGCATATGATTTTGGGGGATTCGCGTAATGAGTCCTGATGTCCATCAGTTGTCTGCCATTCTTGCAACATGACCAGCCCATTGCCATTTGAGTTTCCCAATAGATTCTACGATATCCCTGACTCCTGTTTTTCCTCAAATATACTGCACTGTTCCGTGATCTCTCCATCTGATGCTGATCACGATCCTCTCATGAGTACGTTGCATGGTTTTTAGTTTGAGGGTCGATCTTTTGGCAAGGTAACGCCCAATAAAAGGCGCGAGAAGTAACTTCTTTTTATATCAATATTTGAATTGATCATCCCTAAATGGCATTCAGCACAAAAGACATTGGACAGTTTGTATTGGATGACTAACCAAACCTGTCCAGCTTTCTTTCACTTTGATTTCAGGATTAAAAAAAAAACGGAACACTTTTCTTTAACAAAAACAAACTTCGTCGTAATTAATTTTCAAATCTCACTTGATATATAACATTCAAGAATTGATTAAAATAAAAATACATTAAGTTGTTAGATGTTATCATAAGCAAATAAAAAGTCCGAGATTTCATATTACTTAAAACTTATAAATTGTTATTAGAAACTAAAATAGTTCAGCAAATATCTGTTCTGATAGGCAGTTGATTTTTTTTTTCATTTCAATATTATTAGACAAAACCCGAAATAGGATTGTGAACTGGAAGTGGAGTCTATGCTTTTAGCGATACATTTTTATTGCAGTTTTCTTGAAAATGAATTCTAAATATTAAACGAGATTTCTTTCATTATAGGGAAATTCTTTTACGTTAGTTTTCTTTCTTTTATTTTCTTTCTTTTATTTTTTTCTCTATCTCTCTCACTCTCTCCATCCATATATCTATCTATCTATCTATCTATCTATCTATCTATATATATATATATATATATATATATATATATATATATATATATATATATATATATGAAATGAGTCAAGATTTGTTCAATGGCTCATTACAGATCGTACACCTAAAAAGATTTTCAAATGAAAGGTTCATTTAAAAATTTGAAACAGACTATACAATCTGTAATGAGCCACATAACAAATATTTACTTACCAAATAACCGCTCTACTAAACGTATTCAAAACTTTTTGAACTACTTAATACATCAATACATACACACACATTTGTTGAATATTTCATTATTGTTCTCAATATATATATATATATATATATATATATATATATATATATATATATATATATATATATATATATATGAATGTATGTATGTATATATGTATGTATATATATATCAGCAGCCGTTATAAGTCCACTGCTGGACAGACTTTTCTCATCTCCCTCCATGACGAGCATGATTAAGCTAATTTTTGCCTTGCCTTACCGGCAAACTTTTTTACTTTGTCTCTCTGTCTCATATCTGGTAAAAGTTCTCGACTTCACGAGAAAAGAAAGACGTAGTTTGCAAATTCAACTAAGATCTTTGATAAGAACAAATCTTTTATCCATTTCATAACGTTTGTTACAGAATATTGTTATAATTGTTTCATATTATTACTAATTATTATTGTGGCTAATCTCTAATTGTAACTAACTTGTAAATTAAACTATTTCATAAGTATGTATGTACGTATGTATATGAAACAAATTCCCTGCAGATAAGAGGAGCTGCTTTATAACTTTGTGTGTTCGTTGAATGTATTATTTTATCAACTATCAAAAAAGTGGGAGATGGTAAACGCGGAATGATCTTAGACCTTAAAGGTAGGCCTTTAGAAGATCGGTTAGGATGTTTTCTGAAATTGTTCTGTCGATTGTCATGGCCATTCCGTGCGAATGGCTATGTGATAAGAATAATCGGGTGATTCCTTTCTTTTACCCCATCGCTGGTCATTTTTTTAGATCATGATTATCCGCAAATTGAGAACCATGAAACGTGCACATGAAAAAATTAAGCTGGGCCTCACATGGAAAGACCATAAGACAGCAGAGTACGTCCAGATGAAGACAGGAATCAGGGACATCATAGAATCCAACAAAAATCCCGAATGGCAGTGGGCTGGCCATGTTGTAAGAATTGCTGACAACCGATGGACATTGCAACCCACGACTTGAATTCCTTGAGATCACATGCGCAACTGAGGCAGAGCGAGTATTGGATGGAGAGACGAGCTAGACAAATTCAGAAAGTTCTGGCTCCACGATACCCACGATAGAGAAGTGTGGCGAATCCTGGGGAAGGTCTACGTCTAATGACAGAAGTTGAAAGATTGGTGATGATGATGATGTCTAGGAGTGATTTAAAGAGTATTTGTGTGTGTGTGTGTGTGTGTGTGAGAGAGAGAGAGAGAGAGCATTGAAAAAACAAGACGAAAAAAGCGCGCATCAATGTCTCAACAGATTGTATTTTGAGACTTTGTAAAACTACTAAATTGTTTGTAAAACTACTAAATTGTTTTTTGATTGGGTGGGAAAGGGTATTAACCGCAGGTAACTAAAACCACAGAACGCGAAACCGTGGATAAGGGAGGAATAACTGCACAGATCTAACCTAAACTAAGGAAATATTGGGTCCATCAACCAACAAAAAGGATTTTGAATTTCCCCTTTAGTTCTGTTCTCTTCGAACTATATTCACGACATTAAAGCGCTTGGTATTGGCTAAACTTGGCTCAATACGATACAAGGCCAAATCAGAAGAATTAGAGTTAGGCAAATTTTATTATACCAATTTTGCTTTAAAAATCCACATTCAAAATTCTTGTATTCAGCCAAGCTCGAACACAGAGGCTGCTGGGAAACATTTCCTAGCCCACCAAACAGACCACCATTATTTTTAGTTAATCTATTAAACCAGCTGTTTAAGTAGCCCGTGATATTACGCATTATGTTAAAATGTTTGTTCATGCTAATGATTGCATATATAATGACACAGGAAATTTTTGCGGAAGGAGGAAAGGTGAAAGAATCGTCAGGGTTGTATTTCTTTGTATTTAAACCTAATGTACATAGGGAAGGTTTCAACTTTTTTTGGGCCCTCTGACATTACCGCCACTCCGCCATTTTTCCATGTCAACTTTTACGCTAAAAAACTCATTATTTCAGGTGTTATGAAGCAGAAAAAACGTTAATGATTACACCTCAAATTCCAAATTTTTCTCTTGAACTTTACTGGAACAAGTTTCGCATTCAAGCTGGATGAAAAATGAATAAGAGAAATAGAGGGATTTCTAACGGTCAGGAAAGGCAAGAGATTCTGATAGATAGAATAGAGCTATCATATATATATAATAGAATCCTGCTCACGATGGTCGATGCAAACTGGGATCGAAACCTAATTAATTAGACAAATTACGAGTCGGAGACATAATCGGAATGCCCAACACCTGAACGTTGATATTTATTTCTAGTAGAAGTTACTTTAAGCTAAATAAACAACCACAAATTGGCCTCATATTCGAGTGACTCGGACAGAAAAGAATAATTTAATAAAGAGAGAAAAGAATTCAAAGCCAAATGTAATTATACTATATCACGACTTGAGCATGCCATACTCCAGCAGTAACCCGATTCAGCTCTGTTCGTATTTAAAAAGAGTTATTTTATTATTAGATCTGGGGTTCTAATCATTTTAAGAGGATGGGGCTCAGCAAAGTCTTACCAAGTGACACATTTGCTTATTTACCTAAAGTGTATCGGGAAAAAGCACTTTTTTTATGGTTGACCACTGACCGTGAAATATCTTGATTTGACACTTAAAAGGTTTACTCAGCCACACACACGGAAGACTGCCCTCACTTTATTTGAGGCAGCCACTTCAGTCTTCTTCAGTACACAATGTGTTAATCTCTCAATCTCTCTATTTGTTAATCTTATAATTCCTAGAGAAATTTTGACGCTGTGTTTATCTAGAAGAAAATAAATAAACATATGAAGTATTTTCATAAATAATTGCTTCTTACTTTTCTACAGGGTGGAATATCTTTCTCGGCGAGTTCGTATCTATCACAGTCTGTTTATTATGCATGTAAGTATTCACGAATCAATCTCTCTCTTTCTATCTATCTATCTATCTATCTATCTATCTATCTCTCTCTCTCTCTCTCTATATATATATATATATATATATATACACACACACACACACACATATATATATATATATATACATACATATATATATATATATATATATATATATATATATATATATATATATATATATATATATGCCTGAAATAGTTATGCGTTTGTTTCCAGCGCCTGCAATTAATGTTCCAGCCCAGGCAGAACTTCAAATTTTGATGAAGGTAGGTCATTTCTTTAAGAATGTTTGGGGCAATAATTTTTCCTAATACTGTTAGTAGGTAGGCATTACTATATTTTAGCTAACAGTAGTTTTTTATCCAATCCATTAAACTACTAAGTTCAATTTATCGCTACAGAAAAATTACTGCAAAAATCCGAACATTATGTCCTGTCGCCAGTCACCCAACCTTATACCTAAAATACTACGAATAAATGAAGATGGTGTTTTTTTTTTGTTTTGTAAACCCCAAATAAGCATAGACAACTAAATTAATCACTCCATTCTTTTTTTTTTCTTTTTTTCTTTTTTTGTTTAGACCTTACTTTTATGCACCTGAAAGTATAGACGCTTATAGCCGTGGTCATCGCGAGTTTTATAAGTAGTGGAATGTAGTTAAACCATTTGTTCGGGATGAATATATCCACTGATAATCTGTACAATAGTTACTTGAAGAAGACCTTTTATCACCATAATCACCCTGACACAGGTCTCCAACATCATCACACGTATATATATATATGAGTGCATTGTATCCGGTCGTACATTTGAACAATGGACAGAGGTCGAGATAAATAGTGCCAGGTTAGTGGATTCTTAAAACAACTGTTTTTCCTTTTGTATAAATAAAATCCCAACGCATAAAAAAGACCCAGAACACAACCAACAGCTTTATAAAAATAACGCAAGTGAAAAAAAAATACACAGAACTTAGATATTTAATCCATGGTCATTAATTTAGTTTTATTTTCTTTTCTCTGCGTATAATCTCAGTAGCCCCCTCCGTGTATAATCTCAATAGTCCCTGCTCATCCGTGGTCAGTAAGGAGTCAGAAGTGAGAGAGCTATCTTGTCCTTAATATCCGGCCAGGTGCGGTTTGCCAGAAGGGAGGCTGATCCCTAATTTCATTGGCAGCTGTTAGAGGATTTTATTCTTTGTATTTGTATCCAGTGGCTTTCACTGATTTCCCCAAGTACAACACGGTTCGCTTAGGGAAAGATTTAATACATTCACGTGAAATATGTTTTCCTTATTGCGTCTAAAGGCAAGTTGAAGGGCTCGGCGGTGTGGATATGAACCGTGACCTAGAGACCTGTTGCTTTACGCCTTCCTCCAAGCCACACCTGCAAATAGAGTTGTCACGGTCGGGGAAGGATTATATAGAGACCATACAGCAACCCTCCCTTGTCTACTCAGAATACACTCATCTATACACAGCAATCATTTGTAATAGCCAATTGAAACAAGCGGCTGTTTTTCTTTCTTGTGGTCAGTGTGTTTTCAGAAAGAGATTTAAAATAACCGAATGATTAAGGCTGGGTGGCCGGTCGGATTTGGGTTTGTTTGTAAAGTAAAATACTTGAGCCCAATTTCAGGAAATGTTGACCCAGCCGGATAAGATCTCATGACCAGGGAAGAGTAAACGCAGGTTTTGAAATTTCATTTTCATGACTTGGTTGCAGAGTGCGTAGAACAAAGGGGGCCGCTGATCTCTTCGCATGCCAAAAAGGCTGGAGACTAGGGTTCACCGGAGCCCTATCGGATACTACAAACACGCATGCGTGCGCACACAAATAACCTCCTCACACTCACACATGCATATCTAATAGCAAACATAGAGATAAGTTCAAAACTAAATACTTGATTCAGCTAAGTCTGGCATTAGACCATTTCCCACCAAAGAGCATCCTATCTCCGAACTAATATCAACGCTCACATCATGGATTACAAATGAATACATATGAATACTACTGGCTACCAATGGTTTCAACAGTGTACTACGGACGTACTATTGAAGTAAAACTGTATCATACACGCAACTTTCAATACGTGTACGTAAAATATCTGCTGTGTTGATTGACTGATGCCCAAGAATTTTCATGTATATGTGTGAGTGTGTATGTTTGAAAAATGGACATATTTGGTCCGACAGAATGAATTATGAATTGTGTTGTATTATAAAGAAACTTATTTGCAATGATATACCGTCGGTACACGGTTAATATATCATTCGATTTAGACAACGTGAATAGAATAAACAATTGAAGAAAATGGGGCTGCAGCAGGAATCGAACCGGCCACAGATAGGGTAGCTGCTTTAACGTGGCGATGCTCTTACCATTAAACAATGCAAAGGCCAAATAATAGCATTCAACCCATATTCTCAGCTGCTTTATTCTCGGTCTATTCGTCTCTTTCAACGCGACAGTTATGTATTAAGAAATGGGCATATTTGGTCCGACAGAATGAAAGTCAGAGACATAATAGAATCTATTGGAAAACTTGAATGGCAATGGGTAAGCCATGTTGCAAGAATGACAGACAACCGATGGACATCATGACTCACAACATGGATCCCCAGAGATCACATGCAAAACCGAGGCCGATAGAATACAAGATGGAGAGATGAACTAAGCACATTTAGAAAATAATGGCTCTGCGACGCCCACGATAGAGAAGTGTGGTGAATGTTGGGGAAGGTCTATGTCGTTAAAAGACTGATGATGATATATATGTGATATATATATATATATAAATCATGCATATATCTGCAATTAACAGGATAAATTTCCTAGTATAATATATCTTTTTCGCATATAAAGAATGATCAATGTCAAACCAAATCGAATTATCCCATGATGCAGTAGATAGTCGGGGTACCAAGCAGGCATTTCTCGGGGCAATGGAGGTTTCTTGACGATGCTCATCTCCTCTCCAAGAAACACACGACAGGTTGTAGTGGATGACATAGTACCAGCAGTATGAATAATCCCTACCCTGACATATTTCTAAAGAATCAAGATGTACGTATTATCTCAGATACGCAATATGTACGTTTCCATGGGTATGTGTTTGACGAGCTCAGTGCACATCTGTATCCACGTGATGGTACATGTTTTTGAATATGTAAAATGAGAAAAATAAAACAAGAACCATAAAAAATCAAGTTTCTATTTCATTGTACTAATGCATACATAAATGATCTTCATGCCAGTCGTAGAGTGAATGTCAGCAAACTTTTACTTGCAGATCGTTGCCACTGTGATAATGTTAATCCTTCCAAGATAAAGTATTGTGATTGTGTCTAAGTAATATAAGCCTGCCGTAGAGAGCGATTACTATTAAGCTAGTTTCATAGATCACTGCGCATGTAGTGAGTTCAATCCTCACTGAATACTACTGTGATTCTGTGTGGGCTTTCTATACCAAGAGATCATCGGAGGCAGCTCAAGATTCGAATAGTACTACAAGGAAGGAAGGGATTGAAGCCGACAGATCTAGAGAATATGTTAAGTAGGAGAACTTCCCATCCCAGCTGGATTGTCCTATGTTGCGTCGTATTTGCAATCTGATGACATGTGCTGTTACGGAGAAAAACATCACTGGATGACTTTCTGGTCTGAGAGAAAAAAGATCTTTTCAGTTCCAATGCTGAATTCAACCGAGATAATTGTTCACTTCATCTTTGCAAAGTGAAAGTCTCCCTGAATTATAGCAATATGCGATTACAGATTTCCCGTCGAATCTCTCCAAACGAAGAGAGATACATTTTTTTTCTCTTGTAAATTCCATGTAGGTTGAAATGTCCCGGATCTAACCCTTCTTTTCACCGTTTTGGGGTTTTCGTAGTACATTTCTTCCATAGTCAGGGTCTACTTGGTCCGGAAATTACATTTCTCTGCGTCGGACAAAAGAAAGAAGAGTGTTTAAATGCTGACCCACGTTCACTTTACTGATTTCATTAGCAACACATTTTCCTAGTTTTCTTTTTTTTTAATCATTAATTTTTTCTGTGTACATAAGATGATTGGTGGCACAAGAAATAAAGAAAGTTAAGTGAATTCGAAAGTCGTTCTGAGATTTCGCCAATATTTTGCCAAAGATGTCTTCGCAAAATATGCATATGTACATACTTGAAACATTTCTTGTAACGGAGCAGATACGAGGATACTTTCACACCAGAATTCATGCATAAATAAATCTGTCTTTCTTTTTTCGTTTGATTCATTTTTTTTGTGAAGTTTTAACTTGATACTATTTGAATGACAACCTATTTATTATTCTGCTCATCCAAACCACTTTTCGAGAACAAACATTTATTGGGTAACGAATGGATGTAATTTAATTGTGTCCTCCTCATAAATATTTTTTAATTCAACAAAAACCTTTTGGAATGCCAAGTTGGCTGCTTTTAAAGTTGATTTTATTGACTTTACGAATTGGCCTAACATCTTTTTTGTCTCCCTCTTCTATTTTGATTCTCTTTATATAAATGTAACTCTAAATCTATGTATCTATCATACTGATAGCCATATCAAAACAGGCATTATCTCGTAAAATAACCTCTCTCTCTTTCTCATATATATATATATATATATATATATATATATATATATATATATATATATATATATATATATATATATATATATTGTACAGTGCAAGAATGAAACAGGAATAAAAATTAGATTGATAGATATCATGTTTGGTTCAAGGTTATGACTGTGCCTAGGATTGCCTAGAGTAAATATTAAAAATAATGTAAATAATTATAAACAAGTTGAATTCACATAAAAACTCCATTTTATACGTGTAGCCAAGTCAATTATTATTTTTTTTTACTCTGAATTGAAAATGAAAAATATACAAAACTACTTCGTGAGTTTGAGACTTACCAAGGCTACCTAAGTTGAATTCGTAATTTATTTTTTTACTGCGTTTTCTTTCCAAATTTACCCCTGAAAACGTAACCCGATGCAAGTTTACGTATTCTTAGTTTGAATTTTTATTGTTTAAAGCAGGAATTCTCAAGCCTCTTTGACGAGACAAAATTTTTCGATACTTTTTTGATGAGACGAATCTTTTCGCGACACCTCGCTCACTGTTTTAAACCAATAGTTAGTTACTAAGACTAGATAAAAATAGTTGTTGGTCGTGATATATGAGTAACTAAACATAGAAATAGATAACTACCAAATATTTTTAAAATCTATAATACTCTTATTCTATATCAAGTTTTACGAGATAAACTTTGTTTTCAATTAAATCACTAAAATGTAACAAAAACAAAACTTATCTTAAAAAATAGTGTCTCTTCACAATAAACTCAAGATGGCGTGTATCGGTGTATAGAGACAACAAAGACAAATACTAGGACAAAATCATTCCCCTGAAAAAAGATTTTAAGATATTTCGGTGACTTCCAATAATCTTTACGCGGTCCCACCAGGAGTCCCAGACCCTACTTTGGGAATCCTAATTTAAAAGTAATATTCACAGTAATAGGAAGAATAAATGGACATCCACTCAGAGATGCATAGAATATTATTCAAATGATTTATAGATCCATACTTCTAATTTGAGACCACGGAACATTTTGTTCAATTCCAGATGTCTGCCCCCAGGAAACATTTTTTGGTCATTCCCCAAGGAAGCCTAAAAGTAATATCTAAGAAAGACCTGCAGATTATAGAGAAGCAACAGTAATAAAATGGAAGTATAAATTTGTACTGCAAACAAATCTCAGTATTAACAGATAAGGAATGAAACCCGTGAATAAAATTTTGAATCATGTACAACGAATGCTCCAGATCGATACTATACAAGACAAATAGAAAATTAAGAAATAGCCCAAATTGACTCTGAGATCAAATGTTGATCTGGGGTACAGAATATCTATAGACGCAAATCTATGGTAGAAACGAAGGCGCGATTCCTACAGCCAAGCCGCGCAATAAACATAACCGTTTCAGCTGCTTATATCAGTGAGTGGGTGAAATGGTTTTAAAACTATTCAGTTGTAAAAAAAAGTATCCTGAATTCGTAATAAAGTTGAAGAAAATATTTCGAAAACGTTCCCAGAAAAATAGAGCAGATTGAAGTCAGCTTAATTATTCATGTAAGTAGGACACCTTTTTAATAGTTCTTTGGCCGAAATCCAACAACAATGAATCAACCAATTATATTTTTATTATTCACCTCTGTAATTATTATGATTTGCAATCTCACACGAGTTGCCTGGTGGTTACTGCTGGAGGTTGAGTGACAGCAAGTCTCCTCAAGTCTCCAGCCCTCCTCTCCTCGTTCTCATAGACCACAGTAATACTGTAGTTTACAGTTTCACACTGGTGGTCATCGCTGAAAGCTGTGACAATAAGTCTCCTCAGGTCTTCAGTCAACATTCTTCTCTCCTTCACCAATCATGCCAGTGCTGTGGTTCACATTTCCGCTTTCATTTCCCTTTCCTTGTTAAGCCACTTGACAGTATTGTAGTCTTTATATTTCTAACACTTTCCTCAGTATCTGCGCAGTTCCAAGCAGAGCTGTGGTCTGTACAGTCTCAATCCTTCCCTTTATCCCGATCTCCTCCAGTCTCACTTTCAGTGTCTTTGGGAAATTCCCAGTGCGCCTACTATGACTGGCACTATCATGGCTTTCATGTTCCACCTCTTCTTCAGTTCTGGATCCTGGTATTTTCCCAGTTTTTCACTCTCCTTCCTCTTTACTCAATGGTAAGCAGGTACAGCCACGTCTACTATTTGGCAGATCTTTCTCTTCTTGTGTAGGATTACCAAGTCCAGTCTTCTTGCCTGGATGAGGTAGTCTGGACACTGAGTGACACCAAGTCTCCTCTGGTCTCCAACCTCCTCTCCGCACTCTCACAGTTCACAGCAGCGATGTGGGTTACAATATCACACCGGTTGTCCGGTGGTTATCACTGAAGGCTGAGTGACAGTAAGCCTCTACAGGTCTTCAGCCCTCCTCTCATCTCTCCCTCCTTTTCATTGCAAATCATTTGTAATTCTATCCTAGAGAGACATTTTCATTTTTCAGAGTGTGTTTCACTTGATCAGCCAGACGCTGGTTAGATATCTCCACGGTGGACTTTTCCCTCCATATTGCGAACTTGCGTTCCCAATAGCACCGCATGGACGGTTTAGTTTTTGAAGTGGCAATACATTACCGACCCGTTGTCCTTTCTTGTCCATTTTCTCTTCTTGTTCTGACTAACTGTCGCTTGGTGACGGCTATGCCCCTCCTGGTTGCCATTAGTGGAGCATGAGCTTAGGTCTTGTCCAACAGTAGCTTGGTAACAACTATGTCCCTCCTGAAGGCCATTAAGGGGACAAGAGCCGGGGTTTTGACATTATTATTATTATCATTATTATTATTATTATTATTATTATTATTATTATTACAAGCTTATCGGAACAGAGAAACATTTACCAGACATATTAGTTATTTATTCATTTTTCCTGAATTCTTTCATATGTTTCAGTTGATAATTTTCAAAATCCTGCAATCAATTTATTTAGTCCAGATGATCTGCATTAATCACTTCTAAGTTGTCCTCGAAATTATTTTCACTTTTACCATTCTTTACATAAGATACTAAACTATTCCAGCATTTGAAATGTAGCAATGTGAATTACAATCATTTTTTTATCTTGTATTTCTTTTTCCGTGCAAAAAAAAAACAAAACAATTGTTATCAATTTTCTCTTAATAGTAATTGTTTCTTCTTAATTTCTGGCCGTCATTCTTGCTAGGTGTGATACTATTTAATTCCCTTAGACGAATCATTACCGATT
The DNA here is from genome assembly GCA_963457665.1 of Thysanoteuthis rhombus. Classification (NCBI taxonomy): domain Eukaryota; kingdom Metazoa; phylum Mollusca; class Cephalopoda; order Oegopsida; family Thysanoteuthidae; genus Thysanoteuthis; species Thysanoteuthis major. The sequence goes on along the minus strand of OY735213.1, from coordinate 36,109,723 downwards.
ATCATTAATTCATGGCTAGTATTTCTTTCATCTAATTTCTATTGCTTATCACAAAACCTAGATCGTCATTGAAGACAGTTATGATATCATTCAAATGTGTCAGACATTGCCAGTTATTAATTCATGGCTAGTATTTCTTTCTTGTAATTTCAGTTGCCTTTCAAGAGTTTTATTCTTTATTCTAGCGTCGCTCGTAGCCTAATCAACGAGGCAGCTGTCGCGTCGAGACAATCTCCTGATAATAAAAGATGTTAGTTTAAGACATTCTTTATTTCCAATCTGCACTGCCTGCTAACGATCGTAGAATGACGACCTGAGAGTTGTGATAAAAAGAAAGTGAAATTAAGATAAAATAAATACTTGTAAAAATCAACTAATTATCGTGAACAGTGTGATATTTCTGGTTCTCTGTCCGTAACCATGATCTTTTCCACTTAAAGGTTACGAGTTTTCTGATAAAAATATCTCCCACTCACCATTTAAGACAATGGACTCTTCCACTGAAACAAAGTTCTTATTTTTTTTTCTGAAAAAATAATCTGTGATTGATATACAGGTAGTACCAGCTTTTCGAAAATTCGCTTTACACCATTTCTGAACTTTTTCGAAAAAAAGCAAAAAGCAAAAAGAGTGACCAGCTTGTGTCTTGCAGCAAATTATTGTAGAAGCAGTACGCACCCACTCCATCTCTAGTAGACACTCCTGTCTCCTTTACCTCCCACCACTGCAACCTCGGACGATTCAGCCTGAAATTTGAATAATAATACTATTAATTATCATAGAATGACTGTCTGAGAGTTGAGATTCAAAGCAATAGAAATTAAATGAGTGAACAACTGGTCAGAAATGAATCATAATTGACTATGATTCGACTAACGAAACTGAATAATATCATACGTAGCTTATCGTAGAATGGCAGCCTGAGGTTTGCGATAAAAAGCAACTGAAAGGCAAAAAGCAAAAATAGTGACCAGCTTTTGTCTTGCAGCAAGTTATTGTAGAAGCAGTGCGCACCCACTCCATCTCTCGTCAACTCTCCTATCCTCTTTACCTCCCATCACTGCAACCTCGGACGATTCAGCCTGAAATTTGAATAATAATACTATTAATTATCATAGAATGACTGTCTGAGAGTTGAGATTCAAAGCAACAGAAATTAAATGAGTGAACAACTGGTCAGAAATTAATCATAATTGACTATGATTCGACTAAGGAAATTGAATAATATCATACGTAGCTTATCGTAGAATGGCGGCCTGAGGTTTGCGATAAAAAGCAACTGAAATTAAGATGAAAGAATTATTTGTAAAATATAAATAACAATTTTTGGTTTTTGCGCGGAAATATGCTCCATCGAAAAACACATACCGTAATATAGTCATCTTACATTCCTTAAATCCCAAATGCAATGGCTCGCGGCAGAAAAACAACAAACGTATTTCTTATTGGGTTCCTATTAATAAAAGTAAACTCTCTCTCTCTCTCTCATACTCTGTAATTATCAAGAGATTTGTTTATTTCATTATGAACCTGTCAACAGGTGGCTTGTCCATAAATAATGCGTCACTGTTTCATTATATCTACATTGGTTTATATTTGTTTACGCACGTACGATTCCGAACGAGGCAGGATTTGGTTGACGTCATATGGGGTAGTTTGATAAGCGTCTCGCTTATATATTTATTGATATTGGTCCTTTCGTTATCGGTCGGAACCCTACACATCTAGCTCGTGGCCCAGTCTTGGCAACCGCGAAACAAGAGACTACAGGACCCCAGGAATTCACAGCACGATCAGCCTTTTGAATCTACTCCATATATTGTACTTCCCCCAATTAAGCGCGACATTTTCTTCTGCCACGCTCAAATCTCTACCTCGAATTAACACGCTCAAATCTTCACCTCACATTAACACGCTCGCGTACGCACACACATGCATAGACGATCAAGTAACCATATACCTAGCTGCATCATTAATTCCATAGCCTAATGATGATGAAAAAAAAAGCATTTATTTTACACACCCAATAATAAATTTCAGCGTAATCACCTTCCTCGTTAATGCTCTTAACCCAACACTTATCTATTGATTACGTAGAATATTATGCACTGAAAATAGAAAAATTCCCATATCCATTATCGAATCAATTAGATTGACAAAATCTTGGAGAAGCCTCAGAGTATATATCAATATATCGTATGACTGTAGAATCATATTTCGAGATGAATGATTTATTTGTACATGTAAATTATCAATAGATTAATCCTCCTTAAATATGACACTTCAATCGTACAATATACTAAGATAGATAGATAGATAGATAGATAGATAGATAGATAGATAGATAGATAGATAGATAGATAGAGTGCAAGTATGCGGCACTTTTTCATGGATAAAAGTTCTTCTAAAGGCCATAGACAAGGGAGAATTTTCATTTATTTATTTCTTAATCCTTCTTGTTTTCTTACGAATAAAATGTTATCATCATAAATGCATAATTGTCCTCATGTTTCTAACTAAACCCTTTTGGCTTTTCTTATGATCATTTTCAAAATCAATATTAATGAAATGAATGGGCAGGTGTATACATCTGGAAGATCTCTATGTACCAGTCCAATTTTCAAAGATCTCTGCATACCAATTTTTAAAAAACGACAATTCTGTACTCATAAAATCCACGATCCTCTTAAAATATGAATCCCAACATCGATTTGCAAATCGTTTTTGCTACTGATTGTAGAAAAGGGTAAAGCACAAGAGTGTACGTTTTATTTCTCTCTTTGATACTTTAAACCCATCTCGATAAGTTCATTCACCCAGTTGCGAAATTCTCGTGACCCGCTCGAATTAATAATTGTTTGTCCCTCCTCAAAGCAGTTCGGGTTATTTTGTCTGTCATCAGAATAGCAAAACAGAAAAAAAATGATAGAATTCGCTTGTTGGCCCGTCAATATCTGGGCAACTAATTTTACCGTTAGTTACCCATCAATGAGGAACATAAGGTTTGGATATGGAAAAAATACGCCATCATAACTCTTTCAAGACGTATTTTGTTCCTTGCTCCGGTAAAGTTAATATTTCTATTTGTAGAAAATAGAGAATGGAATAACATCATTACTCGGCTCGACGTGTACCGATGTAATAAAAGGTAAGACGAAACGATGAACGGAATTCAAGATGGCGGGTCTAACTGAAGTATGTGGCGTTGCAAGAGAAGGAAGCAAGAACGTTATTGAAATTTAAAGAAATGAGAATGGAAAAGCAAAGGACGAAAATAGAAAGGAAGGGCGGCAAATATGATGGGGGGGGCGAAAGGAATCTGACGAAAAGAAGTTTGTAAGTTTCTTATTAGACATAAAGGGAACGAGGAGCAAAGAATTGAGAATTTGGATGTTTCTCATCTTTTGAAAACACTTTGCTATCATCTGATTGAGGCTGGGCACGTATAGCATCATCATTATCATCATCATCATCATCAGTTTTTTTTTATCATCTGTCGTTGGACATAGACCTTCCCCAGGATTCGCCAGACCTCTCTATCCTAGGCCAATACTTTCTGAATTTGTCTAGTTCGTCTCTCCATTTTGTATTTTGCCGGCCTCGGTTGCGCGTGTGATCTCTGGGGATCCATATTGAGAGTTGTGATATCCATCAGTTGTCTGCCATTCTTGCAACATAACCAATCCATTGCCATTTGAGTTTTTTTTAAACGGATTCGATGATGTCCCAGACTATCTGTTTTCTCCCAGATATATTGTGCTGTCTTGTGATCTCTCCATGTGAGGTTGAGCGTGACTCTTCCAGGTGAACGTTGCATGATTCTCAGTTTGCAGGTCTCTCTCTTGGTTAGGCCCCTTGTTTCAACTCCATCGGTGACTATCAGGAGGATGCATTGGTTGTATACCCTTCTTTTCAGGACTAATGGGATCTTCTAGTCTTTGGAGATTGAGCTTGCTTTACCGAAGGCTTGCCATCCTTAAGTGATTCCTCACTTGATTTCTTCTTCTTTTGCAGATTTCATGGAGATTCGTTGTCATAGGTAGATGCAGTGGTCTACTTTCTCCAGCTCTGCTTCTTTGATTTTGATTGTTGTGTTCTTATAGTTGACGTGATTGTTGCACATATATGTATTCATTAAGTTTACAACAGCACAAGGCCACAGAAGTGCAGCAACCATTGTGGATCGAATCACCTTCTGTAGTAATGATCCAGTGCAGTGATTCCCAAACTTCAAACTTTTTTGCATGACGACTCACTAAAACACATTTGACTCGTGCGACAAAATATTTCTGTTGTCAATAGATGAAACCTTTATATCAACATACTGGTTGGCATATCCATCATCGCTTTTCCCATCATCTGCAGCTAAAAATGTTGAGATTTAGGAAAATATAGTGATTAAACCATTGGCAACTCTGTGATGGAAGTGGGATAGACATGATCTTTCGGAAATAAAAAAACATATTCTATCTATATTTCTCTCTTAAGTAAGCCATTTTGTACCTAAGATTCCTCTTACTTTTGGGATAGTACCATACATATATATATATATATATATATATATATATATATATATATATATATATATTCTGATCTTACTCATTTTAAATGATTTCAGTGGGGTGGGAATTGAATGTAAATGAGTCGGAAGACATCATAGCATCATGGCTATGGTCTCGTCATGTTGCAAGAATGGCAGACAACCGATGGACATCAAGACTCACAACATGGATCCACAGAGATCACATGCTCATCCGATACCGGTAGAATAAAAGATGGAGAGACGAAGTAGACAGGTCGAACGGACAGAAAAGACTAAACAACCCAGGGGAAGGAGACAGACGGAAAAACGACAGTTCAGAAAGCACTGATTCCGCAATGCCCATTATAGAGAGGTCTGGCGACTTGTACAACATCGAACTCAGTGTTCTCACGGCCTGCAAGAGCATGAAAAGGGCTGTTTTCAAGATGACTGGTATTAGGACTGATATCCGATACATCTATTTATTTTCTGATCCCCATCTTTTCTCTTTCCTATTTACCTCATCGCCCTCCAATTTATTCTTGATTATCCTACAATTTCAATCTTATTCTTATTAGATAAAGCGCTGTCAGCTTTTGACCAGTATTTTCTTTCATCTTAATTTTAGTTGCTTTTCATCGCATTAACTCAGTTCGTCAGTCTACAAAAGAGAGTACACGGCGCAGATCAGGAATACTGGATATGACACTAATTGTATTATTAGTAGTTAGAGAAGTTGTAGTATCTATTTACTCGCGGTCGTGGACCGACCGTCTTGTTAGTTTCGCTCCGAAGCAACTAAATTAGGATGAAAGAAAATATTGGTCAAAAGTTGATGGTTGTTATCTTTTTATGATTCTTTTCGTTTTTCCGTCTATTCCTTTCCCTCCGTTCTGTTTATTCTCTTCTCTTGCCCGTTCTGCCTTTTCCTATAATGTCTTTCTTAGAAACGTTGTTAACACAAAATAATCCAAGTCATAAACTCCTGGAATTGACTTCGTTTCACCGGCTCTCATAGCGAAGTGGTTTTGTAAAGGAAGAAAAAAAGAATAAAAGTTGTTGATACCCAAACACGGGTTGGGTCTAATCATAAACAGCGCTAGATTTTCTCCTCGGGCCAAATCTGAACTCGCTTCATTTTGGTGATCATTTGAGAAATAGTCTTTCTAAGTTTTATTTTTAATTTTTTTTGGGGGGGGGGGGACTTTCTTTTGTTTTGGGTGTTTAATGGTATATTTTAGAGCCCTACGTTTGAATACATTTTTGAAAGAAATTAGAAGACGTTAGATATTCCATGTCAACAATCAAAACTGGATTCGTGCACAAGTGAATGGAATAAATAGGGAAAATAATACAAAGGTTTTGGTTTACTTATCCAGTCTTGATCTCTTGCTATGGTGAGGACAACAGGTTACTTTTAGCAGTAGAATAAGTCGACTTTATGTTTATCAATGTAAACGTAAAGGGAGTTCATAGAAATCCGGAGAGAATTGTAAAGAAATATTTAAAATATGTAAAGGACAGGAAGTTGAGTCAAGACAAACAGCTTTCAGTGAAATAACAACGGAGGAATTTATTAAGTTATGTAAAAAGTTCGTTCGGATGATAAAGTGAAAATTAAAAAACAACAATTTCGACATAATCTTTATTAAATAACATTTACCATTTTCTTCCACTCTATTCAGCCATCTTTTAGACAACTTCATAATTCCATCCTTGCAGAAATGTTTATCTTTCTGTGCAAAGATCTGCCTCTGGTAACTTTTGCAGTCTTCCAGATAATATATTTTTTCACCAGGATTATTCAGTAAGGATCAGAAACAATAGTAATCTGGAAGTGGTATATAGAGTGAATACAGAGGATAAATAAAAAAAATAACTTGCGGACTGAAACAATGTTTATCTGGTCACCAAAGAAACGTACACTCGAGTATTATCCTGATGATATATCTATTTCTTTCTGTTGACAAACTCTCCTCGATTACAGCCTCGGAATAGGCGTGGGTCGGGTCCAGGCAGTGTTGACAACTCAAACATTTCTTCGCTTTGAATCAGCTTCAAATAAGCAGAAAAAAAGCCAAAATGTACAAAAATATTGTTAGCCATTTTAAGGCCATTTAAATGGCTAAAATGGGTCTTTTAATTGCTAAGAGTGGCAAAATATTAACAAAAGTTGCTAAAGAGATGGCGCTAAAAACAGCGCAGCTCGTTTGATTTTTGAGCTGCCAAAATAAGAAATGCGCTATAATCCAGCCTGAAAAGTGCTAAATTGGTAACACTTGTTTACAACATATGTATCAGAGTTTTGTTAAAATTAACGTGGTGAAGTGTCACGACTTTTATGGTTATTTCTATCTTCCTGTCGGGTTTCTCTTCGTTTCTGCATGAATTACCAGGGTCGGTCTTGAAGAAGTTGGCTAACCTAGTACTGCCTCCAATTGGATTAACTGAGAGCCGTACTTATTCAAATTAACCGTTTGTTTCTTCGGAAGGAACTCAAAGTGTAGCCCCCCCCCTTCAAAGCCTCCATATGCAGAGCATCACATTCATTGGATGAAAACCGGCCTTTGGTGTCGTTAGTGGTGGTTCATTTTGTTTGTCGCATGATCTCTTTCCATCCAGATTTTATTACCCATCACAATTTGTTTGAGAAAATAGAACATCCTACTTACTCAATATCGAATAATATCAAAACAATCTGGGCATTGCATTGAAAGAAAACAACAACATTAAGACGAAAGAAAAACTTATAAAACAAAATTATAAATCTCGTTTTGCATTTGGTGGAGTCACTGACTAAATTTCCTTTGACAAAAAGCCATGCGTGGGTACGACCGTTAGGGATCGAACACGGTACTAAATGTCCACTACCTTAGCTTTACATCCACTGCTCCAAAGTGATGCGATCTGCTTCTTATTTTAGCACTGAACTTGTTACAGCAATTGGAACAACAAATCATCTGTTAACTTAGAATACTGCTGTAGTAAAAATGTCTTGATTTAGATAAGCAGAAAAAAAATAACGATAAAAACTAAACTAGACACTGACCGGAGGAAAACATTCAATTAGAGAGAGCAGATGGGAGATTTATGGATGATATCGATCCAGATCGATAATTCATGCATTTAACGCCCGCCTTTGTTGGATTGGTTCTCAATAAAGGGCTGTATTGAATTTAGAATACATTTTTTAATCCTTCTAGATTGATGGCTGGGAATAAATTGTAACAAACGCTATAGTTTGAGTTTTTTTTCCAAAAGAGGGAGCGATTATAGAAATTTAAAAAAACAAAACAAAAAAAAACCCTAGCAGTGTTTTCTGAATGTCAACAAGGTCTCAAAATAGCACCTCCTTCCAAAACTGCTATTAAAATGATAAGAGTAGTTGTGTGGTGCAAACTATATATATATATATATATATGTGTGTGTGTGTGTGTGTGTGTGTGTGTGTGTGTGTGTGTGTGTGTGTGTGTGTGTGTGTGTGTGTGTGTCACCATGCAATCCAAAAATAAGGATTATATGAAACTGTTCGGAAGACAAAATAGCATAAAGCCAAGAAGAAATTACCATTACATTGAAAGAGAAGATTTTGAGCGTTTCCTAACAAATATTTTTCTATGTCTGCCAGTTTTACACTAAGAGCGACACCCTTATGAGATCTCTAATTATTTCCTGATACCTTTGGGTACCTCTCTCCAACAGATGCCCCCAAACAAATCGAAATGAAGCACAGATGCCCACAGACACAGTTCAGGGAAATGGTTAGAAACATTTATTCTTTCATCCCCTGGATACAGACTTCAAAAAAGAGTGTCTTTATATTTCGTAGACTGTTTTTACGCAAGCTGATCTACGTGCGATACCTTTAGCGAGAGTTAGTAAAACTTTTTCGAGTGTTCATTATATTTGAAAGATGATTGCTAGACGTAACAACAGAAAATAACGCATTGAACTAACATAACTGAAACTACGTCAGCGCTTAACGTTAACGCGGCACCTGAACACATCTGAGTACCGGGCAACACCCACAGCTCGATGCAAGCATTCACGAAAGAACATTTGCAACCGAACGAGTGCAAAAAAAATATGGCGGCACAATATTGAAGAAAAAAAAAAGTATATAATATTGAAATTTGATAGCGGCTCGATCGTATTTCTAAAAGTGGAACGAGGAATGCGAGAAAATAGCAAAAGAAAATGTTTTAAATAACGGGAAAACAGAGAGAAAAGTGAATAACGTTTTGCTCAAAATAGTGTGAATTCCGGAGAAAAAAAAGGATGAAGAAAATGGAAAGCAATTTTACGAAAAAATGTGTAGGAAATAAAGATTATTACAGTGATAAACAAAGAAACTTGATCGATTTTGCGGCGTACCGAGTGAAGACTTCATTCATACTCATATTGGCGTGTAAGCAGATATCAGACTTTATACTAAGCACGCACACATTTGAGAAAAGTTCTGGTATATTTGGGGAGGAGAGGAAAAACAGAGAAGGCAAAAAAAAGGGCGTAAAGAACGTAGAATGAGCAGATTATCTCCCCAAATCTGGGCTAAAAGCAATTATTCTTTAACACATGAACACAATGAGATCCCATTTATTGCGGCCTTGCTAATATTATTCACGGTTGGATAGTGGAGAAAAAAGGTACAGGTTTTTCCCCGCTATCCGAATGTAGAGCTTTTCTATAAAAAAAATAATTCGTAAGCCGAAACGGGTTAAAGCCAAGAAGCGATTAGCGTTAATTTATATTGGAGAACATTTTGAGTGCTCTTAGACTCCAAAAATGGCGATGATGGTATGTTGGAGTGAGGTTAGGGTGGTGGGTGATTCACGAGGGTTTAGGAGAAAGAGGAGTGTTCATGCTGCCTCTATAACAGCTTTCTGCAAAACAAACTCGTTATTTTCGATGCTCGCCTTTTTTTCGTAAAAGTGGCGTGAAACAAATTTTCAAGAGCGGGGAATCTCTAAAATGAATTGATTTATTTGTACGTTTGAGGAAAGGAAAGTGGAAATAGAATCTGTGAATCTTTTCTGGTTTCATTTTCTTCTTTTTCTTTTCTTTTTTTTTTATTCCTGTCTTTCCCTCCCACTTTTTTCCCCTCATTCTTTTTTTTTATCCTCTTTTTATTTTTTCAATTCTATTTCAGTTCTTTTTTAGACCTTCCTAAATCTTTCCCCTCCTTTTCTATATTTCTTTCGCTCCTTCTCCTTCTTTCGGTTTTTCCCTATTTCCCCCTTTTTTTCTTCTTCTTCTTGGACTTCTTCAACGCTTTCCTCGTTTTGTGTTTCCTTCCTCTGACTTTTTGTTGCTGTTCTCCTTTATATTCTCACTGGAAATTTGATACATAAATGGAATATGCTCGCCAAAATAAACGAGATATTGGACAAGACAATCGTATCAATCTTCAAAGAGACACAAAACAATGTTTCAAGTAAGAAAAGGAGAAAATAAACAACTGTATTGCCAGCAATTAAATGATAGCAATATTAAGATCGATTCAGATAAGATGTGTTTGTAACCGAGACGTTGTCCCTACTGCAAAGGCATCCTCTGGTACCTATGTTGATCGACTCCTTTTTCCGTGCGCCTCAGTCGCAAAGCCGTCTTTGATCTACAATAGTTTCATTTGCAATGTTCTAAGCAGAAAGAAAAAAACACTTTCGGGTTATATCAACCTTATAAGCAAGTCCATTACAGAGTTCATTTGCGTTTTATGGCAATGAGTGATGTTCATCAAAAGTTGTACCAAATTGCACGTGTATTTTTACGTAAATAGTTATCAGTGTAACAAAATTAACACACACACACGTATATAGCGTCATCCACAGACAGTTGTTTCGATGTATTACATATCTTCAGTGTGGCTATAGACAATAGGCAGAATTGGAACCTTCGCTCCAGACCCTGGGTCAGATATCCTACCTCTGGACTACGGAACTGGACTGTCAGAAGGCTGAATTTAAGCGATATATACATTTACACAGAAATTCCTCATCCGACAGAATGCTCTATTCCTTATTTACTCATAAGTTTACTTTTATATGTTTACATGTAAGTTCACATTTGTTTGTAGTAAGCTTAGATCAGTCCGGCACAAAGCCAGAAAGGTAGCGCACATATATTTGGGTGTATGTGTGTAGCTGTGAGTGCTTGTGTCTTTCTGTCTCTACCTATACCTAATGGATATCTGTAAGAGTTCCATTTGTTTATATGCACTTATGCACGTGTGTGCGTTTCAATTCATACTAAAAAGTATATGAATTTAATACTTCAGTGCGTCCGAGAAGTTTTTGCATATATATATATATATATATATATATATATATATATATATATATATATATATATATATATAATTTGGACAAGTGGTACAACTGGCTAAGATTAATTTTTCCAATGGGTCTGAGTGACTTTGAAGCTCCCTGTTTTGAATGTATCTGGGCGGAGGGGGGGTGTAAGGATATTGTTAGTAGGAATTTTGTGAATTAGAGATCTGTGTGATTCACATTTACGGATTAATAAACCTTATCTCTAAACACTTTACTCCCAGGTCAGTCTCACTCTTTACAGTTCATATTTTATATATATATATATATATATATATATATATATATATATATATATATATATATATATATATATGTATATATATATATATACATATATATATATATATATATATATATATATATATATATATATATATATATATATATGTACATATACATATATAAATATATATGGTGTATGTATGTGTTGATATACTTATGCAGGTTTGTACAAAGATAGACGTGTATGTGTGTGTATGAGCGCTCTTATGTAAGTGTTTGTTTGCTTTTACCAGATCATTTTGATATCTTTATGCATGTTAGGGTTTTTTTGTGTATACATATTTGTGTGTAAGATCAATTATGTATCAGCGTATTCTTTGTATACGTACAGGAATATTGAAAGCTCTTGTTCTACAGATATTTATTGGATCTTGGTCAATGCCCATTCCAAAGGTTGCATGCTTGGAAGGAGACGGACTTTATAGTGTGATTAGCAGAAATTAAAGACTACGGCTACGAAGAATTTCACTTACTTCTCTCCAGTGTTGCCAATTTAGATATTTTATATCAAAATTTAGATTATTCTAAAGAGCTGAAACGGGCGGAGATACATTTATTGAAACTATGGAGAAAGATCTATTAATCTTCAATTTTCCATTTTCTATTAAATTTCTCGAGGTCTGCTGATAGAAAAACCCCATTAAGTTGACTAATGTATCTGTTGACTATCAACTTTGTACAATGGTCAGTTGTCGAGTAATGCATGCACATACAGAGACAAAGACAGAAATTCTTTAATGATAGGTAGATGACTTGGCCAATGATAATATTCATGGAGTCCCGAGTGAAAAACGATTGGCAGCAGACAGGTAATGAGAACCATGCACCAAGCACTGTACAATAGTAGACACTCTAGATCTATGCTCTGTGTGTATCTTTTAGACGTAAAAAGGAGAAAAGGCAACAGTTCTGGAACAGTAAGGGTCTCAAGTTATGTTGAGCATGAATTCTCTAAGAATTTTATTCTGTTTCATTGGTAAAAAAAATCACTCGACGTCCAACGTTAGATGACATTAAGTACGTTTAGTTTTAACTAATTCCATACAGAGAAGTCGCTTATAATTTTCTTGAGACTTTTGTCACATCAACGTATATCATTTTTCTATTGCCAAAGTTGTCGAATTTTCGTTTATTGATTCTAACAATGAAGTTGTAAAATCATGAGCAATATGTTCTGCTTATTATGCTTTTATTTCTTATTTCACAAAGAGTAAAATTTT
>OY735213.1:36009867-36092367 GCA_963457665.1 Thysanoteuthis rhombus | reverse complement strand
TAATCTGAAAGGCCAGAATTTAGAGCCACAGAATCGTTTTCGCAATAAAATACTTAGATTGGCTATGCTTTATACAAACTTCATTATTAAGATCCAGAAAAAGCTGAATAAGTATTGCTTATATCAAAATAATTACAGTATCAGTTCAGAAGTGTCACATCTATACCATCATTATAATCATCGACTTGATAATAATTCTTTCTAGCTGCATGTTTTGACTGGTCCGTCATGACAAAATTCAGTTTATGTAGTACCAGTTCGATTTAGTTTACATATCATCCAAGCTTGTTACTATGGGAAATAAGTCTATGGCTGAGAATTTTGATTGCTATTTGTGTAGCTTAATATGTCAAAGCTAACTGAGACAACATGAAAGTAGAAAGATTGTGTTGTGACAACCTTCCAATCGGGGAGGTCTGACTGCCAAGAAATTCAGCATTTGAAATCCTTGCTTTTACCTGGGTCCAAACACAGCCCACTGGTACCTGTCGGAAATACACAGCTCCTATTTACCCGAACCTCCACGAGAAGAGGAAGTGATGCAAAGTCGGTTTAATGTAAGGAATCTCACACGCCCGCATTTGGGACAAGAATTTCTCTCTAAATCCTCTTCAATCCCCACAAGAACAACTACGTCTCAGGGCGAACCCTGGTATCTCTGATCTAGACTACACAGCGCAGATAGTATCGGCATTCGTCTGATCAGTAAAGATCTTCTGAAATTTGGATGATCAGGTATCTCACCCGTGAGGTAGACTCACAACACATTTATGTTTCTGCCACCGAAGGAAATCCTACTTTATGCATATTAATATCTTTTTAAAACACGATGTTAATATTCAATCAAGGGAATTCGACTTCGAAATCAACAAGCATGTTCTTTTACTGCCTTTTACGAAGGCAGAAAGGCAAATACTTGCCTACTCTACCCAGGAGACAGAACGATAGATAAAATAAAAGAGACAGAAAGAAAGAAAGAAAGAAAGAAAGAAAGAAAGAAAGAGAATGACAATGCTAAGCATGAGGGTAGGGGTAGCGATGATTCGAGGCGATGAAGGTAATAAGTCATATTCTCGTCTTGTTCAAAAGCCACAGGGCTGTGGTCGGTATGAATGTTTCCTTTGTTTGTATTTGTCGTGTTTTTAGGCCCGTCGTAATTAATCAGGGATATATGCGTATGATGAAGGTTGGAGGTAAGGTGGGTGCTCGCCGGCAAGATCGGTGGTGGCTCTTGGAGTCAAATAACCTGGCCAAGAGACATCGCTTGTTTTCTTGATGAAGAAAAGTGCTGTACACTTCTGCAGGGGGTTCCTGGAAACGCAAACAGAACGCATTTGAGGTTTTCTTTACCTTTTGTATACAGATTTATAACTTCTTCAAGCAGTTATTTTATGCCGTTGTTTGTAGTGTTTGTTCGGTGAGGGACGCGTTTGTTTTTTACACTATGCGAAATTTTGTGTTGGTTTTGCCTTTTCCACTTTTGATTCGGCAATAGGAATTGAGAAGCTTCGTTTTGTTTGTTGATCAATTCTTTCCTTCTTCTGCTGTCGTTGGTAAAACATCGTGAAATGTTGTTTGTGTGTACACAACTACATCTACTCTGTGTCAGGTCAGCTCGGAGAGTAAACATCAGATCAGTTTATTCGATTGTAAAACACTGATCAATAGATCGATTATTTTTTTTGTTTCTTTGTTGTTGTTTGTTTTGTTTTTTTTGGTGGGGGAGATTTTTCAGAAACCGTCAATGAAAACTGTCACTAAAACTGTCAATATTGGTTTCTTCAGTTTTCAAGTTGTTCTGACTGGCTGATTATGTTTATACATATGTATCACGTACGGAGTTAGAAGAATGAAAACATCAACTCCATATTTTCATGTATAGAAAAAAAAAACGAATTTTTAAGAAAAATAATCTTCTCATAAAAATTTTTTTTAGTAAGGGGGTTCAATTTACAAAGTAAGTTTGTGATAAATTGATCCTTTTTTTGTGACATGCTTGATTTTTTCTGTTTTTTTTTTAGTAAAATCGGACTTCTTTAGTGATCACTACCCAACGTAAGGTGAGAGAAGTAACATTCATTGATTCCCCTTTTCTACAATTTTTCAATTGATAACCCCCAACACACTATGCCGCCTGAAGACGTTGGTCACACGATAGTTTCTTTGGAGTGACTAACCAGACCTGTTTCCCCCTTCTCTTTCAACACGTTACTGCGTATTTGGAGAATTGTTTTCTTTTAATTTTCTTCCATTTGCTTTTCCTCTGAGTATTGCTATGCAATCTTTCGAATAGATAAAGTAAATACAGACTATATTCGTTGTTATGACACTTTTGTTCATTACAGTTGTCGTCGAATGTACCTTGCTTAAGCAAAAAAAAAAAAAAAAAGATGTAAATAATTGCACGTTTTCTAATTCTCAAAATTACACAAATTCCAACCGGCTCGCACGCGACTGATGCATATTTTGTTTACTCTGATGTTGACTCATTCCAATAGAGTTGCACACGGAGAAGTAATGAGAAACATTATAGACTATCCTTAATCACAAACAGTAGATTTCGATTATACATCTAATAGCCCTATTCTGTCAGTAAAACTTGAGTTGATTCCTGATCCCAGACAATCCCCTTTTACTTATTTCCGATGCATGTAGTAAGATGATTTACATCGCATTTCTATAGTAGACGTATTTGCAATACATTTTACTTCCAGCTCGATCATAAGAATGATGCTTGCAATTATTCCTGTTCATTGGAAAGAACATTTTTCTTATTTTAATGTAAGTTTTGTAATTAAATCGTTTATAACGTATTTCTACAGTAAAATTATCTGCAGTGTATTTACGTTCTACGTTTAATAGCCATATTATGCCAATAATGCTTTTATTAATTCTTGACCACTGAATATCCTTTTTCTTATTTTCAATGCACTTCTATAGTAACATATACATACATATACAATTCATTTTGATATTTTTTTCCGATTAATTCACGTGGTACATTTAAGGATCACAATCCCATCATTTGTGCTGGCTTTGTTTCCTTATAATTGACAATATCCTCTTCTTATTTCAAATGCATTTCTAGCGTAAATTATTTTGTGGTGCATTTCTGAGGTAAAATATTTGCAATGTATTTACATCATACATATAATTGGCCGATTCTATCTGATGCTGATGATTATCCAACGATCACCAACAATTACTTTTGTCTCATTCCCGAAGCATTTCTAAAACACAATGATTTCCAGCAGATCGGTATTGTCAAATTATTTGCAATCTATTACATGATACATCAAACAGATCTATTATATCAGTCATACTTGCATTAATTCCTTGTAACTGAAAGTCTTTTTATACAGACTATTTTTGATTTTCAATGCGTTTCTGAAATGCAATTGTTTGAAATGTATTCCTACAAATACATTCTTAGGAAAATGTTTTGAAAATGGAGGGGGGGGGATTTTCAGTGTCCAGGAATTAACGCAAGTATTTCCCCTCTATTCTACGTTGTGTGTTGTACTAAGTTAAGATTAGTGAATAATAAGAACTACTGGTTGTATTCCATTGTTCCTTTATGGAACTGACAACAGACAATACAGCTTTTTCTCTCAGAATAATTAATGTAATTACGGGGTGTCGTTTGATGGTGCGGTTTTTAAATGAATAACGAAGTGTTTAATAACAATAACCCAAGAAAACGTCAGATATTGGATCAAGGACTGTCTGTTTAAAAGAAATTCTAGTAATTAATTCATGGCCATTGTAATTCAGGCGCAAAGTTCTTTTTCTCTGCCCTGAGAGGGTAAAGCACTTCTCGTCTTTGAAATTCTGAATTGGAGTGAGGGGGCATTAAACTTTTCACTACAAAAGAGCAGTAAGCCTCGTAACCTTATTCAATACGCTGTTTCATCATAAGACCTCTTGGCATGGTTCTCTATACTTCAACGTTAACACCATCCGCCACAATCACCCTTTTGCACAATATTAATTATTTTTGGACTCTCTTCGTTTTTTGTGTTTTTTTTATTTTTTGATAATCCAAATGTGTGTGCAGCACGAACTAGATGCAAACTTTTAGCAAGCAATATAGACGGAGTCTAAGATCGAACCCACAATGTTTGTCTTGTCACTCATTCTAAAAGCAAAAACGTCACTTGAAACTAGCGCTGGAGCCTCGTCTCATCTACTCTAGTTCTTTCCATAAATCTGACTCTGTTTCTATTTGCCTAATTAAACACCGAGCGATGATGAAGAGGCTCTGTAGGGTGTTGAATGCGTCGAGGAGGCCTGATCTGTAACCCTTACCAATCTGCTCAAGCCCGCGGGATAAGGTATTCCATTGGTCAATAGTTTCTTAGACTTTTGAAGGGCAAGGAAAACGAGATCAAAGAGCGTGGGACATCTGTCAATAACTGTCGTCTCTTCACTTGGGTTTTCCACTGGAGTCTCAAATGACGTCTTGGTTTTTCGGCTGATGTCTGTCCGTGATTCCGTTCCAGGGTGCATACAAACATAAACGCGCATTTAATCGCGTGCTCTTCTCACACACACACACAAATAAATATACACCCACACACACGAGTGCTGAAGTCTGGCTTCTTTCTTGTTTCGGTATCTCTAGTCTTTCTCTGTCTGTCTGTCTGTCTCTCTCTTCTCTCACTCTCACTTCCAAATATGTGCTCATAGCTTATTAATATATACCATGCAAGACATCGTAAACGTGTATGAAATATAGAGACAATGTGAAGAATGCTTATGAGGTCTATAAGAGTTCGATTTTGTTCCCAATCACCTATCGATAATAGGATCACTATTCTACTTTTAAGATAATGCCAACAGCAATTGTGTATGTATACACCTATCCCAACCTTAAACCCTATACAAACATACATATATGTGTATTTATCATACATGTTTATCGTTGCATGACATGTTTTGGTTTGTGTGCAGAGATTATATGTGCAGTGGTTGATTTGTATGTAAGTATATAGTTCTCCTTTCATATATATCCCCCAAAATATTACATGATATTTCCATTTCTGCAAAAGAAGACTCCCCTCTTTTCGTACAGATTATACACTCGGAGAAGGCTGTTGAATGGATCGACCGAAACGTTACGCCAACAAAAAAAGAATAATAATTAATTCAATAGTCTGAATAATCCTTATAATGATCGTGACTCTTCTCAAAATTACGGACTGTATTACGATATAAACTTATTAATATCTTTCAACAAAATCGATTTACAAGGTCTGTTTCTTGTCAGTTAGCCTGCTCTTTAAACTAGTGGCCCCCTTTATTTAAAACATAAAAAAAAAATTCTTCTGTTATTTTTCGATAATTGCTTTTTGGGAAATTTTTGAAAGTTAGAGAGAGATTTATGTACGCACAAGTTAGTTGTGCTTTTGTGCAGTGATTGTAAGTAAACGTACATGTTAGGGACGTACTTGTGAATTATATGCGAATGTTTACGTGAAGAGGGCTTCGCTCTTCTGCTGATTCAGTCCGATCGTTTATATGTAAGCAAAGAAGTACTTCTGTCTGTTGTATTTATAAAATTTGTTTTTAGAATTTTTTTTTTTTGTTGTTGTTTTTTCTATATGGATGCATTTTTGAGATACACGTAGAAATCGATTTGGACAAAGTCAAACCTGATCAAAGTCACTCTATGAAAAAGAATGCATTTACTATTGATGTTTTTTTTTTGTTGTTGTTATCATAGCAGAGTGATAACTATAGCACCAACGAGAATGAATACATCTATCTAAGAATTGATCGGTTGATCATTAAAGAGTATTTTACTGTAGAAATACGTTATAAACGATTTAATTACAACTTGTATGATAAGTGTTTTTATACGTCCAATTTTAGATGTTCTAGAATGAGAATTTCAAGGTATAAAATTTTACCCTAAAAGAAGGAAAATCGTGTAAATAATACTTAAGTGCAGAATTTAAAATCCTCTGCCTTTCCCACTTCCTGTATCTCTCAACTGCAGTCAGCGCTTAACATGGCTTGAAACTGAATTTCCATTTTCAGCAGTCACAGATAAATAATAACTTCTTAGATTGTGTTTTCCTTGTTAAACACACTCATACATACACACACACACACACATACACACACACGCATACACACATGCATACACACATGCATACACACATTTATTGCCAGAAAGAGGACAACAGATGGAACCAAAATGCTAACCGATTGGTGCCCGCAGGACAGTAAAGGCAGTAGGAAAAGACGAAACACAATGGAGAAACAGGATCGAAAAGTTTTCCGGTAAAACATGACAGAGATTAGCGCAATCATGCTCGTCATGAAAGGAGATGGGAAAAACCTTTGTTCAGTGGACTTATTATGGCTACTAACGCTGATATACATACATACATACATACATACATACACACACACACACACACACACACACACATATATATATATATATATATGTATATATATATATATATATATATGTATATATACATATATATATAACAATAGGATTTATGGAAGAGAATTTGATGAAAATGGATTTAAATAAAATAAGCATATCGCTAGACGTCAGCTTGCTTTTCTTTATAATATCTGAAGAGGAAGAGAGGGTTTCATTCATCCGTACGTTTTACGTTTCTGGCCTCAGGCCAGAAATTAATGTAATAAATACAATCATCTCTTTTCAAATCTCATAGTGAGCAATTTGTCGAACACTTGGCATCATACAGATTGTAGAAGGCCTCAAAGGATGGATCATTGAAAGTTTGATAACATAAGATAGTTGAACCTTTTAGCAATGGTTGGGGTATTCTCAATGAAGTCATGGGTAAGAGGACCCGACGACTAGACTCGAAGGATAGGCTGCGGTTAAACCAGACAACAAAGCTTCCTTGAGAATCAATCAAAACCATTTTTTTCTTTGAGACTACTTTCATATTACCATGCTAAACTAATTATTTAATTCTTACGCAAAATTGGAATCTGTAGTTAATCTTTCTCGTGTTAAAACTGAAATTACATTTCTCAGTTTTCCAACATTTCCACACGCATACACACAAACAGACGTACTTATCTCTCTGTACGCGTTTGTTGCTATACGTTCAAGATGAAAAGAATTCTCCCTTTTTGTTATGCCGCATAAATGCCATGGCAAAAAAAAACATGAATCCATTATTTCCAGCGCTCTGTCCGACTACCAGATAAATTGACAAAATATCAGGTCACCGGTATGCCACAATAGTCAATGAAGAAGTAAGTTGGTAAACCACACTCTCATAACTAGTTTAGCCCTCTACACAGTTGCTTTTACACGTCCTATTGTCAGCTTTGACGGGGCGTAATTGATATATTAGATGTGTGCAAAAGTTCCCAGCACCCTTTTCTGAAAAGTAGAAACTATATACCCAGTTGAAAACCGGTTTCTCGATGGAAACTTCTGCACAACACACACACACACACACACACACACATATATATATATATATATATATATATATATATATATATATATATATATATATATATATATCCGTCGATCAGTCTGTATGTGATAGCCTACCGTAAACACTATTCAGTATCGCCCCATGAAATTTTCTGTTAGCATTCACGTGAGCCTTGGGCAGGTTCTCAATGAGTTTAGAGGGCGTTGATCAATTCACAAAAGGAAATCTGTCTTGAAACGGACACAATTTTTGTGCCAGAAAATTCGACTGATTGATTGCCTTTGCAGTCAAAGGGAGGGAAGGTGCTTAGGGTGAGTGACCAACAGATAGACCATGTTAGTTTATATAGATTTCCTCTCTAAAAACATCAAAAAATTTGTCTCACTGTCACTCAACTCACTGGCTCCAACTCAACCCTTTACTATAAAAGTGTAAGAGCTATACTATCTTTCTTTCACTTCCAAGAACTTCTGATAGCGTCCAGGTTTGAATAAGAAAATATGTATTTACATAGAAAGAATATAAAAATATTAGAAACTGGAACGATTAATAAAAACGTTACTTGTAAATGAATATAACTATGGTTCAAGATAAATCATAGTTGTTTTGTTCTAATGTATTATCTACCGATTTTAAAATGATTGCCACCTGGAACTCATCTTTTATTCCAGTCCACGCGGTTTATTTTATTACTCACAGCTGAAGGGTACACAGCCTGAGTTTTGTTGGGATAAAAAGCAACAAAAATGAAAATAAAAGTAATAAGTAGAAAACAATATAATTCAAAGTGGTGAATCTAATTGTCTTTTTTTTTCTGTAACTCTCTCTTTTTTTTCTTTTAAAATTAAATGCTATCTGATTTACATCGATCGATCTTTCTATCTTATAGATTAATCTTTTAAATGAATTTACTCCAACTGTTAGGGTGGATATCTAATATAATATGATTTCATCTGCTAATATATATATATATATATATATATATATATATATATATATATATATATATATATATATATGTTTGTGTGTGAGTGAGATCACCGATAAATCTCAAAGCGTAACGTATACAACGAATAATACCTGTTATGACTTACTGGTGCGAAACATGGAAATTAACAAAGCGAAATGAGAACAAAATCGCAGAGAGAGCTATAGAGAGTAATGTTAATTGGATTCGATCCCAAGAATGCCAAGCAGAACGTTTTGGACCACTGTGTATAACTGGAAATTCATTTGTAATCATAAATAATATATCTTGATCGGCTGAATGGCTGAAAATCAAGGACGAATATACAATCTTTACAAATTATCATGTTTTTATATTTTTTAATGGTTCTGTTTTTATATCATCTGTTTTAATGACATCCTTAGTTTTTTTTTCACGGAAAACAAAACAAAAAAGATATATTTACTTGTTATTTTATAAACACAATATTTTCCATAACAGAAATTCAATGTTCACAAAAAGATATTGAGAACTCGCAAACGTGAGTTGACACAACATGACGTCATGAAATCGCTCTTTCTGTTCCCCTCTTTCTCTCTTAATCCCGTTATAATTCAAAATTCCAAAATTCCGATTTCTGAAATCCTGAGATCTGAAATTCCGAGGTCTGACGAATTCACGATTATAAAGTCAACTCCTGAAGTTTGACTGAAGGTCAGATTTCCAGTACCAGATTGACTATGAAGAAATGTTGCATATGCTACAGTCCCTACAATACAAAGGCCCTGCATTAAATTCTGGCACGCTATCGATTCTCATTTAATGATTCTGCACTCTAATCTACTAATTTAGTACTATACTACTCTCAAACCTTTTATGAATGATATTTCAACATGATAAATAATTGGTTTCAGCTATGTGATACTCATATCAAGCATAAATACAAAGATATTTGAACCTGAAGTCACAGTCAATGCAAAGATCAAAATGAAGTAGTCAGTAGTAAGACTATTACTGGAATGTCAGACATGTGTGTTGTATTATCTGCCTGTATAGTAAATAAATAAATAGATAATAATAATAAAAATGATAATAATAATAATAAAAATAATAACAATGATAATAATAATGATAATTACTAAGTGAGTACAAGTAAATTATATTTTATTATTTATGATCATCTTTCAAAACTGCGGTCTGTTCGTAACATTTGCTATGGCATCACAGTATAGGCTTCTGATGAGATTATGTTATTTCAAGTTTCTAGGCGTTCAACAATATTCGGTTAAACATAGTCTTCCTTTCTACTGACTGACTGGGGTATATCATCTTCAGCTTTTTAGCGTCCGTCGTGGGACGTAGACCTTCCCCATAATTGACCAGGCCCCTCTATCATGGGCGTCGCAGAGCCAATACTTTATGAACTTGTCTAGTTCGTCGCGCCATCTAATAGAGTTTTGCATGTGATCTACGTTGTCAAGCAGTTGTCTGATATTCTTGCAGCATGACCAGCCCATTGCCATCTGAGTTTTCTAATCGATTCTACGATATCTTGCACTCCTTTTCTCCTCTTATATATTGTGCAGTCTTTTGATATCTCCAAGTGATGTTGATCATGATTCTCTCATGTGCAAGTTGCATGGTTCTCTCTTTGAGGGTCAGTTTTTTGTTCAAGTTCCAAATTTTAGCCTCAGAAGTGAATCTGGGGACGATGCATTGCTTGTAGACCCTTTTAGGGAATAATGAAATTTTCTTGTTCTTGAAGGTTGAACTTAACTCAAGCGAAAGCTTGCCATCTTCGGGTGATTCTTCGCTTGATTTCTTCTCCTTCACACCGATAAACATCGAAAACACAACGCTGGAGAAAGTAGACCACTACATCAACCTAGGACAACGAATCTCCATGAATTTGATACTTGACTAAAACAAATGTTACGTTATAAAACTCGGTATTTGAGTTAATGTGGCCAACTCCGCGGTGGTAATATCGGCCTTAATTATTGAATTATTGTAAAGGGCGGGGCTCCGAGTTGGATATCGGGGTAAAAGCAAAACACGTAACGGTGCCGCGCACCTAGTGTGAGGTTCTGTGTGGCTTATATGCCTGCTAGCCAAAGAAGACCCCCTGTTGACATGACCGGAGCCCACAACCAACCTTCAAACGGTCCCCCGTCGTTAGTACAGACGGCTGATTAAGTTCTTCACACAAGATACGGAGTTTAAGTCGGAGCCGCCCTTTCTTTACCGTCCATTTTTTTCTTCGTGCGTCGGGCACTGTAGTTATATATACATTCGTGTGTATGTGTGTGTGTGCTACAGAGAGAGAGAGAGAGAGAGAGAGAGAGGAAGTATGTCAGAGTGTGTGCGCGTGGAGGCGAACTTTTTGTTATGTTTTGTGTGTACGCCTGTATCTGCCTGATCAACTAATGAAGTTATCTCACGTGTGCATATATATATGTATATATATGTATATATATGTGCGTGTATATATATATATATATATGTATATATATATATATGTGTGTGTATGTGTGTGTTTGTGTGTATGTGCGTTTGCGTACGTGTGTGTGTGTTTGTGTGTGCTTGACCCTATGAATTTACTTGTTATAGGAGCGAATGCCTGGTTACGGAATATGTTGATGTGTTTAATTGTGGTTACGTAGCTGTATTCGATGCGTATAAGTATGTGTATCTATGTACATATGAGTGTCTAACTTAATTACTGATGTGTTTGCCGGTGTTGGCAATTGGATTTTACTGTTATGTAATTACATTATATTTATATAGCATTTTATTATCAAGTATTATGTGTAATAATGCGTTTATTATTCATGCATTTCGTAATTGTATTTAGCTGTGTTTATTTTCTGTATTTATAGAATCGTTATTCTATTTCATACATATTTACTCCAGATTTCTGGTGATTATCGCTGGGGATTGAGGGACAGAAAGTCTTCTCAAATCCCCAGCACCAAAGTATCTGTGCAGATTCCAGCCTGGATAGTCTGGACCAGAGTTCCCAACCTTGTGCCCGCTGGCGTCAATGTGACCCCTTTGCATATGTCTGCCACAGACCGGCTACTATTAATGGAATACTTACTCAGGTGAAAACAGAAATATCTGAAACGAGAGATTTTGTAACTTGCAGAAGGGCATTGTGCAAAAATCATTTGTAACGATCGAGTATTCTGGGAGTTTAGTTTTAAGAGAAAGTTTTTCTTTCCTTAAAAGTACTGCATACAAGAAAATCGCGTCTCG
Source organism: Thysanoteuthis rhombus (assembly GCA_963457665.1). Classification (NCBI taxonomy): domain Eukaryota; kingdom Metazoa; phylum Mollusca; class Cephalopoda; order Oegopsida; family Thysanoteuthidae; genus Thysanoteuthis; species Thysanoteuthis major. The sequence continues at coordinate 36,080,718 of OY735213.1, read as the reverse complement.
GGTCCACCTAGCGAATCACTGTTTTTAATCATAAATATCATGAAAATCAAAATATAGATCTCGTCTTACCGATGAGCATATTGTATACGGACCGCAATATCATCGTACTCATCTAACTGTGAAGTAATGAGCAGTGCCAAGAAATCATATCGACGGTGAGATTTTAAGGAAGTTCAGCTGCATAGTATTATAAAGCTTTGAATTTGATATAAGAAACATGTTTTATTTTTACGATATGATCATTAATTTAAAAAGAAATTCATTTTATTTGGTCTATTGTTAAGTACAACTATAAATTTGCTTTGAGATTACCAAAGACATTTGCACAAAAATATTTTTAAAATATCATTATTTAGACTTATTTAGCATTACTTTGTCATACAGGACCGTCTATGGGTTCCCTGGTACGCCAGGCAAGCTGAACTTTGAAATATGATATTACCTTATATTTATAAAAAATCTGACTCTATATGAAGGATTTTTCCTATCTTGACTGATTTTAATCCGTTTAATTTATTCTTTTCCACATTTTCCATTTGTATTTGGCAAGTCCTAATATCCCAAGCACATAACAAGTACCCCATGGCATTGGGCACCCAGGGTACCTACCAGTGCTGTCGGTGCCTTGGACTGGCCTTGTTTTCATACATTATTTTGTATAAGAATTTAATTAATTTTGTTTTGTTCTTTGATTATCTTCATTATTTTTTTTTTGCGTACTTTGCTCATTAGCTTCCATTGTAACTACTTGCAGCATTTGGTTTTATCTTCATTATTAGGTCAAACCATAAACTTGTCTTGATTTTTCCATGATTATATATTATGCCTCGATTTTTAAAAATCTATAGTAGTATAAACAATTTCTGAAAGCTTGCTTTTCTGCAATCGTGAATAGGAATGAAATATCATAGGTCCATTTATGAATTTAACTTATGAAGTAAACGGTGCCCGTTGCACTACTCACTGTCGTCAAAGTCCTTTTCAATACAAAAAGATTGGGGACTCCTGATCTAGACACTTTATCGAAATTCTAATTCGCTTACTCTCGCTTCTAGTGTTTTTGGCACGGTTCCAAGTTCGCCGATTATCATAAATACGATTCTAACCTCAATGTTCTGCACTTCTCCTAGCTCCCGGGCAATATCCTGGTATATTTCCAATTTTCTGCATTCTTTTATTTTCATTCCGTGGTCGGCTCATTATTATTAATTATGTGAGAATGGCTGAATATCGAATCTCTCGACTGATTCATCAAGGTGGTCGAATATCCTCTTATATTTACACATTATCAAAAATTCTTAATCATACGTATACTAAACTTTGCATTACAATATATCATGCAAGAAAAGTCTTTCCTAGCAATCAATGCGATTGGCTTAGCTTTTTCAGGTGGCAATCATTTTCCAAACTCTAAGATTCCCAACTCTTCATTTCCCGAACGCTGAATAGTCAGCATGATTTTACCGACTCATCATTTTACCAACACTTAATTCCAGATAATTCGAGGCCTTTCTTTCGTACTTACCATTTACAAAAACACCGGTTGATTTTTTTTCTTCAAAATTAATTCAATGGAGGTATGTTTACAATTTCTGAAAAAAAAAATTTCTACCATGGACGTTTCGGCTTCATTTTGTTTTTTAAAGCTTGTGGGTGTAAAGTCGTGGTCTCGACCAGACTTGAGACTTGAAAAGATCTCTAAGCTGACACATGCAACAAACACCAGGGATTCGTTCTGGGCCACCATACTCCATAGAGGATTTCTCTTGAGTGACGTGACGCTCTATCTTAATGATATTCTATTCAGATATGACTGTATTTTCATTCATATAAATTTTGATTTCCCCTTTTTCATTTATTCCAAATTCTTGAGTGGAACTTAATTTTCGAGGAACCCTTTTTTATAGTATTGGTGCCGTTTGCGCGCTACCACGCTCTGTACGTCATACGCTGTTATACAGTACCCGTTTTCATTATATATATATATATATATATATATATATATATATATATATATATATATATATATATATATATATATATATATATATATATATATATATATGGTAATAAGGCATACACGTCTATGAAGACGTGGATGCATGTTTGTTTTTCATATTAAAATCAAACACAGTAGTTGAAGAGTTTTTGGTATTACATTTAAAATGCTTGTCATGTCCTCGATCAAGAGGCTACTCAGTGTAATGAAATTTGTCTTATTTGACAGTTGGAAAGGTTTAAAGAAAACCCTTCATTTTATCTCTTCTTGTCCCACTCTACCTGTCTTTCTCTTTCGTCTCCATCATACTTTCTTACTTTTTTTTTTATTCCCCACCTTTTAAACACCCCCTTTTTTTGTACATTCATTCTCCCTCTTCCTTTGATTTTTATACTCCCTTTATGAAATTTTCTCTCTCTTTTGGTCTCTCTCTTCTCTCTTCTTTCTCGTACATCCCTTTTCACTCTCTGTCTTCCTCTCGTTTCTCTCTCTATCCATGCATCTCTCCGACTCTTACTCCTTCTCTGAATTCCAATTTTCTTCTCTCTACACTTCACTTCTTTTGTTTCTCACTTTCCTTACAGCGTTATTTAAGGGCGTAACCAGGAAAGGGAACGATTCTATTTTCGCTAATTTTTTAGAGTTCAATGCTAACACTCAACTTCTGCTCAAACGTATAATTCCAATGTTTGTTTTATGAAATGGAATGAAATCGTATGGAAGGACGACTGAACAACAATAAAGTAAGTTGCTTCTTTAGCTTTGTTCGATTACGCTTTTTCTCTAGGATAAGAGCGTGCAAACACACTGATGATTAATCTCATCCACCAACAAGCATACATGCGCTTTACATCGATATATACATATGGGTCTGAATCATTTTCACAAACTCTCAGATTACTGATTGTTCATTTGCTCAACACCGATTGGTTGAATCTGAATTCCCCGGAAAACAAAGAAAGATAATTCGATGGACTTTGTTTCATAGTTCATTATTTGCAATGATACCGGTTGATTTTTTTTATTTTTAAGAATTAGTTTCAATCATTAAAACAGGTATATATTGCAAAGTTTTAAAATGTACTGTTTATCTATGGTTAAATTTAGCATTTACAATATATTTGTAGAAACACCGGTTGACTTTTTTTCCCTAAATCTAGAGCAAAGTGGAATTATCATGATTTATGAAAGAAGCATCTATTGTCGAATTTTAACAAGAACTATTTATTTACGATAACATTTAGTATTTGAAATACATTGTATACATACGTGCATAACATTTAGGAAGAAACAAGATTTTATATACAATCGTATTTGTACAGACATTCATGCCCGTTTGTTATTGATTATAGTACATAAAAAATATCCCTTTTTTTCATAAGTCCTATCAATAATACTTTTACAATAGATGTTTCTTTTTCACGAATCGTGAACATACCCCCATCGCATTGATTTTAGAAAAAAAAAATGTCAACCACTATTTTAGTAAATAATAAAATTTTGAAACGAAGGCCCTCGGATTATCTTCTTTTATCTTCCTGATAACAAGAATCGACTAATTGGCGTCGAGCAAATGAATAGTCAGTAATCTGAGTTTAAGGAAATTGAACGCTACCGTATTCATATATACGTGTTTATCTAGGTTTTTAAAAAAAAAATACGTGCATATTTATATGTTCGTATATAATTAAAGACTAGTTACATATATTTATAATGTATATGAGAAATAGCATATCATATTTATCAGAGAGGGTAACAATTATTCAGACACTTACAACATATTCATTTAATATATTTCAGATCCTCATATTTACCGTAAATCTATGCTAATTCAGATATAAACAAAAGTGAAAATGGAAAAAGGCATTCGCATAGTATTGAAAATTCGCCCTAAGATAATCCTTCCATCGTTTATCGTATTTTCGCTATATAGACGAAATGATGCATTCTCCGTATGATAACAGGTGATCATTTCGAATACATTTTCCGTATAATAGAACGCGATTTAACATCATTCTGTCGGATCATATATCCATTTCTTAACAACATCATTGTTGAACCTTGAAAGAAACAAATTGAGCATATCAATCCATCAATCTATCCACATATCTATCTACATACACACACACACACACACACATACATATATATTAAATTGATGGAGCAAAAACAGTTTGTTGAAACATGTAAAACTTTCGTGTTTCTTCATTGTCTATTAAATCCACCATTACACACACACACACACGCGAACGCACACACACACACACACACACACACACACACACACACACACATATATATATATATATATATATATATATATATATATATATATATATATATTACGAATAAAATTTAAACGGAAAACACGGTAGATGTTGACATTCCATGACTTACGCATTCTTCAGCAAGCCACTATATACTTTGTTATTGTAATTATGAAACGATCCCATGAAATATCGAGTGAAGAAAACGGAAATCAATCTGAAAGTCGTCTTCGAAAGCAAAGTGAAAGGATTTGGTATCATTTTTAAAAACGATCAAATCTAATTGGATAATTAAAAAAAAACAGTTATTCAATTAAGAATAGTCATATTTAGTAAAGCAAATTAATTAATTTCGGTAACTAAACGTAATCAAAAAGAGAAAATCTGTTTATATATATATATATATATATATATATATATATATATATATATATATATAATGTATACATGTATGATGTATGTATATAATGTATGCAAATAATGTATGTATGATGTATCATTTGCATATATATATATACACACACACACACACACACACACACATATATATATATATATATATATATATATATATATATATATGAATTTATACACACACACACATACACACACATATCTATATAAGTGATATTTCCGTGAGTAAATAACCATCCGAGTATCAACTGTGAATAAAAAACAAGATTGTAATCAATTTGAAAATGTGACAATGAACAAGCATGCTAAACTCTTCACTATACTTGAGAGAGAGAGAGAGAGAGAGAGAGAGAGAGAGAGAACATTTTAGAGACACTCACAGGCTTTTGTTGAATATATATATATATATATATATATATATATATATATATATATATATATATATATATTACAAGAACAAACATTAATATATTTTGCACTTAGCCTTAGATTTATAGAAGTATCGGACATAAGAAGCTCTCTTTTTTTTCTCAAGGGTTCGATCCTTGGTGGTAGCTTGTAAGATAGAGAGGCCAATCAACTTAGAGGACAGGGCCATATATCATGGCCATCGTCGGTTACTGTCCGAGAAATTGCAGACAAGTGATTGTGTGTTCAGTTGAGGCTCGATATAAAACACAGAAATGACTACTTGCTCACCACTTAGTGAAATTCGGCCAGCTGGGAAAGGAAAAAAATCGAAAAGTACATCAAGAGCAAAGTATATCGATTTTTTTCTTTCATGACAATCCCAAAATAAAAATAAAGGAAACACGATTTCGCCAAAAGAAAGTGCAATAAACCTATCCCACCGTCCGCAGCTGCAACAGCATCAAAACATTCCATTTTCCTCATTTACTATCAGTACTTTTCTTACCAATCCTGAAAAGAACTTCAAGATTCTGTCTTGGTCAACAGGCGAAATTATTTGACTAGATTTATTCGACAGCTGTCCAGTATATAGTGTGTATAATGCCATAAACCCGATGGCTCTGAGTTTAATTTGATTCTAGGCGACTGTATTTTTGCTGTGAGTATCCCATACATTTATATTCCCCTCATTGTATTTGCTACGTTTAGCTTCATCTCGCATAAAGCTATAAGTGCAGTGTACCCCGTTGGAAATTGAACCCACTACCCAGGAATAGTGGTTTGCTAGACAAGCAGCTTGCTAACCTTTACCTCACGTCGAGGTGACCAGCATTAGGGTTATTTATTATTTTCAGGTCTTGCTGACCATTTCACCATGGTAGGATCCATTAGTAATTTAGTGAACACTTAATCTAGCGTAGTGGTCCCTAACCAGCGTGTCGTGGACTGGTACCAGGCCACTAAATATGCGCTACACGAGGAAACGATATGATTTGGCGATATTTGTTTGTGAAAAGAATAAAAAGAAATTAATTTCCTTGAATCTTAGTGAAAAATCAGTCAGATAAAACCCATTTTAAGAAGCGATGTTGGGTATATTAGTTTTTGTGTTCGTCACCGTATCACTGTTATTCGTGCGTGACGTCACTGGATTTGGTGCGGTCATTGTCATTATTGCCATTTGTTATCAATCATTGTTTTCACGTATGAAAATAAAGTAATAGGATTTTAACAGAAGAAAGAAAAAAGAAAACGTTACTTAACTGTTAATCCGCCAGTAGCCACGAAAGGAAACAAAGGAGAAAGATAGAAAAAATCCAACTCTGCCAAATGGTTAATCTATCACTGGCCTCGAAAGCGAAGAAGAATGAAAGAAAAGGCCCACTCAGCCTAATTATTAATTGCTACTGACCTCGAAAACAAGGAAGAAAGAATGATATGTGTTGTTCCTGGAGGATTTGATCTCCAAATCTTCTTGCTATGCCACAGACCACTAAGCCATGGTAAGGTTATGTAAACTTGAAATTTATGTATGTTTATAAAATACATTATTGTCTAAGCAGTTTAGTTATTAACTGCTGTAATGACCTGATCCTTAGTAGCTCTATAGATTTCGCCGAATATATAAATACACACCTATTATAAACCTATTATATGCATAGTATATACATACATATTGTGATTATATGCATATTAGAGCGGTTAAATATATATATATATATATATATATATATATATATATATATATATATATATATACATATATATATATATATATATATATATAGGCCGATATCCTACCTCTGGGTGTTCAGTAAGGCTGAATTTAAGCGATATATTCATTTTACGCAGAAACTCCTCATACACCAGAGTGCTCTATTCCTATGGAAGAGCATTATATATATATATATATATATATATATATATATATATATGCTTGTTATTATTGTATTTTATGTAACAGAAATTCAATGTTTGCAGAAATAATAAAACACCTTTTATTGGAATAGGCATGCAAAAATTTGATATTGTTTGTTTGGTGGAATAGAATATGTTGTATTCTATTCATCGTATCGAAGAAATCTGACACAGTCATTTTTGTTGTCTGAGTTGTCATCAGTTTGTGTGTACGTCACCGTTTTATGTGTAATGACTCATTAATTTCTGCTGGGGTAAAATTGTTACTCTGCAAAAACGAAGTCAGCTCAAGAGTTCGACAACTATCTAAATTGGCAATCCTGGTCGAGAATCGAACTCACCCATTTAGTGTTGATCTACAAGATTACTTGTTAACTACTGCTCTATGGCGATGCATGCCTTCATTTCTATTAAGCTTAGTTAAGCACGCCCCAGGATTACATGCCAGGGGCATCCAGAGTTGACTGAATTTATAGTAGTCATGATCTACGGAACTAGACCGTGGCCTAACGGATAAAATCACGAAAAATCAAATAGTCGATTCGATAGTTCAGATTCCGCTTGAGACTATTAGTATTCACCTTGTATTCCTGGTTCTTTCCAGCTATTGGTTTATGATATAGTATACTGGGCCATATATATTCTTGGTTGACAACCTGTCTGGGTTACAGACAACTCCAACCCAGAAGTGTAGCCTGTGAACCACCTGGTTCCACTTCTTCCAATAGGTTACTCATTTTAACATGTTATCTTGTAAAATCTATCGCATGTTACTTGAAGAGAAGGTGGATGCCACCAGGTAACTTCCACCACCATGAGAAATATAATGAGGGTGTAGCATGGTATCCAAATGGATACCAGGCGGTCACCAGCGTGAGTCATCAAGTGAAGATCTAACTTACCACAGTAGAAAAGTTTTATTATTTAGTTGCTAACCATTGCTTCATTGGCGAGTCATCTTTCAGAATTAATACGTTTATCTAAATTTTGGAGTTGCTTACGAAACTCGACACTTGTATTTTTTACGAATTTGTTTCATCTGCAGAAGGAAGCTCTCTTTAGGATAAATATGGGTTGTTTTTTTGACGGAATACGTTTTTTGTACTCAGTGTGTGTACACTATACACATTATAACATCAAGTCCGATGTCTAATTTAACCAGATCTGGAACCACAAAATTATCTATCCACGGCACTGGCAAAAAAATCTCAGCCTCTTTTTCTGATGTTGGAACGCCTGAACGTCCCTTTATGGGAGCTACTTCGTGAGAAATGAATAGAAAAAACATGGTGGTTTGTAAGTAAGATTTGCTCGATCGCCATTTCCAGAAAAAATAGTCCCTTTTCTCCATTAGCTTTTCTCTCTCCCTCCCTTTCTCTCTCTTCTGCTTCCTTTGTGCCTTTCGAATACATTCGGATCCATGAAGTTATTTCAATTAAAACTTTGTCCGTTATCTACATTTAGTACGAACAGAACTCATTTGATTTCCAAGAAGATAGAAGTTCGAACCCTGCATCGGGTAGAGCAGAAGCAGATAAGTACGATTAGGAAGAATTGACGGCTTCCAAGTATTTAAATTTCCATGGAAGGACAACTGACATTATGGATAAAATAATTGGAACAGTGCACCCTTGTGGATCAAATAAGGGATTCCATCCAGCATTCCAGGAAGATTAGGAAATGCATCGAATACTCAGGGAAGGCCTAAAGTTAAGAATAAGGTAAAAAACTGATCCAAACGGGTTATTGTATAACACAACCGGCTTCCATGAAGAATGTTCCGTAGGGAAGTTTACAAGTAAGGAAAAGGCATGGTCCCGGCGAGATTTCAACAACCAATTTAGGAAAGACAAAACTAAGCTATTTTATACGAGTGATCATTCATTCCATCTACTTGTTTTTTGGGGGTTTTTTTTGTCTTTTTTTGTTATTTCTTTTGACAGCTAAATGTTTCCCTTCTTCACGTCATTTCAAAAATCTTTATTTCAGTAAGTTGGACAACAGCAATTTTTAGGAACCAATTGAACATATTTTTTTATATCAATGGCACAGATCATGCGAATTAGCAATTATCAGAGGTACTGGAAAGTAATGTCATTTTGTAAATAACCTAACTTTACATGTTATTTATTGATGATTTAACACTGCAAAAAAATTCTTGAACATGAATGGGGTGTTACTGTATAGATTATTACAGTGCTTTCCTCTTCAAGTCCAATTGATAATTGGCAAAATAATCGAAGCGAGTCATGTCTCTGATTCTATGCTTCATGAATTTCGTCTAAGTAAGAATGCAACAACAGCCACTACAATAAGTTGCTTTGTTTATCCAAATGCACAATTATTGTTTTATCCAATTCTGATCGGTCAATTTCGTCTTCTACAATGTCCCTCGTTCGTGAAGACCGGGAAATGGGTAGCTGGATAACGCCCTGCTGTGCTCAATTGTTGGGGCAGATCTTCTTGGAACCATCGAAGAATTATCAGAAAAACCTAATTCAACATAGTCTACTAAACGATAGCATCTTCAACAGATTTAGAAGATCAACAGACAAGGAGTTTGAGACCCACACGAGATTGCAGCTGGTAACAGAGCCCAATCTACACCTATCTGCAACATTTTGTTGAGCAGACTAGAGAAACGGTTGATTCTTCATCAATTCCATTTTCTACTGGGGACTAGAAATAGGTTCTGTATGTTAACAGAAAGAAAATTAAACCATAGCTATCTCTATATCGGACTCTAGTTCTTACGTCCAAATAAGGATGAGATCAAACATGAGCTATCGAACTCCTTTGTATCGAAGTAGTCTCTTTTTATAAAGGGGAAATAGAAAAGTTCATTTCAAGATGGGCAACCATGTTTAATTTACTATGACGGTTATCCAATTGATTAGGCTAAAAATGTTTCGTAATAAAAGATGTATGTCTTTTCTCCCCCCCCCAAAAAAAAACCCCTAACAAACGGCATCATTTTCCAATAAACCTATCATTATATACATATGCGTGTATTTTGTGAGAGAAGACCACAAGCTACAGAACCTGGACCAGGTAATACTTATCATAATGACTGAAAATGAATAGACTATTGTAGTGTTGATTTGTATACCCAGCAATTCTTTGTAGGTACACCAATAAGTTTGAGGCTTGAATGAAAAAATTAGTATTTATTTTACATAACAAATATTTATTCAACGTGATTTTCTCCTTTGTCAATGCACATAAATCTAGCTGCGAATATCAATCACATCTTGAACATTGTACAGTAAAAATTTAATTTCAACATTCAGTTGATAAGAACATATCAGGTTACGGATTTATTGATCCACCTATTCATCTTCACGACTATTGCGTTGGTTATCGATTGGCTGTTAATAGCGGACATAAAGTTGCTCAGCAATCAAAAGTTTGAAAACTGATGCCAGTATTACCCTTCCTCCATTTTTATTTAAAAATGGACGTGATAATCAAGGTACAACGGCAAAGTATTAAACTTTCTCGGAACACTTTTTTTTCCCGAGTCAGTTGTATTAAGGGTTCTGGCTATAACATGGTCTTCGGAAATTTGCATGACAATAGGAAACCTTAAACTAACTCTGAACTGGGCATTCGACGAACCCCACACACGCACACTTTGTATGAGAACTGGAATCGTTTGTAATGTGAAATCGTCAATTTAGATCCGGGTGGAAGAAGGCCAGTGAGCAGAAGTCATTGCACGAGGGGCAAACGTTCTTCGCCCATGGCGGCTAGGGTCCTGTGGTTGATTCCTTTCCCTGGAAATTATTCGAAATTTTCAGAATAAAAAGACAAAAAGAATGATAATTCCCCTTTTGCCGAAACCTAAGCTTCTTCAAGGAAACTTTCTTTCTTTCTCGTCGATTACTGGGCAATATTCATTCTAAATAATGGCACAATGGTGAGGGCGACCCCTTCCGTTCTTGCAAGCTGTGTTAAGGCCTGGCAAATGGGATGACCGGACTGACCGATTGCTATATACAATATCATTGATTTTTCCACGCATTTTACATCAATACGATAAAATTCAATATAGGATTTTGCAGACTTCGCTTGAGCCTGAATGTATATTAGGAGGAACTTTTGGTGATTCTGAGTTTGAATATAAGCAAATATCACCATCCGCGACTTTCCCCCTTCCTCCTCTTCTCTGTTCACCAATCTACGGACCGACCTTTCACACCACCCGACTTTTTCATCTTCCTTCCTTCCCCAATCCCAGCCGACCGCCCCTACCCCTGAGTTGTATTTATTGCCGGGCGAACAAACGCTACCTGCAGGCAAAATTGAACTGATCTTTGAACCGTGAGGTTAACAGGGAATAATATTCTGGTATTGGCCGACATTTTGTGATAAAGAGAGAATTTTCGAGGTGAGACATGTTAATTCATTTAGATTTGCGAACGCACACGCATATATATTCTTAAGCATATAGATACACACACACACACACACACACACATATATATATACATATAAATATATATATATATATATATATATATATATATATATATATATATATATATATAATTGCTTAAAGATATAAGTGTAAATAAATTGATATTTATGCACGTTCATACAAGACTACGTAAGAAAAATGAACATGATATGAAAAATAAATACATATATATATATATATATCCATCCTAAGTTTTATGATACTTATATGTGTGTGCAATTTCAGAGCACCCATTTAACTGATTATGTAGAAGAAAATGTATTTACGTGGAAAAAGGTATATTTCGATGAATTTAGTTGAAAGCATATGTTTCTGAGAGGTAAAAAGAGGGAAGAGAAAGGGTAATGTCAAAATGTCATAGAATATGAAAGACACCCATTATACTCTCTCATAAATTAATATATATATATATATATATATATATATATATATATATATATATGTATATATAGGTAAACAAAGGGAAGATGTCAGAATATGACATATCCATTACATACTCTCTAACATATATATATTTTTACATATGCAGACCCACATATATATGCATATATATATAAATACACACACACACACACACACACATATATATATATATTTAGAGAGAGAGAGAGAGAGAGAGAGAGAGAGAGAGAGAGAGAGAGAGAGAGATATGTAGATGTAGATGGAAATGACAATTGGAAGGTGTAGAGAAAAATTCACGAGATAGGTAATACAACTCAATTTTTTAAAATAATTATTCCGTAGGCGAATTCCGACGTATCTTGACGGAGGCTAGCAATCTTTCTCAGACAAAAATATTTGCAGCTGTTCCCAGAGACAATATATGTATATACATATGTACACATATATACATGTACACACACACACACACACACACACACACACACACACACACACACACACACACATATTTATATCAAGAGAGGGGGGAAGTGAGATTCTGTAATTAAAGCATTCGAATTCATAACGTCAAGCAAAAGAAAAAATAGAGAGAGGGGTAGAAGGATTGTAACTATCATTTGACTAATTTTCATTTCATCTTAATTTCAGGTACTTTTTATGAAACTTCCAAATAGGCATTTTTACGTCTGACAGCAAGTTAGTAATGTAGATCTGAAATGAAAAATAAGCCGCCAGCGAGATTCGAACCGGCATTTACTCTCCTTCAGTAACGCGACAGCTGCTTTTCCGTTGAGGCAAGAGGGTCTTCAAGGTGACAATCTTTCAAATCTGACCGTAAAGCCATTCTTTATTCTCCCCAAATGACTGTTACGTCGCCATCTTTCCTTTTGACTAATCATCATCATCATCATCATCATCATCATCATCATCATCATCATCAGTCTTTTTACGTCCGTCGTTTGACATAGACCTTCCACAGGATTTGCATCAATTCTCTATCATGGGCGTTGCAGAGCCAGTATTTTCTAAACTTGTCTTGTTCATATCTATACCTTGTATTCTGTCGGCCTCGATTTTAGCATGGAATCCATGTTGTGAGTTCTGATGTCTATCAGTTGTCTTTCATTCTTGCAACATGGCCTACCCATTACCATTTGTGTTTTTTTTAATACTTTCTATAATGTCTTGGACTCCCATTTTCTTCCTGATATACTATGCTGTCTAGTGATCTCTCCATGTAAGCATGATTCTCTCATGCGTGCGTTGCATATTTCTCAGCTTGCAGGTCTATCCCTTGGTTAGGTTCCATGTTTCAGCTCCATAAGTGATCATCGGGAGGATGCATTGGTTGTATACTCTTCTTTTTAGGATTATTGGGATCGTCTGGTTCTTGAAATTTGATCTTGCTCGGCCGAAGGCTTGCCATCCGAAAGTGATTTTTTGTTTGATTTCCTCCTCTTTTGAGGGTCTCATGGAGATCCGTTGTCCTAGGTAAATGTAGTGGTCTACCTTGCCGAGTTTTGCATCTTCTATCTTGACAGTTATGTTCTTATTCTCAACATGATTATTGCACATGATTTTTGTTTTACTGAAGTTCATGTGTAGTCCGATTTTGTTGCCTTCTTTGTTTAGATCATTTAGCATTAGTTGGAGGTCGTGTAGGTTCTCTGCGAAAAGGACGACGTCGTCTACAAATCTAAGGTTGCTCAAGTATTTGCCGTCTATTTTGATTCTTGTATTTTCCCAGTCCATATTTCGGAAGATCATCTCAAGGTAGGCTGTAAAGAGTTTGGGTGAGCTGGTATCACCTTGTCTTACTCCTTTTTGGAGCTGGAACGGTTCAGAGTCCTTATGTAGCCTGATGAAGGAGTTGCTGTGATTAAATGAAAAAAATTCCTCCGTGTGTGTGTGTACTGCACCGTGGTTACTGGATAACTTGCCATGGTTCGAAATTGACATTCACCTGAATTTTCTATCAAAAGTTCTCGAGAAATCTAATGAAAATAGATGAAAAATTAAAGATTATTGATCTCTCTTCATTGTCTATAAATCATCTTACTTCACTTCTGCTCACTAGTTATGAAATATCTAAATTGGCGAAGCTGAAGAGGAATTAACGAAATACATCAAAGCCGTAGTTTCATACGACGGGTGGAAAATAATCCTATATGCCAATTATGGAGGCTGTTCCACTCACTATAAAGTACCTTCCGAAAATACTCCTTCGGAACGGCACTTCCCAAGTTTCTTTTATCTTAATTTCTGATGAGTTTTAACGTAACACTTGGACTGTCTTTTTTACGACCTTTAGCAAACAACGGGGATCGCAGATATAAAATATCATTATTATCATCATCATCATCAGTCTTTTAACGTCCGTCATTAGACATAGATCTTCCCCAGGATTTGCCACAATTCCCTATCATGGGCATCGCAGAGCCAGTATTTCCTGAATCTGTCAAGTTCATCTCTCTATCTTGTGTTCTGTCGGCCTCGGTTTCTTATGTGATCTCTGGGGATCCATAAAAGATAAATAAAATAGCGTAACTGTTATCAGTACAGAAAATCGGAATAGACGAACTGAATCTGATTTTCTATTGTTCACTTTACTCTAATACCCTTAGGAAAATCCCTAGCCCTTTAGCCCTTTAGCCATGTGAGGCAGTCCAACTAAGAGAAAGTTACTCTTACACATAAACAAACCAGGGACGGAGCCCCTAATCGGCAAACTAGAATCTTATTCAAAATATATGGTTGTGCTAGCAGTATTTCAGACAGGCAGATTTGCAGGGTAAATATGGTGGAAAGGAGAGATTTGTTTTGCTTCTTAGCACATGGTTTGCTTATGGGGTTTATCTAGTGCCAAAAAATAAATGGATACGCCTGCTGCGAAATTCAAGTCTCAACAGAAGCTAAAGTTGAACACCGACTGTGGGCGCTGAAGTCAGATGTTGGATCAATGGCAAGACAGAAGAGTGCACGCACGGGAACGAGCGAGCGAGCAAGAGGGAGAGAGAGAGAAAGTCAGGGGCACAGGGGGAGAGTCAGAGGCAGCGAAGGAGGAAGAGGGGGAGAAAGAACCATCAATGTGATTCGAGAGGAATGAGCTCAAATGAAGAAAAGCTGTCGTTATGAGTATATATATATATATATATATATATATATATATATATATAAAAGAATAGGGGAGAGAATGGTGAAATACAAATGGAAAACGAATGAAAAGAAAAGAAAACGTGAAAGAAAGAAAAACTGAATGAAAGAGATACAACATTGGAGAGATAGTTGTAGGAGAAGAACGAACATAATGAAAGACGATCCAAATAGAAAAAAAAATTGGATAATATTGAAAGAGAGAAAAGAAGAAGAAGAAGAAGAAGAAGAAGAAGAAGAAGAAGAAGAAGAAGAAGAAGAAGAAGACCAACAACAACAACAACAAAAACATTGGAGAGAGAAAGGATGGGGGAATAAAGACGAAAATTGAAAAAAATCCAGAAAACTTGTGAATGCATAAGAAAGAGAAAAGAAAAAGATTCAATATGTTGGAAGGACATTTGAGAGATGAAAGAAATCCAATAGAAAAAGAAAATGAAGTTAGCAATGAAAGAAAAAAAACGCAAAAGATGTATAAGATAAAAAGAGGTAGAACAAGAGGTTAAAAGGTCGGAAAGGAGTGAAAGGGGAGGGTAAAATAAATAAATAAAAAACATCAAGATATATATATATATATATATATATATATATATATATATATATATATATATATAGAGAGAGAGAGAGAGAGAGAGAGAGAGAGAGAGAGATTGAGAGAGAGATTGGGGAATTGAATGGACTAAAAAGTGGCTTTGCTTATTGCCATTCTGACGTTACGGGTCCGATCGTCAAAACTGCTGAAGGCCGCCGGACAAAACATTTCTGCACATTTATATGTTTTCTGCTTTCCACAGCCGGCCAATTGGATTTGCTCTGCCAATATGCCATCTATCGACTTGTTGGCGCTAAATCCTCCATTGGTTGACCATTGCCGTTGTATCCCCTCTACTAATGTGCCGAGCCTACTGAAGCCGCAGCGGTGTCAAAGACACCGTACGGCAAGTGGCTGTCAATTGAATCAAGTTCAAGACACATCAATCGAAGAAAAAGGGGAGACAACTGTAAAAGAGAGGGTTGGTGAAGGAACTGTCCGGCAAAACAACGCAGAGGTTCGGTTAAGGTAAGAGAGCTGGGTGGAAATAAGCGCTCTCTGTTGTATTTTTTAAAACTGAACATTCCGTTAAACGCTTTACCTTGTGAGGTTTGATAGCAGATGAACAGAAGCCAGACAGAAGGCTTCCTGAGCTTTATATTGTTTTTTCTTTTTTAGCTCAATTTGTATGATGGTGTTTAGTACTGTAGAAAGAGACGAAAGGCGAAAGAGAGATCACGGAGAGAGTTACTCGCTTCCCTGGGCAAAGTGGACGTGCTATGACCGTTAAAAGAACAAATGTATACCCTTTAGACCTTTCTTCTTTTCTCTGTCATTAATTTATTTACTTGTTACTTTGTTAGAGAAGAAGGCATTTAATTTGGTGTGAAAAAAAACATGAAAAATATAGAAAGAATATGCTGAACAAGAGCACCTACAAAGGAGCCTTGAACTTATGTACCCTTACATAGAAGTAGAGAGCGCTGTGGCTCAACTCTTGAGGGCGCCGTACTTACTGCGATTTTTATAACTAGCGATCGATCCTAGAACCTGGTAATAGACTCTGACTAGAACAGGCCAGGTTAGTCACTCAATAGAAATCGTCATGTGCCTAACTTCTTTTGGTAGCATGCCATGTTGGGGGTGTTCAATTCAAAATTGGAAAAAGGGATGAATTACTTGGTCCACCTTTTTTTTCAGCAGTGATCTCTAAAAGGTCCGAATTTTAAAAAAACACAAAAAAACAAAAATAAACATACCCCCCCCCAAAAAAAACAAACAAGTGAGAATACAGTCGGGCACAATTTAGGAAAATTTAGCATAAACTTAGATCACAAATTGACCTCTACCTTGTTAAGGGGTGATTTGAATAAGAACGGAAAAAGACTTTTTATAGACATACGGATTGAATACTAACATTTTCAGTTCTTTAATCCCATTGGTGCAACCTGTATGTGTAATAGCCAGACAGCCAGCAAGACCAACTTGAAAAATGAAAAGAAAACTATATTGACAGTTTTCATGACAGTTCTGGTTGACGGTTTCTAATATCGCTAGTGAATTGTCCGCAGTGGATGTAGCTAAAGCCAAGAGAGTATTTTGGTTATCATTTAGAAGAAAGATGAAATTCCGTTCAAAACTACGACATTGTACGTACATTTTTGGCGGCATTTGTCTATATACGTCTCTGTAATAAAACTATTTGTCTTCAATTTTCAAGCTGATCCCCGTTAAAACGTCCGAAACAACAATAATACTTGCATGAAAAATATAGTGAGAATTATCGTCCCGAATGCCATACAATTCATTGGCAAATGAAAAAGTTATTCACATATGAGTGGCGTGTATACATTAGTTATATAAACTGTATAGTCCGCTTTCTTAATTTTTTTCTTTCTTCCTTGTTCTTTCTATGTGTGACGTAAAAAAAGAAAAAATATTCCTGTTTCTTTGCCTACTTACCTTCTCTATTGTATATTTTAATCTAATCCAACGTTTTGAACCAATCTAAAAAAAAAAAAAATGAAAAAAAAAAAATGCTGTTTATGTCTCTATAAGCTCTTCGGGTCACTTAGATGCTTACAAACGCTGTTGACCGATTTGAAAATTGGTCTCGAAATTTCCCCCGTTCTTTCGTGGCAGTTAACAAACGTATTCACAGAAATACAGAAATATAAATATACATACAGGGAATGCCAACCATGTATATACGCTTTATCAGGCATTTTGAATACTTATTTTGAAATATAGAACGCTTTTATACCTCTAGTGGTATAATCAGTTATTAAAAAAACTCATTCAAGGCAGCCTGAGCCTCAAAATGCACACACATTTTAATCGTCAATAACTGCATGTGGCATTGGAGTGTGTTTATGTTTTCACGTGCCATATCTGAATAATTCTTTTTGGTTCCCAAATAACCGAGTTATTGATTCCTGCAGTAAATTGGCGTCTGAAAAAAAGAATTGAAAAGATTTGACAGAAATATTTGCTGAGAAAGTGCTCATCATTTGTGACACTATATACATATCTATCTATCTATCTATCTATCTATCTATCTATATATATATATATATATATATATATATATATATATATATATATATATACATATATATATATATATATATATATATATATATATATATATATATATATATATATATATATATATATATATATATATATATATATATATATTCCAATAACGATGCCTGACCCTAGAGTCATCATCTGATAAAGTCTTTGTTGGGGGCTTAGCTGTTGTTTGTGAAATTGTGAATATACGCGTGTTGGTGTAACCTGGCTCATAAACAGCTTTTTGTTCCTGGGTTAATAATGGCGATCGATTTCTCCTCTGTCTCACCGTGAATAGTTACTCTAGATATAATCTATTTCTTATATACTCCGAGGGAATCGTAATTTTCCAACTTCAGCACTGGCTTTGGGAGAAAAAAAAAGGAAAAGAGAGAAAAAACTCAAACAATGATCAAATTCAAAAGAAAGAAAAAAACATCTTGGAAACTTCCCATTTCTTCTCTACATTATAATGAAGAATTTTTTTCTAAATATTTAAAACCTAATTTAGTCAATCCCATATTGTTTTTCTTCCGACCGAAAGATCATCGTGTGGTAAGATGAACCAGAAAGGTTTTAAACAGAGTTATAGTATAATCACGTAATCTAATAATATCCTTTAATGTGATTCAATGTTAATATATTGAAATATTATTAAATTACTATATATTAACATTGCAGCACATTAAAAGCTATTATTAGATTACATTATTATACTATACTATAATATGATATACAAATGTAATTGATATAATAAACTGTAATCTGATGTAATATGATAAAACTGACGAATGTTTCTTATCTTGTGTGTATGTTTTAAAGATTCCTAAACGGCTGTATGGGTCTACTCGGGGATTGGTGCAGACCTGACTGGGTCAGCTTAGCTTGGGAATGCAAGTGTACATCCCTCTGACTTAATTTTATGAAATCTCTATAAAATATCATTTGCTTTCTTTTGTTATATTTGAGTCCCCCCCAGTATAACGGTAAAATATTTTGTATCATAATGTAGAGTAATAATGTATCTTATATGTAATATAATAATGTAATACAACAATGTAGCATATTCTAATATAAAAATACACTGTAATAATGTGATATGATTATAAAATATTTGGCAATATAATACCGTCATGTAGCATATAATCTTTATGATATTATGTAATATAATAACGTATTATAATAATCTACAGTAGATACATACTGGATTGATAACCCCAGACCTATCAGATTAGCCAACACCAGATATGGTTTGTTAACTCCAACTGTTTCTATAAATACTTATCAAGTTTACTAATAAATAACATTATAAGAAATAAATCATTAATAACTAAGAGTCAGTAATCTCTATACAAAATATTGATAAGGAAAGAAATATGCAAACAATACAATAATATAGGGGCAGGCTGGGGAAGACCCTACCCTCTCAAGGAGTATGGAAAGACGAGTAGAAAAAAATGAATTAAAAAAAAAAAAAGAAACCATGAACGGAGTTCCTATCATTAAATATCTCTGTCGATTGAATGGAAACTATGGAGCAATGGTGTGAGCGATTATATCTCTGAATTAATCTTTATCTAATTATATCCTGGTGGAGTCAGGGAGATGAGGTTACGAAGTCTCAGCCGAGTGGAGCCTCACGTATGACCCGGCACCATGACACCAAACACTTCTCTTCAATTTATTGTCGCCATTTTACCCAACCAGAATCTTATATCCCATGTTAAAAATATTCGATAAAAGTGACAGGCTAATATAATTATCGACCAAGGATCGAACTTGTTGTTAACGACATTCCCCAGATCCATCTGCAGCGTGCGTTCTTCCAGGGCGGGTTAATTAGTAATTAAGTTGTTCGCGCAAAATTTGAAGAAGCAAAACACATGGAATTTCTGTAGGAGATATTTTTCTATTTATGGCCGAGTAGCCAGTTATATCCCAAGCATTGCATAGCTCTTACAAGCACCACAGTGCCTTGCCAATATCAGGGACACCTTTCAAAATATCTATGATGCAGACCTGCAAAGGTCAATGAAGTAAAATACGATAGATATTATTCGTGTGTATGCAGATGGGATTCTGGGGACTCTGTGAGCCTACCAGGGTTTTTTTTTATGCGATAAAATTTTATGCAAAATATTCAAAACATATTGCGAATCAATTTTCTTTAAACTAAGGTCAGTATATCGAAGTATGAAAGAATACTCTTGAAATAACTGAATGGATACTCGTTGGAAAATTGTATTTCACAATGTTTATTACAGTATCTATGGGAGCACGCGGACCAAGCAGGAACATATCAAGTAATCCACAACATTGAAATAGGGTAAAAATGCAGGAAGAAATAGGTTTCAACAAAAATCGTAGGGCAGAGTGGGAGACAAAGAATATTTTGAGAGGTTAGGCAGGTCTGATGATGATATGGAAACAAACTTTTCCTCTTATTTAGATCTAAGATTTTTTATTTTTGATAGAAAGTATTTTAAGCGAAAACGAAGTAATAAACTTAGTTGTTAATCAAAGATCTAACTTAACAAAAACGAATCAGTTACAAATTCATCCTTTACTCTGAACCTAACGGGAATAACGTGCATTTTGAAGATAAACCCATTGTTGAATGCTTTCAAATCAATGTGTTAAAATAGCCCAAATACAATTATATTTTAAGATTAATCAAACATTTTAAAAGGGTAAAAAGGGAATGTATACTTCAACTCTATTGACATGGTGTAATATCCAGGTAAGGGACGAGTTGGGTAATCATTGATTATGAAATACGAGCAAACCCCGCTTTACGCGAATAATTCGCCTCGTCTTTTATTCGTGTAAGACTAATCCACCCTGAGCAATTATTGCAATCAATGGGATCAATTACAATGAATCCCCGTTATTTCATATCGCAGTAGCTGGATGATTTCATGCGTTAAACAGGAAAGGGTCATCGTTTTCTAAATAATCGCGGCAACTGAATTTCACGCTGGTCGAAGTAACGTATAGCGGTGTTCGCCTCTACAGCAAATTGACTTTCCTTTCCTGAGATTCCATTCTGCACGAGACACAAGCATTCAGTGTTAGAGACACGCATTTTGATACATTCTCACGCTCACTCGCATGAAAGGAAGATCGTCACGCATTTTATAGACACTGTCAGATGTATTTAGATTTATTATATTGGTTTAAAATCTCACTATTGATGAGTTTTTGAAAGGATATTTCTAATAGACTTCTAGGCAACACTTCATTCCAGTAAACGATATGCCCTGAAAGGCATTTTTAGCCAATCTCGGATACATCATTTTCTAAATTTTCTGGGGAGCATGCCCGCAGACTCCTCTAAAAGACCTCCAAATTTTCTTGTCTTCACTTTCATTTGGTGCATATGTATGTGTGTGTGTGTGTGTGTGTGGATGAAAGGTCACACAATACTCATTCGTTCCTAACGCTGAAACTTGTCAGGTGTCCCTTCATCATATAGCCATTTTGTTTCTCACCACGTTTCAAGTCAACATATCCTTGAAAACGCCGTGAAATCAGAAGGAAGAACCTTCTGGTGAGATTTGAACGCTCATCCCATTTTCAAGAACTCGTCGTTAATGAACTAAACGCCTTAATCAATTGGGGTACGGAGGCTTAGTAAGTCAAGCTCTCGAGAATTGGGAGACGGGTTCAAGTCTCGTCAGATGTTTGTTCTTTATTTCGATTTCATTCTGATTAGACGAATTGTCAAAAGTTATGTCGACCTACGAGAGTGCATCAATAGGTCCACAGACTGACACGTAGTTATTTACTGTTATTTTTTTTATCAGATTATTTCTTCTGCATTATGTTTGATCTGTGTGTTTCACCACTCGCATTGAAAAGGAAGGAGATTGAGTAGAGAAATAAGTACTTTTGTGTAATAACTGCTTTCTTTCCCATCGTTGAGCAGCGTCTATCTTGATAGTACCTACGCAAAACGTTGCAAAATTTAAAAAAAAAAAGGTTTGTTAAAAATTGATGATGAGAATATTTCATCTCAGAATTAAAACAACACAAGATACATGTTGCTTTGTCAAAACTGCGTTATTTTACGGAAAATATAAGTCTTGAAATATCAGGTAGTGGCAATCAATAACTGCACAATTCATTAAAAGTTCTTCAATGTAATATCGATCTGTTTATGGGGCCTTCGCATTAGGTTTTGATAATTCCAGTACAAAATTGCATGCTACGTGCAAGTAAAATTTGTGACCTGGTCATCGCTGTTTAAAATCTTCTGAAGAGCCGATTGTTTTGTGAATTTCTGCCTTATTCTGACATGAAGATATTATTACTATTCATTTTTTTTATAGAAGAGAATAATCTCTGTCTACAATAGCGTACAATGCACGCAATTCAGTGGCGAATATCAATAGAATAGATTGGACTTTTTACAGTGTTACTTATAGATCGAATTTCGGCTAATAACTACATATTAGTTTGCAGACGTATTGATCAAACTTCGTATATATATATATATATATATATATATATATATATATATATATATATATATATCGTGATTGTCAGTGAGTGGTTAAGAATTACAAGGATTACTAAAAGAGTAAGGTAATAATAGGAATTTTGGAGATCATTTTAGACCCTGACAAGTCTCCGCCAAGACGAAAAAATATCTTTACCTATCCTGAATCTTTGCTGATTTATTTACTCGATATCCATGCACTGCTTAGTGGTAGGTGTAAACATGAATGAAAGAAAGTAAGAAAGAAAGAAAGAAAGAAAGAAAGAAAGAAAGAAAGAAAGAAAGAAAGAAAGAAAGAATGAAAGAAGCAATCAAAAATAAACAAAAACCAAAAATACTTGCTGCTCTCGAATATGCTCAATATCGCAGATTTGTGTGAACGAGTTCTTAAGTACATGAACGCTTTGGTACTTAGATGAATCGAGTACCTGTTAGCACTTGCCGAGGCGTTGTTTGTCGAGTCGAGCGGTAATGAGCTAATTACACATTCTAGAAATGTAAGATGAGATGAAGATGGACGAAAAGGATTGGGGTGGAGAGGGCTCATGAAACGTAGAGATGCTTTTCCTGACAACACCACCAGAAAACCAGGCTTTTTTTTCACTGGGCGACTTTCACCTACAAACAAGTGCACGCGCATGCGTTCAAACACAACACTCGCTGGCAGTCATAGGTAATTGTTAAAACAAGAGAATTGAATCTCGAACCAGGATATATATATATATATATATATATATATATATATATATATATATATATATATATATATATATATATATATATATATATATATATATATATATATATAAGCTGCTTGGAAAGAATCGGGGATAGAACATCGTGCATATATAAAGACGAGAATACTTGCAGATAAAAATCCTGCAGTCCACTGCCTGATATATATATATATATATATATATATATATATATATATATATATATATATATATATATATATATATTCAAAATAGTAGATGCATATACATATATTTGTATTTTTGAGAATTGTAATTTTGTATTAATGAAAATTTCGATATTATATCAATAGTTCAAGTAGATATCTTCCATATATACATGTGTGTGTAAATCACACACACACATGTATATGTATAATATTGGAATTTTATGAACATATATTTACATACATTCCCACGAATACATATAATTGAGACGTATTCATATATTCATACATACATTCACACACATATATGTATTTTTTTGTACGTGAGTGTGTATGTATGTACAATGAGTAATAGGTATTGGCATATAGTGATATGAATAAGGAAAGACACTTTGAAATTTGCTTGGACCGAATTATTTACTGTCGTGAGCGATTCTACTGATACCGTCAAAAAATGAGGAAGTGAGCTCGGATGTTATGGGAGTTATTCAGACCACAGTCTTCCGTTAAAATCTCGGTGACTCAATCGGTTAGCGCAGATCTATGTTACATGGGCGCTCCCGTGGAAAAAAAAAGGTCAGGGTTCGAATCTGAGCTGGGGATCACGTCTTTATTTTCCAATTACAACTGTTGTTTTCTCTAGCGAAAATAATTTGGTCTGAGCAAAAATTAATTCGTAAATTGTTTCTCTTGTGTGAATGACCATGCTCCAAATAGATATTCATACATAAATAAATGGACATATTTGGTCCGACAACATGAACTATAACTTGTGTTATATTACATAGAAACTTACCTGAAATGACTTCCCGTCGTTACACGGTTAATATATCATTCAATTTAGAAAATGTAGATACAATAAACGAATAAAGAAAATGGGGTTGCTGATAGTTAGCCGCTTCAATGCAGCGTTGCACTAACCATTGTGCTAGAACAGCTTGCAGATAATACAAAAGCCGAATAACTACTTTCAACCCAAATTCTCATCTCGTTTATCCTCAGTCTTTTCTGCCTCTTTCAGCGCCACAGTATGTATTTAAGAAACGGATATTTTGATCCGACAGAAGGAATTTTAAATTGCGTCGTATTATATAGAAACTTATCTAACTTGATTTCCCGTCGTTACACGGTTAATATATCATTCAATTTAGACAGCGTAAATATGATAGCACAATGGTAAGTGCATCACCTACGTTGAAGCAGCTACCTATCGGTGGCAGGTTCGGTTCCTGCAGCAGCCCTATTTTCTTTGATTGTTTACTCTATATGCATTGTCTAAATTGAGTGATACATTAACCGTGTAACGACCGGAAATCATTTCAGATGAGTTTCTATATAATATAATGCAATTTATAATTCATAAATGAATGTATTTACTCATATGATATTCGACCATCAACATGCACGTTCACCCAAATGTTCAGTTTTTGAAAAAATGTGAATTAGAATGAGTGAATCCTTTCAGTTATCCTATTATTCATAAAATCTCTCTTAGAATCTCTATCCTTTTTTTCGGGATAGCCTGCACCCACGAACCATACACACACACACGCATACCTGTGGGTGGGTGTGCACACGTACACACACGTACATACTCATCCACATACATGTACACACACACAAACACACACATATATATATATATATATATATATATATATATATATATATATATATATATATATATATATATATATGTAGATAAAGGGATAGATAAATAGATAAAGTGTGAGAGAGAAACGAAAGAGATATAGACAGGCAGAAAGATTTACAGATTATTACTTATTAAATGCAGTCTGACATTAAATCATAAATAGATGTTTTGAAGGGTTATACAGACAAAAAATAATATTGGTATGCCTCACCATGGAATCACTGAAAAAAAATCGAAGGAATTCGAATCCAGGCATATATTTCAAACATCAAAATATATCCAATAAAATGATCTTAAAAACAGGGATTATATCGATCATTTGGGCGTTTTCCCTATCTCCAGGTACAGCTCAGTCGGTTGATGAGAAAACCGAAGTCTTTGAAATGTGCCACTCACCCAAAATAACAAGTCTCATAAACGAAAATAAACATGTCAGAAGATAAAGGTTGTGCATTTAGCGAAATTTCAAAGGTAAAAATTGAAAGAGGGCTCGACAAATTTTATTACGTCTTCTTATTAGTACCAAGATCACTGATATTGAGCAGCGATTAGCCTGAACAGTAATTAGATGGATGGCTATTCAGGAAGATCTGATTGATCAGAAAAATCAGGCCCCAGCTACAGGTAAGATAGTACAAGGTGAAGTGGTTGACGCCCGCACGGGTGCTAGTCACCTTAAAAGACTTTTTCACAAATTGCAAGCCGAGAACAGAGAGCCTTGTGATATGTGGAGCCCGACCACGGACAACTGAAGTTGTGGCCTGCGTACGGGCATCGTTTACTTTCACTTATTTCTACCCAAGGGAAAAGCTTTGATCACAAACTGGGGAAATACTTCTCTCTGAGGCCAGTCTTGTAGCTGTAAAATTTGATATATCGATATAAGTATACGTAAGACCGCTGCGTAAAAACGAATAAGAAAAAGAAACAAAACAAAACAAAACAAAGGAAAACAAAACGTACACACATTTTGGCCAAATTTACTACCGTTTTTGAACAGAGACATAAACTTGATTCTCTTTGTTTATCGCAAAAGGAAAAAAAATTAACCAAAAAGCGATACGAAACAAAAGCAAAATTGATTACTTTACTTTCTTGTCACACAACAACATCATAATGAAAACGACGCAATCAGACGACAGTTCTCCCGGTCTACCATCTCACGGTCGCTCTCATCTATACAAGCAGCCTTAACACCCACCATCACCAACTACAACCAATATGTTTGCTAAATAATGAAATTTTCAAAATTGGACATTTTCCAATTTGAAACGCTAAAATCTTTTACGCTTCGGAGACGAAGAGTCTGGTTGTCGATATAATCCGACAAAAAAGTCTCATTTATTGGAGAAACTAGCTATTCAAAGAGATTAAACAGAGCGAAATAAGACGGAAATAAAATAACGAATGAATGTAAACCTGAGAACAAGAGAAAAAGAAAATAATGAAAGGGTGAAAAAAACAAAACAAAATAACTCAAAGAAACAGAAACGAATTTGATAGATTTTAAGAGATGTTTTTTCCTGTTTTTTAACGATCTTTTTTGTTTCTTTTGTTCAATAATACTCTCAAAACAAGACTAACAGAACAAGTAATACAATAACAGAGATCGATGACCGGATCTTTAAAAATTACCAAAGAAGTTAGGAAAGGGATAACAAAATCAATACCGAAAGAAAGTGGAAAGAAAAATGAAATTCTCGTTATTTGTTCAAAATGTGTTACTCGAAATGGTGCTAACACAAGCATACACGTATTTGTCCGATTGTATACGCTGGTCCATCCGTTTCAAATATGCATACGCGTTTGGGTGTAAGAAACAATCAAGCCCAAAGCTGTCAGTATGGGTTTCTCCAGTTTTCAAGTGAGTCTGGAAGACTCTCTATTCATGCATGTGTCGTGCGTTCAGGTCGTATCGATGGAGCTAGAGGGCTGAAAATTTAAATATTCATTGATTATGTCGACTAAAACTGGTTTAGCTTCTCATTTTGTAAATTCCTCAGAAAATAGGTTTTTAGTGGGAAGGGGTTAAATTTACAATATAAATATATGCTAAATAGGTCTCTTAGTTTGTGTCTGGCAGTGTTCACGTTTTTGTTTGTTTTGATTTATTTTTAATTTAATTCGGACCTTTTTTGTAGTCACTACCCAATAAAACGCGACAGAATTTTCTCATTCGTTGACAGTCTTTTTTTTCCATTTTTTAAATTGATCACCTCAAACACAGTATGCTGCCAAAAGACGTTGATTACGTATCGGTTTCTATTGCATGACTGACCAGATCTGTATTTATAAGATTAGGGTGTTTCTGTTTGCTTTAGAAAAGGGTCATTTGCCCGGTTTTAATCCAGTTTAATTTTCTCTTTGCGAAAGCCTACGGTAAAAAAATATTCCTCTTGCGGCCTCATGGCACCACTGCCACTTTTTGAAATAATATACTAAGTTTTCTTTCGGGATCTACATCAGCTGTCTCGTTGCGTCCTCGTCCAAAGTCTAAAATCTCCCTTTCAACGGCGGTTTAAGCTTTAGGGAAAAGCCAGAAGTCTCAGAGAGACAAAATGGTTGGGGCGACAGGCCAAGGTGATGTGATGTTTTGCCAAAATATCCTCGATGCATTAAGATCAACTGATCTGACCAGCTCGGCTATTAGGAACGCGACGGTAACACAGAACACAAGCTCACTCAATGGCATCACACTGCTGACTGAGTAATCCAAAAGGTGTGTGTCTGTCCACGCATTCGCAGTAAAGTCAGTGCTGATTGGTTGCCCAGTTACACCACGCTACTTATTCTCGAAATCAGCTACAGTGAGGATTTACAACATCTTTCAAGTACCAAAGAGAAGACGGTCTGCTTCATTTTGAGAAATCAAGCCAAAACACAACGACAAGAAAAATATAAAAAAGACCTGTCGTCTTTTCAATCTACGACTGCAATCTAACGCATTGTCAAAGATATGTGAACTCAGCAAAATTCAACAGCAGTTGACTATTAAGGGAAAGTATCCTTTGTTAGATCTTCTCTGATACTTACTGGCCCTTCCAAAGGTGACCATGGTGGTAACAGCTTTTTATGCTACTGTCTAGGCAGGTATTAGTTATGGGAGACTGGATTACGCAAATGCCCATTCAGACACATTTTTCTATAATGATCGTCATATCATGCCGGAGACGATATATACTGACAAGACGTCTAACAATGAGACATGGCACAACGGGTAATCGGATTCATGCCTATTCCAAGGACGCCAGGGCGAAGTGAACATATATACCCTTGGCTGAAAGCTAAATTCGATTCGCCAATTCTGTATTTGATGCCGGTAAACAGTTCGCCATTACACACCTCTAGCTTTCGTGATGCACACGCGTGCACGTATGTACACCTACACATAGATGCACACAATGCAGTCAAAAAATTTATTGACTATATTCAACTTGCATTTATTTTTCAGCATGATCTTCTTCTTTGTTAACGTACTTAAACCAGTGCTTCTCCAATAATTACACAGATCTAACATTATATAGTAATATTTCGAATAAAAAATTCAGCTAATAAATGCGTCAGGCAGTGGACTGCAGGATTTTTATCTGCAAGTATTCTCGTCTTTATATATGCACGATGTTCTATCCCCGATTCTTTCCAAGCAGCTTATATATATATATATATATATATATATATATATATATATATATATATATAATTATTGTGTCATCCACAGATAGCTGTTTCGTTGTATTACAACTCTTCGGTGTGGCTATAGACCATTCGTTATCCCATCCTGTACCACAAGGTAGGATTGAATCCTTAGCTTCAGACCCGAAGGCTGGTATCCACTCTCTACTCCACGGAACTGGACAATCAGTGAGGTTGAATTTAAGCGATATACTTATTCATCGTATATAGTCCTCATCCACCAGAGTGCTCCATTCCTAGTTGAAAGAGCATTTGATATATATATATATATGTATATATATATATATATCTCGTAATCTCAAAAACAGTGCTGCTGGCAAAAGGAAACGGCAAAGGCCCGTAATACATTTCAGTCTGCGAACACAATCCAAATTTCACAAGTCTTTATGTAGTACTTTGTATATGCGTATATAGAGAAAAGGGACGAATGTGTATGCATATGTTATTCATGGGCAAGCATGTGTCATTATACATCCTCGTGTATACGTCTTCTCATGCAAGTGCACATTTGTGTGTTTATGAGTACGTGTACAGATGTATGTGTCTCTGTGAATTGATTTATGCAAATATGTTAGTGAGCTGCTTACCAAATATTGACGTATATCAGTGACCGGCAGACCCACTCGAACACTTGCTTCGAGCGACTGTATCTCTATAATCATTGACCCGTTTTTACATTTGAACGTCGACATTAGGAATTCAAGTTGATTGTAATTAGACAGAACTCGGTAATGAAAATCTGAAAATCTTAATGAAATTGATATGAAACCAGTTCTTCACTCCCAAACGTATTTCCTCCTCCTTGTAGGGATGTGCAATATAAACGCGTATGATAACATATAAATAATTAACAACAATAATAAAAGAAAATAGCGCAAACATAGCTAGAATATTATGAAGAAAATTGTGGGTCGCCTGCTCTAGTATTGCAAGATAGAATCCTTCTCTAAGGATTTTATTAACATTATGAGCAGTATTGACTGACCTTCGACATTTAGTTATTATTTCTCGAATTATTGACACTAATAATCATGTTCTTGTTTTGGTGACAATGTTTCAGCTGAGAAATTTTAACAACGTTTCTCTATTTGAAGTGGGCTTGCTCGATTTCTAAGTATAGTCAATGTACTTAGGAGTAATGAATCTCCATTGAAGTGTACAGTTTTCATGATTTAGGTGAATATTGTGATTATCTTAACTAAAGAATAGAAAAGGCCCGGTTTGTAATTCTATTGAAACGTCTTTTGGTTGCATGTTGTGTGGTGGTGATCAATAAAAAAAAATGGGAAAAGGGGTGATCTCAAGCCTTTTGTTGGATCAATAAGAAACTTAAATTTAAAAAAAAACTAAAAACAAAAAAAAAACAAACACGAACGCTGTTGGTTACAGACCAAGGGACCAATTTAACATAAACTTACATTGTAAATTGAGGCCCTTGAAAAAATTATTTTGGGGAAACTCAAAGAGAATACATTTTTCTAGGCTTAATAAGAAGTGAATGGTTAAATTTTAAGTCCTCTACCCCAGTAAGCTGTATACATGAAACATACATAGACAGGCAGCAAGCCAGAATTACTTAAAAACTGAAAAAAAATGTTGACAGTTTTAGTCAAAGGATCCTAATTAGAGACTTGTGCGGTAATTGATTCATTTCGACGCGACGCTAATGTAACTATATATCTTCTTTCTTTTCTCTTTCAACCAATATTTCTCCTTTCTGATTTCTTGCTATGATTCACCGAATGCTTCTCCGTCTAATTTGTAGGTGACAGTATAACTCAAGAACCACAAAAACATATCCCTTTTT
The DNA here is from genome assembly GCA_963457665.1 of Thysanoteuthis rhombus. Classification (NCBI taxonomy): domain Eukaryota; kingdom Metazoa; phylum Mollusca; class Cephalopoda; order Oegopsida; family Thysanoteuthidae; genus Thysanoteuthis; species Thysanoteuthis major. The sequence goes on along the minus strand of OY735213.1, from coordinate 36,050,010 downwards.
TTAATTTACTGAACAAATGTGATCCATAGGCATGCTTTAGGAAGTTAATATATGAATATCCCTCCAAAAAAAAAAAAAAATAGCACCGTGGGGTCTATGTTTTTGCTCCCATGGAATTAATGGTTAATAATTTCTATCTATCAATTCCCTTCATGCCTTCTGTAGGGAGCTACCAGAAAAAAATCCTGCGCATAAGGCAGGTTTTAAGCCAGTTGGTCTGGTTCACCAAAAACTCCCTATCCGCAGAATTTTTGCTATGACTTCTGCAGTTGAGTTACTGTCCCTTGTTCGAGATTTTGGAGCAAATTATTTGGATTTATTTGACTATTTTCGATTAACTACGCTAAAACCGGATATTGATCAATCCCCTTCTACTTTTCTTTTTTGAATCCATGAATTTGTTCTTTCTTCTTCTTCTTCTTCTTCTTCTTCTTCTTCTTCTTCTTCTTCTTCTTCTTCTTCTTCTTCTTCTTCTTCTTCTTCTTCTTCTTCTTCTTCTTCTTCTTCTTCTTCTTCTTCTTCTTCTTCTTCTTCTTCTTCTTCTTCTTCTTCTTCTTCTTCTTCTTCTTCTTCTTCTTCTTCTTCTTCTTCTTCTACATATATTTCTCCCTTTTCTTCTTTCTTTTTTTTTCTACATGTTTTAACGTATTTACTTAAAGTTCAACTGAAACAAAAAAATCATTTGATGACCCAAAGATGTTAACAAATCGTATTCAATTTTCCTCGATATATCCTCACATATGGATAAAGCAATCAATAAAAGTGTTCACCTGTACAAAAAAAAAACCTCCAAAAAGCAAACAACCCCCCCAAAACCCCCCCAAAAAACAAAGATAAGTATACATGACTTACGTCCCTTTACAAGAATGCTTAATGACGTCACGTTTGACAATTTCTGGTCCCGACTGAAGTACAATATCAGTGTTTGTTTACATAACGAGTTATGTGGTGAGTCCGTAATTTTGGTATTATACGCTGCTCCAAAATATAGTATGAATGCGGGTGGGGATAAGCCTTGTAATGTACTGTTTCCTTGTGCACGACGAATTGTGCAAAGCTTGAGTGGATAATTTTAAAATTGAATATTTGGCCTTCTAAATACTCAAGATTACTAAGTGTTGTAGTAGTACTACCACTAACAGTTTTTGTAATGATGTATCATTACAACTAAAACATTTATTAAAATTTAAGTTTACTTTTCTTTTAGATACACTAATTTTCATAGTACAGTGAATTCATCGTCAAAAATTCCCGTGATGCACTTGTGTGAATAAATCCTTTTCTTTCTGAGGTTCAATGTATTTCTCCAGATAAATCATTTGAAATGGGTTTACATCATACATATGATAAACCTGTTCAGTCTTTAACGCTTGCATTAATTCCTGATCACTCATAACCTTTTTCTCCTTATTTCCTGTGCACAACATACCAATTGGGCGAAAAATTCAGCGTTTAATCATGATTTTTTTCCTCTACATGGCTAGAAATGTTTTGGGTAGAAAATGACTGAAGCTGATCACACGAGTCGTGGAGTTGCGGTTAAACCATTGGGCAGCGATGAAAAAAGACCAAAACCTTTATTGTGTATACCTGGTCCGAACGTAAGCGGCTTTAAAATACGACCATGGGCATTGTTTCATATTTTGCTATAATTAACGTATTTCTTTAGCAAATTCTAACCAGGATTTTTATGTGAATAACCCGTATCATATTTTATGAGCAAAATTTTATCTTGTTGTCTGCCAGTCAATTACCTAAACGTTACAGAGGATAGAGAGCATATAAACTCTAACATTCTATGATTTCTTTTGACGTCGGACATCAAAAGCAAAACAACCAATTATTCAACATCACTATTAAACAACATCAAGCCAAAACAACCAATTAATCTCTTGAACCTGCTTACTTGCTGAAACTATAGCTAACTTAATTTTGACACCAATAGCCTTACCTATAACAATCAGCAAATGTATTCAAGTTTTGAGATAGGCCCATGGGTTTTGAGGACTGATACCCAAGTCCCGGCTCGCCAGAATAGCCCCAGGCGACCCAAGAATGAAACATACCGTTTGCAGGGCGTAGCTGGAGATTTTGGGGCCCGAAAGCATAGCTTTCGAGGAACCCCCTACACCATTTAGTGAGATTCCTTCATTCTATAATGTTGGTAGAAATGCAGTAGGTGAATAATCATTCATGAATCTTTCCGGGCTTCTATCTCCATTGGCAACCCGGGGGCGATTTAAAATCACTCCAATCGCCCCCCCCCACAGCTATGCCCCCTAGACTTACGCATTATATCATGGAAAATACGGCACTTATCTCTTCTGATTTTGTACGCTTAGGTCTTCGTCGTTGTTTCCTGACCCTTCCGTTATCTGTCTCTGTTTTTCTCCGTTTTTATCTTATTTACCTCATCTTTACTTACCTCCCTTTCTGTCCTGGTTTATTTTGTTGCTAATATTTCCCTCAATTCCTCTGGTTTTTCTTCCTCTAATTGTTCTCTTTCACTTTATCTGTCAACGTGTCATCTTTTAAAACGCACTTCACATCATGTTCCTTGGCTCCCTTCATCTGTTTTCGCAGCCAAATAGCTTCCACTTGCATGACATCACTTGGCTACGTGTGCCCACGGTTGAAACGCCGTTTTGTTTTCTATGGTTTCGCCAGCGTCCTTTTTATCCTTTCTCGCATAAGCTCTGTGCTTTTAATCACACCTTTCCTTTCGTATTCACGAAACCAATGCCTAATGTCCAAAAACGTTGACTCGCGCTTACCTTCCAACTTACCCTGTTTTTCAGCTGCTGTTGAATGATAGCTGTAACCAAACGAAAATGAAAACTGATCACCTTTACTAACTAAGTGTTCAGGCTTTCCCGTTTTTCTTTTCTCTGTCGAACTCCTGTCAAATCCGGAGACTTTTACCAATGCAACAAAGACGGTCCTAACCCATCTTAGGGGACTGAACTCTTAACTGTTTTGTCTGTCCCAGTACGTTGAACCGAACAGATATATAAAAATCAGCATTTACCTTCAGTGATCTGAAATCTCGACCAAGTGATCGGTAGGCGGCTCTCTTACTAACTGAACCCAAAGTCTTGCATGTCGAGGGAAAGTTTATATTACAAATATGCAAGGAATTAGAAGCAGGAGTGGAGTTTGACCCTGCAACAACTAGGTTTGTCTTTCTTTTCTCCCACCAACCATTTTGAACAATGGATTCTCCGACTGGAACGAGTTTTCATTGAAGTTGTTTTCAAAAAAAAAATAATGTAATAGAATTCAACTAAGAGTATTCCCAGTTTTTCGGAGGTTCACTTTGCGCCAACTGTTTCGCTTTACAAAAAAAAAGGCGAATAGCGAAAAAAGTATTCAGCGTATTTTACAGTGAACGATTATAGGAATCCGCTCTCCTGAAGAGGTGTTATAGACGTCGAAATACCGTATCGAGATAATAATAATATTAATAACAATAATGATAATAATAATAGTAATGATAATGAGTGGTATAAAAGAGAGAGGAGAAAGTTTTTTATACCACTTATTACTGATATATTATTATTATTATTATTATTATTATTATTATTATTATTATTATTATTATTATTATTATTATATACACATACATACTCACACACACATGCACACACACACACATATATATAAATATATACTTATACATATAAATGTATATATATATGAATATATATATATATTTATATATATATATATATATATATATATATATATATATGTATATACTCTTATCATCTTCTCGAAACTCAAAAATGAGAGAACCTTGATTTCAATGTGAATCATTTTCCATTGCTTAAATGGTAACGAGTCTATATCAAACTGGTGCTGGAAATACTTTGACCTCAAAGATGTGAGCGTTGTGTTCGATTTTATAGCTTTACAAGCAAGTACGAATAACGAACACGTAATCACGAAAAGAGATAAAGAATATAGAATTTTAAGGGCAAAACAGACGAAATTACAATAAAAAAATAAAAAGGCTATCCGTCATAGTGCAAATTTGATGATTAATCAACTACGCAGAGGTGTTAAACTGTAACGGGCGGCAGCGCCACCATGCGGCGAACAGATCAATAGAGCACCTAGAATATCAACTAATTCAAATCATATGCTTGGAAAAAAGCCAATAGCTGCCGGCAGAAAATACCGTTATTACATGAGGCGGATGGCACAGGCACTCGCGATGAGGTTGGCGGGAAAATATGGGCGTAGTGGTAGGGCGGAGCTCTCTCTCTGTCTCTGTCTCTCTCTGTCTCTCTCTGAAATTACTGGGGTGGGGGTAAAGAGAAGAAGAATGATTATCTGTATGCGTAGATAGGAGGGGGAGGAATGTAGAGATGGGGGAAGCTGAGAAACATCGATTGAAAAGATGTTTGTTTTGCGTCCGCCTCTGCTGGTGTAACTAGACCACAAAATTTTGTATGACTCCTCTACCTACGGAATTGGAAACTGCGAACATTTTTGACTCATTGATGTCAATTTGCTTCGTTAATGTTCAAATTTTGCATACTTGTCTGCGAGAACCTGAGGCTTGGTCTTCTATTCTGGAGTTGATGAAGGAACAATACTACTCCATAAATTTGTAAGCATTATTTGTACACACACACAAATATATATATATATATATATATAATTATATATATATATATATATATATATATATATACTTTTATATTTCTGCCCTTTGGGCCTCTTCAGGTAAATTATTCTATATTTCCTGCTCTACTCGTAACCATCTTAACACTTATAGTTTAAACTTGAAAGTATCGAGCATTTTAAGAAATAAATCAATCACATATCAGACATTACTTTGTATTATATCATATTATGTTATACTGCAAAACTGATTTGTACTATACGTACTATATATATATTGACAGTTTGCACCTAATGCACTCGTCAGTAACCGGTGATGTGTTTTGTTCCTGTGATTTTTTGTAATTACAAGAGCAAAACATGTTAACATTCAACAGTTATATATCCTTGTAATTCTAATTTTGTATGTATCAATAGATCTATTAACTTGATTCAACATCTACTATAGATAATATCTGTTTTCTACTTCTTTCTTCTTGTACTCTTACAAATGGACCATATATCATGAAATATATATATATATATTTATATATATATTTATATATATATATATATATATATATATATATATATATATATATATATATATATATATATGTATGTATATATATATAGGCAGACCAGTGCTTAAGCTTGAATAAATGCATATAAAAAGCAACATTGTTTAGGTCACATACGTACTCACACATACGTACACATTCCCTGTGTGCAATGATTGTCCTCCTAATAGTATTGATTTGTGCTTTAAAATGAAGAGTCTCTCAGTTGACACACAGAATGAACAAAAAGTGTTATATATTCCTATACGTCATGCTCGCATTGTTATTCCCGCAGTGGCATTAGAACGAGCAAGATCAAAGGTCCACAATTTTTTTTCTACTTCAACAGTACCTATGTCTCCTTGAAGCTGACTTTCGGAGCAGCAATTCTTAACCTTGGGTGCAAACAATTTCTCTTTTGGAGGGTGTTGGTACAAGAATAGGATGACAACCTTTTTTTCGTTTCATTGCTAATGTATACAACTTCTATCGAGAAAAAGCAACAGCGGTCAGCACACTGAATGGTGTTATCAGCAATATATTAATACAGGCATTTAATTTTGACATTAGATAAATTTCAACAATTTGTTCTTTACACTTTTTAACATAAACTTTGCCAATTTTGACTTTATTTTTAAATTAGATTTCTTAGTCTCAAGGCTAACGGTTGCGAGAAAGATTTTCAAGATCCCAAAGGGGTGCCAGCTTTGAAAAAGCTTGAGAATCGCTGTTCTAAAGATATCTCGATGAATATGACACAGAAGAGATATCCCAGTGAATCCCTCGACCAGAAAGATTCCTTAAGTACCATCGGACTTTTGACACGCACCACCAACAACTCGACGTCACAACGAGAAGCATCAACACCAAGAACGCGACTCTGTTCGATATCTCCAAAACCACCAGTTTCGAATTTGGTTAATGAGATAATATGGTACTGCAACTAGAATGGAAAAACTTCGAAGTTTAACCTTGTGTTCCAGTACTCTATTTCGACGCTTTTTGCTTTCTGGTGGTTGACAGGGCTTCCTCTGATATCCTGAGCTGTATTAATCTTTTAGAATTGAATTAAATATGAATATATGTGTGATTCTATGTATCTATCTGTATGTGTCTTTGTGTGGCTATATGGTATATATACAAGCATATACCTGTAAAAAGTGACTAGTTTATCTACATATAGATCGACTCTTACAAGCCTCATCATCATTATCATCATCATCATTAGTCCTTCAACGTCCGGACATAGACCTTCTCCATGGGTGTCGCGGAGCCAGTACTTCCTGAACTTGTCTAGCTCGTCTCGCTATCTAACATTCTGCCGGTCTCGTTTGCGCATGTGACCTCGGGGGATTCATGTCGTGAGTCATGATGTCCATCGGTTGTCTGCCATTCTTGCAACATGGCCAGCCCACCGCCATTTGAGATTTTTAATGGCCTAATACTATTTTATTAGGTAATTTATTTTCAATCAGAATATACCCGCCAAAAATTACGGCGTTGTTCATATGTGGATCGGCACTAATGAGCTGAAAGCTATTTTATTAAGTAATTTATTTTTAATAATTCAAGTGTCTTAATTTAAAGCTTTTTTAAAGTTTCAACTCAACTCAAAGTGTCTTGATGTGCGATAATTCGAGTCTTGCTGAAAGATTATTCTTCCTTTCTGATCTGCTCTGTTACTTACTGCTGTTAAATGACGGTATGTGTAGTTGCCACGTAAAGTTACTAAAATTGTGACGAACGAAGCTCTGATAAAAAGATTGGTAATGTTTGACAGTACTTCATCAGGTAAAAAGATTTTTTTCAAGTTAAGATAACCCTACTAATATTTATGGACGCATCAAGTTGTATAGATGAAACAGTTTATTCTAAAAAAAATCCGTAAATAAATGTACTTTATCATTAGTCTTTTGACGTCTATCGTTGGACAAAGACCTTCACCAGGTTTCGCCAAACCTCTCTATCGTGGGAGCCACGGAGCTAATACTTCCTCAACCTGTCCGTTTCGTCTCGCCATCTCATATTCTGCCGGTCTCGGTTCCGCATTTCATCTCCACGGATCCATGCTGTGAGTTGTGATGTCCAGCATTTGCCGGCCATTCTTTCAACATGACCGAATTATTGCTATTTGAATTTCCTAATGGATTCTATGTCTCGGACTCCTGTTTTTTCCCAAATACACTGTGCTGTATTGTAATCTCTCCATGTGATCTTGAATATGGTTCTCTCATATGCACGTTGCTGGGTTCTCAGTTCGAGGGTCAAAACGTACTTACTGCGGCACACATCACATGATAGACATGTTCTGATATAAACGTCCACTTAAGGACTATATCTAGGTATGGTATCTTTACTTTTTATTCTACAAGTTAACAGACGTATAATTGACCTTCGGATTCAAAAGGCGCTTCGTCGTGGGTTAGTAACTAGCGAGCTGGTCTAGCAGAATACAAAAACTCTGTAATGAGTATGATCTTTACTAGAAGCCTCACATTGTGGCCTTACGTTGTACTAAGCCCACCTTAGTAAATCGCAATGATTTTGATTGAGAGGGTACTTTAAAATTAGTCTTTTGTTTCAAATAATCCACAAAAATCTTACCTCATGGAACTCGTATAATGTCACGATCTTATACAAGAGCAACAATTAAATCGAAAATCATTGGTAACATCGTACGGTACCCACAGATACAAAATACGACGCAAGTTTTGTTTTGTTTTTTTCATTTAGATAGTCGCCAAAAATATATGTCTCCTTCAGTCTTTATTGACGTCATTTGGGTGTAATCTTTCTTTATCCTGCCCTTTATATAGATTCTGGGAGGTGATAGCGATAACCTTACACTCTTTCCTCTTTCTGATTTGGAGATATTTTGTTGAAGAATCAGAGAAAATATATATTCAAAAAAAATAATCTGGTATATGCATAACATATAAGAATTTCAAGTTCACTTACTTGTTATTCAGCTTTGTATCACATGTCAAAGAATTCCAGCAAACCATGATTATATATATATATATATATATATATATATATATATATATATATATATATATATATATATGACAGAAAACATTTGACGTTGTTGCCAAGAATAGTTGGAAAATATTTGGAAAGCGCTGGTGTTCTTTATTTACTTGATCTCGACCACCAAATAAACATTCATGGATATAGAATTTATTGCAGAGAAACTTTTTGACAGTTTGCCCAGTCAGTTTATTCTTGATGATAGATGATGGGGGTAAGATACATAATTTCCAGTGAGTTTTAGTGCAGTGGTTCTTAACCTTTTTACCACCACGCCCCTTTAATAGTTGGCCTTTGTCCCCCACGCTCTCATCAGTTTTTTTAATTTCTTTTTTATCAAATGATTAATTTGAAATTGGTACTTCAAATCTATGAAAAAATTGAATTTTGATATATCATGTTCAACACGATATTACACAAAGAACATTAAAGAGAATACCCAAAATAATTAGATAAATTCGTATTTATTCTCTGTGGACTTGCGCCCAGTTCTAAAATAGGTGTTGGGCAAGTCTCCCCTGGTTAAAAATCACTGCAGTAGATTTGGTCAACAATTCCATGCTGGGGATTTTTCTATTTACCACTTGCTGTTAAAGTTTCCTTGATTCTGAGATGGGTAAATTACTGAAAGGTTTTCTCACGAACGTTATTAACTCTTGACGGATTTACCATTGTATATGAATTATTCTCGCAGAATTTTATGGCAATTATGCTGAGAATCCTCGAACCAAAATGTTTTTATGAACAAAAAGAAGGCGCTTTTTTTTTTCTTCTTTATCTTTTGCTCTTGTACAGTCAAAAACTACATGGAAATTTAGTGCATCTGTGGAAACTTTGACCTGCAGGTCATTCGTTTTTACGTCCATTGAGATTTGTTACCATTGAAATACTATTTTTATGTCCATTGGGATTAGTTAACATTGAAGAATTAGTTTTCACGTCCATTTTTCACCATTGAAGTTTTTACGTCCATTGGGATTTATCACTATTGAAATACTGTTTTTTTTACGTCCATTGCTTTTTTTTACCATTGAACGACTAGTTTTTACATTCATTGGGGTTGGTTACTATTGAAAGACTAGTTTTTACGCCGATTGGGATTTTTACCATTGAAGGACTAGTTTTAACGTCCATTGGATTTTTTTACAATTGAAGAGCTAGTTTTTACGTCTATAGGGATCGGTTACCATTGAAAGACAAGTTTTTACGTATATTTGGATTTGTTACCATCGAAGAACTAGTTTTTTTTACATCCATTGGATGTTTTTAACCATTTTATTACGTCCATTCGGATTTGTTACTATTTACAGACTAGATTTTTTTGTTTATTGTTTTTTTTTTGCCATTGAAGGACTAGTTTTAATGTCCATTGTCTTTTTTTACCATTGAAAGATTAATTTTCCCGTACACTGGGGTTGTTACAACAGAAATACTAGTTTTTATGTCTATGGAAGTTCGTTACCATTGGAAGACTAGTTTTTTCGTTTATTGAAATTCATTGTTAGTGAAATACCGCAGAATATTGGCTGAATAAAGTTAAAATGTATTTTGCGATTTGTCTGAGAGAGGAATAAAGGTTTTGTGATTGAAGAAGCTCGGGTGATTATCAGTCCGATAGTAATTCTGTAGGTGAAAGAGATGATTCTTCTTCTTCTTCAGATTCTGAGGAAGACTCCATTCTCTTTATCCGTATATCATGTTTCAAGAAGTACCACACCCAGTGATATGTAATAATTATCCTCATTATCTCTTTTTTCAAAGATCCCACCAATTAATTTTCTTCACATTAGCCCCTTTTACTCCATTTTACCGAGGCATAGTAATGGTGCAGAAAAAATTCTATGGACGAGATATCTCAGTATAATTGCCAGGGTGTTATTTACGTCATTGAATTCACAAAAAGACAAAAATATTTTTCATACTATTTACCAAGCTGAGTTTAGCGCAGCACACGCCCACTCGTGGGAGTAAGCTATTGAGAAGCAAATTCATTTGTAAATTAATGGTCTGAACGACTCATTTGCTAACCACTTGTCCACAGCGAGATAAACTCTTTATTAGTACCGTTGCCATCTACTATGGTGAGCTTAGTACAGTGTGAGGCACCTAGTAAGATCGAACTCGGAACAGAATCGTACGGGTATACTAGACCAGTTTGCTAACGATTAATCCAGGGCGAAGCGCCCTTTGAGACCCCAGGTGGTCATTTAGATCAAAACGGGTCTATCATGCCGCAACGGGTCTATCATGCCGTTAGTACATTTATTTACTTGTAAAATAAAGAGTAGAAATACTATACTGAGACATCGTCGCATCATCACGACTTGATGCATCCATAAATATACGGCTAATTTTAAATTCTAAGAAGAAGCTGGTTGATTAAAATTATCGAAAGACAAATTCATATTTAAAAATAGGATGGAAATTCATGTATTTAATGTGTTTGTACACGGCTCTGCTTCATTATCGAAGATTTTAAAAAAATTGATAATCATCAAATGGTTAATATAAGATCTGGAGCGTTTGTTAATCGACAATCTTGATTGAAACACTACACATAATGTTTATAGTGTCTAATAAACCATGTTACTGGATGCATTGTTTTTAGCTCCGAGGCTCTGGGTAAGTGAAGCATGTTTTAATGTCTCTGTTGCCTTAGTCGCCTTTTTTTTTCTTTTCTTGTCTTCATGATAAAAACACAGTATCGCCCCCCACTTTCCGTGTTCAGGTGCTCAGTCAGGTGGAGCGTCATTATACTCTAATTATATTAACATTAATTCAATCAGAAATGGCGTTCAGGACGTTATTACGAAATAAAAGAATGTTGGGACGTTATTGAATGAATTACTATTGTTAGAATAAAACATGAATATCCTATAGTAAAAAAAATGAATGTACATACGTATGTATGTACGTCGATGGGTAGAGCAATACGTGTATAGCCTAGTACGTACTTATTTGCCAGATTTTGATCTGCAATTTTCACTGTATAATGCAATATTTTTACTGTACAATGATCTATGTAATTAGTATTCCCCACCGAATCAAACATGGAAGGAGAATGCGTTGAAAACAAATATTTCTTGGGTAAATGCTTTTTTCATCATAAGGTTACGGACTTACGTATATATAGATGAATGTATACGTGTATATTATTACGTCCTTACGAATACATACATCAATGTATACCAATCTTCGCAGCTTATGTATACACACAAACAATATATATATATATATATATATATATATATATATATATATATATATATATATATATATATATATATAGCTTTTGCTATGCAGTTACTTGTCCTGGTTTTACGAGCGCGGAGTCTTTTGGGGAAACTTTGCCGAAGAAAACTTTGAACAGCAGTTTTGCAAAAGAATGGAAAAGGTCCCCATTTCTTGGATGACGCATTGTCATTAATAATAATTTTTGACAGATTTTCTTTTTTATCACATTTTTATTGATATTTATCACAGCACTTAATCTTTTTCACGTTCTACGTCCGTTAAATTGGGAAAATACAGAATTAGCATTTGAGATTTGAATTAGCATCCTTGTTAGTCAGTCTAAAGTGGGCATCACATCACTGATAAGGCTACAGTAGCCAGACAAAAGGGATTATTCAAATTTAGTCATATAGCCATATTCTTTCTTATTCAGTCTCACTTGCCTACCATATTGTTTGTTTACACATACTTAACATAATAGTCTTGAATTTATTCGAAGAATCCCTGACATGCTGCTTACTCAAGTGTCCTATAATGCAAAAAAACAAACAAAGCACTGCAATGAAAAGCAACAACAAAAAAAAAAGGCGAAAAGAAAACAATTCAAAATCATTAATGTAGAATGAAAAAAAGATTTTAGATTAAAAAGAAACGAAAAAAAAACAAAAAACACGATTTCAAGAGAAGTATGTAAAGCGATTAAAAAAAGATATTTCCCAATCGGTGGATTTTGCAATCGATGTTGCCCCGGTATAGAATTGGTTATTCATTATTTATGACATTGCCTGATCAAAACTGAAAATTAATAATAATAATAATAATAATAGTAATAATGATAATAAAACGAATTGTAGCTCTGTCATGATATGCGAAAGAGAGAGGAGACGGTAGCTGAAAACCTGAGGAGACTTATTGTCACTCAGCCTTCAGCGATAACCACTGGGTGTGAAACTGTAAATCGCAGAAATACTGCGACCTACGAGTACTAGGAGAGGAGGGCTGGAGACTTGAGGAGACTTGCTGTCACTCAAACTCCAGCGGTTACCACCAGGTAACTAGTGTGAGATTCCAAATAATAATAATAATAATAATAATAATAATAATAATAATAATAATAATAATAATAATAATTTTGATATTCTGCATAACTTTGATGTGAAAAATGAGTACAATGTAGGTTGCCGATTAATCTATCTATATAATAGTCAATGTGACTTTTTTTTAGTTTCTTGGCCTGTTATGAATAATGAAAGTAAGAACAAATTTATATTTTACTGATAAAAATATTGCATATCACCTAATTGGAATAATGCATTATACCGTTTAAACAAGTTCAGTCATTTTTTAATGAAGCCTCAGATGAGATTGATGAGATAATATTTGGATTATTAGCTTTTAAGTTGTGAATTATTGTCCTCAAGTGAGAGAATCTGAGAAAAACGTTCGAATTCCTCATACATTTGAGCCTCCAGTATATATATATATACATATATATATATATATATATATATATATATATATATATATATATATATGTGTGTGTGTGTGTGTGTGTGTGCGTGTGTGAGTGTGTGTGTGTGAGTGTGTAATTATTCATATGCCTGTATATATACAATATAGTTTCTCTTCTTAAAAACACTTCTCATAGAAATACAAATCTATACATTAATTTTGCGTGGGTAATTACTAGAATGATGATAATTATTTTAATAATGTCAAATATAAGAAACGTTTCATAATCTTGGCAATGATGATGAGGAATTTTGCTTTTAATCAAAATGTATTTTTGTGCTGATTTCCTTGAATTGATTTGTTGTGCTTACTTAAGAAATGCAAATGACAACGAAAAACACAAATATAATTAATTATTCAACTATAAACACATATAATTTGAATTGAAACAAATTTGAAAATTGAACTCATTTGAATCGTGAATGACATTTCCTTTACTCGTTAAACATCTTAATTACGAAAAACGTTTTACTCAAAGAATAAAAATTTCTCTATTTTTTTTTCTCATTAGCGATCATATGTGTCTTCCTGCCACAATATGCTTGACATTGCTTCTTTTGAAATGAACGATGTTTTATAATTGTTCAACTCGATCGGCTTGTGTCAAATGCATCTGTTTCGAACTGATTCTTATGAGTTTGGCTGTTATATTTTACGTCAAGGCACAACTTGAGCTTTGACATCCTTTCTAAACGCTATCAAAAAACTGATTCCATGGCTTTTATTTTTGCAGGGCTTAGAAGAAGAAAAACCAATCGATATTTTAATTAGGAAGCATTTTTCCTTTCTTTTTTTTCTCATTTTTAAATCCTCACTTTTCACAGCCAGGTTCCACTTGGATCGATTGAAGCAGTCATCGTCAGATTGGCTGTAATTATCACCATCTCTGCTTCACTCTTTCAATTGTATGAAGGGTTATGCTCCCTTTTGATTAGACTAATGAAGATTCAACCAAATCTATGAGGCTCAAATACTTCTACACAGAGTGTTGATACATTACACGATTCGCAGCTAGGGGTATAAAAAAAAATAAGGAAAAGCTTTTCAAGACAGTATAAGGAATCATTGAATTTTCAGACGTCTAGGTCCATTGGAGCTGTCTGTACGTACGACTCATACATTGTTGAATTGCAAGCTAGATAGACTCACTTAAAAATGAAGAAACCTTTTTTGATAGTTTAGTTGACAGTCTCGGTTAACGTTCCTTAATAGCGAAGATTCTAAAAAAAATATTTCATACTGTCGACATAGGGAAGAATCCTAATTATGCATCATCATCATCATCATCATCATCATCATCATCATCATCATCATCAGTCTTTTATCGTCCGTCGTTGGACATAGACCTTCTCCAGGATTCGCCACACTTCTCTATCGTGGGCGTCGCGGAGCCAGAGCTTTCTGAGTTCGTCTAGTTCGTCTCTCTTCATCTAATACTCTGCCAACCTCGGTTGCGCATGTGATCTTGGGGGATCTATGTTGTGAGTCGCGATGTCCATTGGTTGTCTGTCATTCTTGCAACATGGCCAGCCCTCTGCCACTTGAGCTTTCTAATTTTTAATTAACACCATCAAAGATCACTCGTTTGCTACCGAGTAAAATCGACACCGAGCAATCAATTCCTAATAAATTGTCTTTTTAATCATCACACGCACGCACACACACACACACACATACATATATATATATATATATATATATATATATATATATATATATATATATATATATACAGAGACAGGCCGACACAAAGAGAAAGGGAAAGAGAAGGAAGGAGACAGATAGACAGACAAACAGGTGTGAAATACTTTTACGTATACTCGTGTGTGTGTGTGTGTGTGTGTAATTCCAGAATTTTATTTGATGAAATTTTGTATTTACAACTGTGTTGACATTTATTTGCATTCATGCACATATAAATGTATATATCCATCACTTCTTGCTCATTCAAGCCCTTAGAAGGAATTAAACGTGATAGAAGCAAAAAAGAGATTGAGAAGATATTGCATTTTAAATTAGTCACTGATCTTGTAGCCAACATAATGTGACTGCAATCAACTCCGTGTGGGGCAACAAGTTTGGTCGTGAAAGTTGAAACATCAAAGACAAGTCATTAAAAGGGAAAAAAACAGACACCTTCCACCAAATCTCCGTTTTTTGCCAGTCCTCATTTCACCTCTTTCTCTTCATATTTTTTTTTTTTTAAGTAGAATGGGATCTCCGGTGACTGCTGTGGCCATTAGGTAATCCAGTTTACATGTTGGTCCTAAAACTTATCGTGTCATTCTAAAAGTACGCAGTCTGAAAAAAAAAAGGAAAAGTTCCCGCGTAAATGTAGCATCTAGTTCTATGATTGTAATATCGCTTTTACGGCAAAAAAACATTTCTGCCGAGATACCCAATATGGCTGTAGTTTGTAAGCGAGAATACAGAACTTGAGATTTGCACTCCGCCAAAGCAGAAGGTATATTAATCAAGTGTCTTCCCTTTTTTCCATTAATATATTGCACTCTTGAAATTCACTGATATTTTCACCGAATCGACTTTTCCCTTCAAGAAATCATTTATCATTTGCTTCCAAAATTTTCTCGTGTGTAAATTCAATTTTGCGTAACAATACATAAGCCTTTTTTATTTGAAAAATTTGGAAATATGTACGAGCTTTCAAAAAAGATTGGAGGTAATTCTTAGATTTAACTTTGTCTGGCACATGGCCACAAGTGTAGGGCATTTATTGGAGATCAAACTCACTACAGTTGTGATGATCAGAAAGACTTGGTCGCTAAATAATACTCTACGACGAAGTGCCCGAAATCTGGACAATTGTTCCTCTCTTCAAAGCATGTACCAGTTATATTTCTAATCTTAACAAAGATAACGGAAAGGTTATATTTCGAAATCCTCTGCTAAAGGCAAAGTGTGCCTTTGTTTTGTAAAATTCTAGAATTGTACGTTCAACATTACCTTCCCTTGCATTGCTTTGGACAAGAGTATATTTCTATTTTTTATCGTGCATTAGGAGCGTTTGCTTCTAATCAACTTAATTAAAAATTATCGGTTTTGGTTGCATTGCGACATCTATAGTATCAGGGAGCATTTATAGAAATTTTCAAGTATGCATATTGTTGTTTATTTTTTTAACATTGGAGAGGGAAGTAAATAAGCAATATTTTCATATTTTTTTCCATCTTGAGAAAGATAAAACTGCCTCTGAAACGCAAGAAAAGGGATTTGTGCAGTTGGGTACCATGAGTGATGAAATGTGGTACATGGCAGAAAATAGTACAATGAAACAGTACATACGTTGTTCAATAAAACTAATCTCGAAAAAATGAATGTCGAAATCCAGTCCAAATTGAAGTTGACTTTCTCCCCGTAACAATTCTCACAATTTAGGGGAATAAACTCATTGTCTATCTACACCGTCACGTTGAATCAAACTGATATAGGAAATAAACATTTCCCAGCTGTGATTAGAAATCATGACGAATTGATTGCGATGCGATTCTCTTATCAACTGAGCCAAGCTGACAAGCATCATTTATCAACGAATATACCCGATATATATACAATACAAAAGTTGCAGTAATCATCTTTATTTGGGATAGAAGAAGGAGTGAGTTTTGACCCTGCAGCAGCCAGGCTTATTTATCTTTTATTTCATCTAATAAACCAAGCAAACGTTCTATGTTACCCAATATTACTCCCATTTCTTGAAGTTCAATTTCTTTCCAGCTTTTCTCAAAGGACTCCCATGTCGTTTTCGGTTCTTTTATGTTTATCACCGCCATTGATGTATGTTTTAAAATTGTACTCCGATTTAAAGAAAAATGACAAAAAACGGGAGTGCCAATAAAATTTTCGTTTTTTTTTTTGTCTCTAACAAAAGATCATTGTAGGGCTTAGGTATTCAGCTAAAAATATAATTAGTACAGCCATTTCAATTTCTAAAAAAAAATTAAACTGATAAATAATTTCTTTTTCTTTTTTTTTTTCAACTTTCTTTGACTAACTTTGGGAATATATCACAGCGAATTTTTCTAATAGGACTATTAAGGACGTTTGAATGTGTAGGGATCTTAGAGAATGTACTTCTGGGAGTCATCTATACCTACAAGATCCAAATGACTTGATTTTCAAAATGTAAGCAAGAAGTGAAAATTCGAAAAATTCTGCATCTTCCAGTTTGTACGTATATTAGCACGCAATTTATTCTTTTTAGAAGTTGTTAGAGGTTACCAGATGAAACCTGTTCATTTTAGACTTAATGGCACTCGCTAAAGTACGTATGCAGTTGTTAACCTCCGAAAAGAGAAGGATTCTCTCACTTTATGGTGAATGTCCCAGCTTCAAAACCATTAAGAAGAATCTGAAAAAGAGCAGTTTAGATATTATATTGACCAATATTTGCAGAATCAGAAGAGAGGATCAAACGCCAGAAAAACTGGATATGGGAGAAAAAAAAAGCCGTGAGTTCAAGAGATAACTGGAAACTGGACCAAATTTCATGTACCGGTAGGAAGCAGGCCATTATTCTTTTATTTAAGAATTTTACTTTCAGTGAAAAAAACGTGTCTCCTGACATATCAAAGAGTTTGTACAAAGAATCAGGCATTTCCACCAGAGTCTACACAGGACAGTCTCTGTAATCAAAGAAAAACATTGCTGATGGAGAGAAATATATTAACATCGACAAAGACAATGGTTCATTTCTTCCGTTATATCATCTTTCCTGATGAATCAATATTTTCCATGCTTCCATATAGGCATCAGTAGTTATGCAAAGAAGTGCTGAATAATTCAGAGGAGACTGATTTCAACCAACAAGAATTTTAGGTTGTTGTGGCAAAATGGCACGGGTATGTTTCATCAGCCAAGGTCTTAAACCACTGATTATCTGTAATGAAAGTTATAAGATTGAACAAATTGAAAGAGAAAAGCAACAAACATCTGATTCCATCCATCCAAAAGTGTCCTCATATCAACAATATACCAACAGGATGATACTCCTGCTCATTCGGTCAAATCAATCATTTTTCCCCAAGATAATGAAATGTAGATTTTTGTTTTTAGAATTCAATCATTTGTTATTTTGTCGAGATGTCTCGCTTTCTTTTCAACTTTACTTGGATGTAATCCTAAAAAGAAGGGTGTATAACCAATGCATCCCCCCAATAGTCACTTATGGAGCTGAAACATGGAACCTAACCAAATGACAGATCCAGAAATTGAGAACCATGCAACATGCACTTGAGAGAATTATGCTGGGCTTCACATGGAGAGACTTCAAGACAGCACAATACACCTGGGAGAAGAGAAGAGTCAAGGAGATCATAGAATCCATTAAAAATCTCAAATGGCAATGGGCTGGCCATGTTGTAAAAATGACAGACAACCGATGGACATCACGTCTCACAACATGGATCCCCTGAGATCACATGCACAACTGAGGCCGGCAGTATATTAGATGGAGAGATGAGCAAGACAAATCCAGAAAAGACTGGCTCTGCAACGCCCATGATAGAGAAGTATGGCGAATCCTGGGGAAGGTTAATGTCCAACGACGGACGTTGAAGGACTGATGATGATATTTTTGTTTTGACCTCAGAAGTCACTAGAACACGAAGAAAATTTGCTGAAAAAATCAAATCTTAACTAGGTCGTTTCAGAAACCAAGTTTCATTATTCGCAGCAATTCATGGTACAAGTAGGGATCCGTATTGTTATTGAAATTTTCTGATTGTACGATAAACAAAATGAAAAAAAAAATGATAGATTCCAATTGAAGATGTAGTGAGTATTACAATAAGTTGTTAGAAAACATAACTTTTGTTTTTTTTATTAAATTCGAAATCTAATAAATGATTTTATTTCAACAAAAAAGCACATTTAAAAATATCAAATCTTTGGCTGGTGTCCCATTTTAAAGAACTGCTGCGTACATTCATATTTAACTCTATGATCACAAGTATATTTTAATCAACTGAAACAAGAGTCAGGATACCCACTGTATAGCTATTATCAGCAAGTTATTTTCATAGACAAGTCCTCAGTGTGTTGAATTTGATTGCTAGAATGAACTAAGATTTCTAAATTACATAGTCCTGAGTCGATTGCAAATGATTTCAATATTGAATAAATCTCCATATAAGACTTATACACATTTCCTTTTTTTAAATTTCTAATGATATCAGTACTATACTTTTGAAACATACTTATCCAAACGGATTTAATAATAGTTCTCTATATATACGGTCGTGCTGATTTTTGACCGAGACACTTGGGGTAATCCAATCCTAATTTCGATTTAAGGCATGGCTTTTGATTTTCAAACAATAAGTATTGCATAATTCAAGATACAGAAACAAAAATGCGTCGATAGTATCTTGGGAAAATGAAAACCACAGGAAAAAGAATACAGTGAAGTTAGCAAGTTATTTTTTTTTATAATAAAACATCGAAATAAAAATGCTTTTATTCAAATGTAAACTGATAAGATTTTACGGGAATCTCGGTTGAGTTAGAATAGTTGAAAAACTTCTGGTGATAAAATAAAACTTTTATGCTCTTATCAAATAGAATTTTTGCCTCCTTCAAGATATTTCGAGTTGATAAAAATAGCGTTTCTTGTAGTTTTGAAAAAAAAGGAACTCCAGGAACAAATTGTAGCAACCTGTTTGCAAATGCCAACGCGTTTTTCTCAGATGTAAATAATAGAATAAAATGCCTGTTCAGCAGAAGAAGTCATTTTAAAAACGTATTCATTTATAAATTACTCTTGTAAATAGAGACTTTTGCGTGTAAATGCATGCACAATAGCATATAAAATCTATTGCATTTGTACTTGAATTTATACATGTATATATACAGATAGGTTCTTATGAATGAGGTAAAAATACGAAAAACATTTTGAAATAAAACAATTGTTTTTTCTTTCTCCTCGGGTTTTTTTTGTACACCGATATTTTCTTTGCCAAGAGAATGTCCTTTTTCCCCTGCCAAAAGTTTGTGGTTTGCTTTTTATTTTTGCTTCATTTAAAATGCAAAATATTTTCTTTTAATTTTTTTCTCGATTTCTCACCAACTCCTGTGAGCAGAAGGTATAATATTTTGAAAACAGTGTGAATGAATCATTCTCTTCTGTCTTTAATTAGTTGGGGTATATTGACAGTCAGCATTCTTGACGAACGGAAGGAAAGGAAACAATGAAAGAATTTATAACCAGAAACATCGTAAAGATGCTAGAGATGTTTTTTTTTTCAGTGATTATTTATTCTTCTTCTGCTGCTGTTTCTTACACCTCTCCTCTGTTGCTGGCCTTCTTCTTCTTCTTCTTCTTCTTCTTCTTCTTCTTCTTCTTCTTCTTCTTCTTCTTCTTCTTCTTCTTCTTCTTTCACTTCTTTCTTCAAACTTCTAATCTTGAAAAGATGTTCTTGAGGATTCCAATTAATGGACATGAATGAAAAAAGTCGACTGCCTTATGTACATAGATGACATAACGTTGTTCACAAAATCTCAAAAACGAACAGGAAACACTGATGAAAACAGTTAATAACAAAAGTGATGATCTATGAATATATACTTCTATCGGTGTAAAGAAATGCTCTGTATTAGTGATGCACAATGGAAAACGCGTAACAACAGAAGGAATAGAACTACCACACAACAAAACAATCAGGGAATTCACCACAAAGATTAAAAAAAAAACAACGTTGCAATACATGGATGCAGGTCGATAAAACAGAAGAGAAAGGGGAAAAAGAATAGGTTAGAATAATACAATAGTATTAGAAACAAAACTGAATAGATGGAATTTAATGGATGAATATGTAGACAGTATCAACAGCAAGGAATCCAGAACACTACCAAGGCTATACAAAAAAGAAATTTCATTTATGAGTCGACTCACTAGAAAGTTGATAATGTATAAGACTGTAGACCTAAGAGATGTTACCAACAGCCTCTATGTAAAGAGAAAAGAAGGAGGAAGAAGACTCACCAGCATGGAAGATTATGTTCCAAATGGGATTTGAAAAATGCCATAACATGAGTTTTTATCAAATCAACATTTTATTTACATTTTTAGGCATCCCTCTGTTATTATGTTTTGGGAAATTCAAACGGAAATTTTATATCTTAAATTTCAAAATTGTTTTCAATTTTGATTTTTATTTCATTCAAATTACAATTTTTCAAAAAGTTGGTTTGATAAAAAAAAAATCAAATCGATAGAAAGCTTCAAAAGAATGTTGTTTGGATTAGAAGTCATTTCGATGAATAGTCGTTTCGATAAAAAGTTGTTTCGACAAAAAAGTCGTTTCAATAAAAAATCATTTAAATGTAACGTCGTTCGATAGAAAGCTATAGCAGTACTGCGAAGTACGTTCAACAGAAAGGGAAAAAATCTTGAAAATGGTTCGAAATAGTAAAGAAACAAATATTATGATGTGTCTAGGTAAAATTGATTAGGTTTGTCACGAGATATAAGCTTTCGTTCAATTCCTGTTCGGTGCAGTCTAGAGAAAATTGCTACCGGAAGCACAATCCCATAATTACGAGGATCGAACCCAGTACAAAAATATCGGTCAGGGAAACTTGCTCCGTAGCCAAGATTCCGGAGTAGACGCCCAATGTTGTGAAATGGTTGGAGAGTTTGTCTCGCTAGTGTAGCAAGCTAGAACCTCAGTAGGTGTACCACTTCTGGGGGTCATGTGCAAGTCTCAGCTAAGCTTGGTTGACATTTTGTGTGCCTCACTGAGGAGCAATGGTTAACAAGGCAATTTCTCATGGTATCACTGCTGCAATGAGTTCGATCCTCGCACCCTACGGTTGTCAGCAAGCTGCGCAGATGACGCTCCGGGTAGTTGCGACAAAAACTCACTGAAATTAAGATGTAAGAAATACTCGTCGAAGAAATAATAACAGGCAAAATTTCATCTAATAAGTTTAAAACTGAGTCCAATTAAAAAAAATACTCAATTTCTCAATTCATCACATTGTATTTTGGATGATTTTTTTCGTCTTATTTTTGATGCAATAATTTTCATTCCAGACGTTTTAACGTGTATCAACTTGAAAAATCAATTATAAACAATTAGTTTTATCACAGAAACAAATGTTGACAAATGTTGCCGCATACTGTCGAAAATTGTGTAAACAAAGTATCAGATTTTCAACAGAGTTTATCATTTTTCATATTTTCATTTGTGAAGCAAACGTAAGACATTAAAATACTGATACGTATAGAACGTGGAATTTCCTGCGTGAAAATTCCAAATCGCTTCAGAATTATTTTTCCTTCTCACGACAGTTTAGTTGTGGAGCCTAACTTGTCCAGCTTCTTGGGAAAAATTGGTTCGTTACTCCAAACTAGTGAGCCTCGAACTTTATTGTATGACAGCACACTTAAAAAATGTACGCAAACAGTCCAGGTCTTCACATTAAAATACAAATATACTTTGATATATATCAGGTTATAATTAGAGCATAGAACTTTACAATGAAAAAAATGTCGATGACGAAGTCAATGAATAAGACTTTCATATCAGCTCACTTATCGCTTCCTTTTCCTTTTCGCTAAAGAGATCGAGACTTAAGAAAATCTAGTGATAAAACCACTACATAGGCAACTCATTTACAGAAGCTGTACACACATTATTCCCTTGAAACATTCAAGGCTCGAAATACTAGTTTTCGTATATTTAAGATTTTTCACCCGGCACACATGGAAGATAGTTGGGGCGCACTATTGTGCCGTGGCATACAATTTGAGAACAACTGCTCTGAACACAGGCAAATCCGCAATTGCCGCTTTCGCATCTGTTAGTTTTCTTTGTCAATTTCTGTTTCTACTCATCTCATGTAGAGTCTATTAATACAAAGCATCATCGACACTGAATTCAATTTTGAAATTCAATAGGCTATAACTATTGCCCAGTAATTCGGTTGATTGAAGTCCTAATGATATTTAAACAAGCATGCATCTATAAATCCAATTGTTCGCTTTAATTATAATTAACAGTCTGCTGGGACAATCCGATGCAGTTGCCGAAAAAAAAAAAAAATAATGCCCTGTTTTCTTTTCTTTGACGCGGATATTATCCATTTGTGTACTAACAAAACGTGCGATTGGACGTATCCGAGAAAATCGCATAAACCATCTCAAAATAAACTAATTACGAAACACAATTGCCAAACACGGTGAATGCGTATCGATGCAGCGCCCTCTATCTGCAAGCTTTATCATTATTGATAGCGAACGCGTAGTATTGTATTTCTCTTTTCCGGTCGTAATATAAGAGATAATTCCATTCGCTTTGAAAAATATCACAGTGGAGGCAGTTTGTATAGCGATCGTTATTAGTCTGTGTTATGAAAATAGCCGTATGTATATTGTGAATATGTAAAAATACAATATTTTCACTGAATACATTGGGACCATCATACATTTTACACTAACGAGACTGGCCGTTGAAGAGAAGTAAATCTGGCTTCAAAACTAATCTTCGAATGCTAAGGCGACAACATAACGGCCGTCTGATATTGACTTCCAATCTTAAGAATAAGGTATCCGTCCTATTCTGAGACCCGTTCAAGGTATTTTTCAAAGTTGTAGTAACGATTTTTAATGATCTACCAAGAGGGAAAACCACCTTCTGTCTCAATAGACAATGGAGCGCCCCGGAGAGGTCAACTGAGGGCCTAAGCATGGGCAAAACGTGTGGAAATCCTCGACAGAATTCCTTTCTCAGCCTCCCTAATGCAGAGCACGACGCACTCGCCACCAGTCGGCTGCAGGAACTGCCAGAAGGAAGTCAGAGTTTTTATCTAACTGCCTTAAAGGGACCCCACTTCTTGGTTTGGAATTGTTGTTCTCCTAGACTGATTGCCTTTCAAAGGCTACAGAGTCCAGGTATTAAATATTGAAACAAACTCATCTGCTGATTTAAACTGACTGCTATATATAAAATACTTGTCGATATCTATAAGACAAGAGGTCGATGATTCTATTCGTTCCACATGGACTATTTAAGGAAAATACATTTTTCATTTTCCAAAATATTCATTTGAATTCTACCTCTGAATTCTTAATTCATTGAGTTGGTGAATGCACTGAAATTAATCAATCATATCACTGTGACAACATCCTTTTAATTCTCATGAGAGTCAACTCTAAAATCCTCACTGCATCTTATAAAGTAACATATGGTTCAATTATTAGATTAATGTTTTATATTTATTCAGACTAGCTTGGACTGCCCCCTTTGGGCGGGTTCTTAGCTAATTTTATGTAAGACGCCCAGTAATTAAATACAGGTTTCAGAAAGATCAAAAGTAAAAATAATTCATCATACAGTCGATTGTTATTAACAATCTTTTTTATCAGCACTTTGTTTATACTTGATTGAATTAATCGAATATTGTAGACAAAGAAAGTATCTTTCATTTACATACAAAATAAAAAGCCTACATAAAGACGGGGGAATCAATCTATCTGAAGTAGTTTCGTTTACGTCCTTATATAAAATCCACTAATAAGAGGGTATATCAAAACGGTCGTTCTATAACTCTGAACAAAATTTATCATCGTCATCATCATCATCATCATCAGTCCTTTGACGTCCGTCGTTGGACATAGACTTTCCCCAGCATTCGCCACAATTCTCTATTATGGGAGTTGCAGAGCCGGTATTTTCTAAATTTGTCCTGTTCATCTCTCCGTCTTGTATTTTGTCGGCTTCGGTTTTGCATGTGATCTCTGGGGATCCATATTGTGAGTCGTGATGTCCATCAGTTCTCAGTCATTCTTGCAACATGGCCTGCCAATAGCCATTTAAGTTTTCTAATAGATTCTATGATGTCTCTGACTCGTGTTTTCTATCTGTTTTCTCCCAGATATATTGTGATCTTTTCATGTAAGGTTGAGCATGATTCTCTCATGCACACATTGCATACTTCTCAGTTTGCAGGTCTGTCTCTTGGTTAGGTTCATTGTTTCAGCTCCATAGGTGACTATCGGGAGGATGCATTGGTTGTATACTCTTCTTTTTAGGATTATCGGGATTGGCTTGTTTTTGAAGGTTGAGCTTGCTCTGCCAAAGGTTTGCCATCCAAGGGTGATTCTTCGCTTGATCTCCTCCTCTTTCGTGAGTTTCAGAGAGATTCGCTGACTTAAGTAGATATAGTGGTCTACTTTCCTAAGTTTTGCATCTTCGATTTTAGCAGTTATGTCCTCATTCTCAATGTGATCGTTACACATATATCATCAAATAATTCAATATCAAGATAAATATGTCTGAATTTCTGAGATGTGGAGTTATCAAACTTTGCACAGATGCATTCGAACTGGAATACTTATATTGGTTGTGATAGTTACAGTTGTAGTTGTACCTTCGGCCTTCTTCAGGTGCTGGATCAGTGGGAAAAGGAAAAGAGACATCACAAGAACGAACTCACCAAGAAAAATTAACTGGTATAAGATATCCCTTAACATGGACAGCGGAATGATAAACAATCTACTTCTGTTGGTTGAATGATGGGTTTGGTTCGAAATTTCCAGAAGGTTACCAAAAAACGACAGGTACCTGAAGAAAGCAGGAGGGAACAACAGTCGAAACATGTCAAACTTGAAGAGAACACCAAGTCGAATGGATCAGAGTATCGACAAGTTATGAAGTGAATAAAAATTGCTATCTTTTTTATTCTTCCTTCATACATCCTTCCGACCTGCATTTGCATACATAAAATAGTCAAAATGAACTCACCAAACTGTAACAATCATTATTGGCCCTATGATCTATCATTCGGAGATGTTAAGTCAAAAATAAATATTAATAATTCTATTTGAATATATTGTTGAAGTGTCTCAGGCTTGAGAATATCGCTGGTGGCTTGATAAAAATTTTTCTTTGAAATTGTTGTTTTTATTAGAAAAAAAATTATTTTGTATTAATTTTGACTAATTTTTTTTTTACCTTTATCTTAATGGTATAATTTATTTTTTTACAACAACTCCACTAGAACTGTCACTCTAGGCAGTGAATAAGCGGTAGAGTGACGTCCCAAGTTGAGTTTTAAAGTTGAAAGTAAGATGAAGATATAAAGTAGTCTGAATTAATACAATACTCCATCTGATGATAAAAATATTACAGTACTCCATCTGATAATGAAAATATGAAAAATAAAATGACATCAATTTTGTTTCGAACTGACCCAAGAAATCTTGATTCATTAGCCCTTTTCCAGTGTTTTAATTGACCCCCCCCCAGCATGGCATGCTGCCAAAAGAGGTTGGTTATATGATGGTTTCTATTGAGTGACTAACCAGACCTGTTTTGTTGCGTATTTGCTTTCTAAGTTCTTATAAGTTTTAATTTAAGTATATGAAATTCATGAAAAGTATTAATTCTACAAAAGGCAAGCTAAGCTTATGAATATTAATTCAATGAAATTTTCGTCTTATATTCCTTATATCAGATATCCTTTGGGTTAGTGAGGATTTGAAACATTGAGTATTTTAAAATGTTCACTGTATTGAGCAAATACGTCAAAATCTATCTTTCTGTACACTTTAAAAAAATTGATAAATACTTTGATTATGATTTGCATATGTTTACGATCTCATCGTTTCACCAGTTCAGAATTTCTACTTACTTCAAAAAAAAAAAAAATCTTCAGGGAAATAACATATTTATCTGAATAACTATTTTTCTGCTAATGTTATGAAAACGATCCAATGCATCGCATGAGCGTAAAGTATCGTATGCATCTGATATAATGATTAGTATTATATGAACAAACCATATTTTTCTTTCTGTTTTGGCTATGACCGGCTTGTGTATTCGTATTTATTACCTGTTATTACCAGTAAATTATTTGGACGCTGATAAATGTACAACCCCGGAAATGAGTTTTATGAGAGGGAAAGGTGATTATCAACAAAGGGGAGGAGAATAACGAGATGATGGCTGTAGAAAATGGATAAAACAGAGATGTAGTTATCGTTTAAATAAGACGTTACAGAAGGTGTGCAAAAGACTCTCACGCCATCCGCAAAGGCAATTCTAATATTTTATTAGCCAATATAATTATTGTTACTTTCCTTTCTCTAGGCTTCTCCACTATAATTCCATAGCGTGTGGGTATCTTCAGTTCCATTTTTTTCACCGTGTTTCAGAGATCTCTATAGGTACCTTTAATACAGTATTTAGACGTAGAAAACGTGTAAAGATTATGTGTTTGAGATAATATTGCTTATTACAATAACCATGTCTATTTGATGGGTACCAAGTCAGGATTTGATGGGTACTTACCGAGTCAAGTTTGCTTCCTGAATAGTAGATCATCAAAAAACATTATCATGTTAGTTTTGAGCACTCTCGCACTCGGAGCCGTAATACAGGTTGGAGAAGTTCGATTGGAAAAGATTGGCCGGAGCCTAGGGAATTTTACCTGTATTCAATTTCGCCATGAATCTTGGAAGCTCCATAAAGAAGCGTGTTGAAACGGTTCTCTTGTACTTGTCCAAAGTATAGCAGAATCCCCGACAACATTTGACGCGGTTGATAGGTTAAGCTTCAAGAATGAAAGGAATAGAGAAATTAAAAGGCAGACAACAATTGTTCCGACGCATTCTTTGTTTGTTTAAAAGTAGGTTGCATTTTTTATGAAGTCCTCGTGTAGGAAACCCTTTTAATTTGCTTGCAAAAAAGTAGGTTTTAACCTGAGACACCTTTCAGATTTTAATATAGGACACCCTTTCGAACGGAGTTCATGAAAGCTTTTGGTGGAAAATCAATTAAAGATATTGATAGTATGTAGATTTTGAGTTGCTTGCAAAAAAGTCGCTTTCAATCTGAGCCACCATTTTGAATGGAGTTCATAAAATTTTCTGTTGGTGAATCAATTAAAAAATATTTTTTATGATGATTCGTCGTTGCTTGTATATGATATCAGTTTTATAATGAGACATTCTTTAGAATGCATCAGGCAGTAAAGAACCTGGTTATTTTTGGAGACATATAAATTATGATTCAATCTTATCATAATCGGACGGCCTTCATAGGAATAAAGGAGTAAAGGCTGAGGTAAAGTCCTACCAGCCCGAAAAGAGATGTTATAACTGATAGATAGTTAGCTATTGTTGATATTCACCACAGAATTAAGTGCATTGAAAAGGAAAGGAGATTATTTCAAAGTTTAACATGGTTATATAAAATGAATGCTGTTTTAGTAGATAGTTAACTGGTTGATTGATACTAGTAGCTCAGGGAGAAATGCTTTTCTACGTGCTTTCACATAGTTCACAGTCACATGAAAGACACTATTATATTTAATTGAGATTCAGTCATTCCCCAATCGGCCGTATTTATGCGTCTACAAGTCGTACAATGGATAAGTTACTTCTATCAGCTTGTTGAGTAGTGATCACTAAGAAAGTCCGTAATTTTCAGAGAACAAGTGTTTATGCTACCGGTCACAGATTAAAGGAGAGATTCAGCATAAACTTTCATTGTGAATTGTATCCCTCACTAAAATCTGTTGTGGGAGATGTTTGAGTTTTTTAGACATAGTAAGGAGCAAATATTTGAATTTTCAGCCCTGTAGCCCCAATGTGGCTGGTATGCATAGCACATACATACATACAAACATACATACATACGTTTATGGCCAGCTAGCCAGCCAACCTATGCTGAGATTTTTGTTAACGGTTTTTAATAACGAGACAAAAATAAATTCATTGTATAAACTAATAATTATTCCATATTTAAATACAGTAGTTTTTTTTTTTAATTTTTAGATAAAAGTTGTGATTTTATTGTTTAAAAAAGATTAGTTTCTCTATTTGCCCATAAAAAAACGAAGTCAAATTACTACTGTTTGCATCGTTGAGTCTCTTTTCAGTTTCAAAAGACTCTGTGAGACCTGCGAGATTATCGTATAATTCATTTCTTTCATTCGATTTTCTGTCTACATTAGCTGATTTTACCAATAAAACGAAAAATAAGTTGCTTTAAGCAAGCGAGTTGATTGAATTTAATAAAACGCTACTAGTTCGGAAAAAATCGATAATAATAACAATGAACGCTGAAAATGAATTAGGATAGAAATTTATTGTTATTCACAAATTTGTTGCTGATCCCTTCGCCTTAATTACCTCTAACTTGGAAACAATGTGCATATTACAGTGAATACATTGGTAAGGTGAGTTGCTTTCTGCATAGAACAAACATGTATTTACGCGTTAGCCTGTTACGGTGACGCTAATTCACATTGCAGCATTTGCCTTCCACTGCTACGACAGTCCTATGTTTTAAAGTGTCAATAAAAGATTCATATTCTATTATCGATATTCAAGTAGCTTCAGCATTGGCATTACTCTCTTTCTAAAGGTTGATTCTGATCTATCTATCTATCTATCTATCTATCAATTTTCAGGCCTCATTTTTCTTTTTCCAATCATTCCGTCTAAAGCTTTGACTTATTTGGGAGATCATTGTCTTGTCGGAATATCCAATTTCTAGTCATGTGAAGATTAATGTTTTGCAGTGGCCTTCGCACTCACCTGGTCTAAATCCAACTGAAAATATGTGGTGTGAATTAAAGTGAATGTTTTGAAAAAGAAATCCCCAAAACACACCAGAATTTTAAAAAGTTCAGCTAAGAGGAATGGAATGAAATTTCCACCGAAACTTGTCAAAAGTATTTGGTTAACTACCCTAAACGTTTGGCAAAAGTAATCGAACAGAAAGAATTCAAAATACATTACTGCTGTTCGATTGTTCGTGGTATGATTTTATCGTACGAATACTCTTTGTTCATGTGTTTTTCAAATACTGTTACAGAACTCCTCCAATTATAAACGTATGTACTACACATTTTGTGTGTAACATTGACTATGCTGTCTGTATTTTAGTTATGACAATTCAAACTTAGCAGAGCAACCATAAAGAAAGTTATTGGATGAAACATTCAATTTTTCAAACCATACGAATACTTATGGCCCCCACTGATTGGTTGATCGATATGACCAGACTGAGATTATCTATCTATCTATCTATCTATCTATCTATCTATCTATCTATCTCAGTCTATTTATATCTACATTTATATCTTTATAGGTCTATTGATACAGATCTATCTCAGACTATTGATATCTATCTAGTGTGTATTTTGGGGGATGGGGTGAGGGTTCAAGCAGGGGTGCTTGTACGAACTACATGTGCGTAAGGAAAACATGCAGGGCCAACTCTTGAGGCGACATCACTTAAGGCGATGATCGAAAGTTTGATTTTGTCGTACGTTTTCTGCCTTTTAGATATCTTTCTAGCAGAATAATAAAGCACGATCTTCCGACGCAATCATATCCCTAAATATTCATACATTATTTGTGTGCTATTAGGTGCACGTACCTGCCTATGTCATTATGCATTGTATTTGCACTTCGACCAACCGAATCATAAATATAAACATTTAGGTAAATAAAAGTAAAAAATTAATGATGATAACGATTTACAATACTTCACCAAGTAGAAAATAACTGATAAAACATGTATTTTCCCTTAGCAAAATTCTATCTCGCTGAAAATAACTACTGTAGGTGCCCCACATGTCTTGTTCTATGCTTAGCTCAATTTAGGGCGCCTCGCCGTGGAGTAATTTTCAGCAAGTAAGTCTTGCAGACAATTACTACTGTAGTGAGTTCGGTCTTCGTTTGCCCCATGCCAGACTGAGCAAAGTTTCGTAAATAAACGGAAGCCGCTATTGGAGACTTTCAAATTAGAGGCTGATAGTTTGTCTAATGTTTTTTGAAACGAGGGAATATTATTATGTAAAGTTTTGTGCGGATGTTCGTCCTCATATTAATTCATTTTTCATACCGTTTACATTAAAAAAAACAAAGTTACTTTGGATCAAAGAAAATATTTGGAAATTAGCCTATGAGATATCAACTTTTGAAAGGTTATTTCCCCTCTTACTCTTTTTCTAGGAATATTAACACGAGTGACCCGCCCCTGTTTTCAAGCAAAACCAATGGCAGCCATTACAACTGATCGTGTCCGACGAAGACGTTTTTGACACCCCCACACCCCAAAAAATGTCCCCCAATAACGTCAACTCCAGACAACGGATTATTAACACGAATAGCGACCAATAACTGTGTTTGAAACAAAGAACAAAAACAAAAAAAAAGCAAAAAAAACGATCACACCCTGATTATCAAACCCTCCCCGCCTCGATAATCGGAAACACAATCACTCATCACCTGAAGTGGTCCTTTGGATACAAAGGCCGAAACGTTGAGTTGAAGATTGAACCAAAACGAGGGGAAAAAAGTCTGCATAAAACTTTACATTGAGTCTGATAGTTTCTAATAATTCAACAATGGAATGAAATATGAACATCAACTGATGTTTTGAAAGCTTCTTATAAATTCTCGTACAGAAAAAAAAGTCTCGGAAAGTTTTTGGTCGATGGCCAATCCAAATTTACACAGCTGCAGACGTATGAACGTTATCTCAGATTCTTTGGCTTTAAAAAAACATTCGTAGAAAAACAAAACAAGTAAAATGGTTGGTAATCTATTGGAACCAAGTCCAAACCATATGATTCCTTAGAATTGACGCAGCATGGAAATATAACAAACTAAATCTGGCAGTCTTGTTAGTTTCTGATTTCACGTCTTTACCTAAATCCATTTGCATATAAATAGTGTTTGATTGCTTAAGAAAGGGAGGTAATTACAGAACTCTCAAAATCCAAGCTGCAGTCTTTTCTGTTCTTTATATATTTTTCTAGGTTCCTGTTTTTCTATTAATTCAAAGTGACTTTGAGGTTAAATGCCATATTCAGACAGATTACTCTATTTCCTCTCATAATTCTAACTTGTTATTCTTTCATATATATATATATATATATATATATATATATATATATATATATATATATATATATATATATATATATATATATATATATATTGGGAGACAGAGGGAAATTATATAAATGGATAGAAAGGAAAAAAGAAAGAAAGAAAGACGTGTATAACAAAGACCAACTTCAGGCAGATTTGCATGGGATAGATTTAGGGACTGCTGGTTACTTGAGATAAAGTGAATGAGTTAGTGACTGACGTATATATATATATATTTCCAAAATCCGCTTAGGTTGGGTATTCAACCATAGAAATTACGTTTACTAACAACTAGTTTCCACCGTTTCCTTGAGATTTATACGTCGATCTCACATGGATACTGCACACAAACGTTCGTATGCACTGTTCGAACTTTTAAGGTAATGCCACACACATACACACATACGCACACGCACACACATGCTTATTCGTACACGCATATCTTTTATTTTGATCCATGCTACACTCTTAGTCTGGTCAGCAGTTCCAACAAGTTTAAAATACAATAAAATTCTTCAAAGAATTTGTTGAATCAATTTACTTGAAAGGTTGCATAAGATCATAGAAGGATACGGGATATACTTTGACGACTTAATAATGGTGCGATGAATCTATATGAATAAAAAATTTCACCTTCTGATGAGCGAATATATATATATATATATATATATATATATATATATATATATATATATATATATATATGCGATGCTCTTCCATAGGAATAAAGCTCTCTGATGGATGGGGAATATACGCTAAAATAAATGTATCGCTTATATTCAACGTTACTGACTGTCCAGTTCCATAGTGCATGTAGGATTCCGGACTCCGGGTCTGAAGCGAAGGTCTCAACCCTGCCTCGTGGTACTGGATGGGATAATGGATAGTCTATAGCCACACTGAAGAGTTGTAATGCAACGAAACAGCTGTCTGTGGATGACACAATAATATATATATATATATATATATATATATATATATATATATATATATATATATATATATGCGAGTATGTGTGTATGTGTGTGTGTTTGAAGTGCAATATCTAAGGGGAAAAAGGAATTAAAGCTTTCAGCTTTATAAAAAAAACATCCCTTCATATTTGACCTCATGAAAAGAGTAAAACATTCTCTTCACTGTGGACCCCTTTTTGACTCCTCAAAGGAATGGGGCGTCTCCTTTCATCCGCTAATAGGGGAAAAGATCCCTTTCACGTTCGATCCCAGAAAGGGAATAACATTTTCATAAAAAGGGGAAAATATCCTGTCTTACATACCATGGATCAAAACTGAAAAGAGACTGAAGATATAAATCAAGAGGATATGGATTAGTATTATGTACATTATGTATATTGAATAGTAAAGTAAGGGCCAAGTTCAGCAGTGTAGTTACATTGTAGACAGAACGCCCCATCTAAAACCTTGTTTACTTTTCTCAAAACCTTATACTTTAAAAACTCACTCTGGGTTTATTCAGTATGCATGCCAATGACTGCGCCCAAGTTCTCGTAATTTCTACAGCACGATATACAGATAGACGGCGTGACACCTCTTACAAATACAGATGTATATATACTTTCTGTACATTAGCGCACGCAAGCACACACACACACACACACACACACATATACAAATATATATATATATATATATATATATATATATATATATATATGTGTATATGTGCATACTTGCAGGCGTATATACTTGTTTATAAAAGATTTAAAACCAACAAGAATTAAATCAGTCACATTCTGGAAACTTCTGTTTGAAAAAATAATATCAATAATCTGAAGGACTATTTACAACTAAAACAAAAGATTGGTAACATAATCGTACAAACCCCGTTGTCAGCGCTTTATAAGAAAAGAAAAGGAAAGTGAAGAAAAAAGAAGAAAAAAAGTTCCCTAGCAAAACGAAAATCTCACCAAGAATGTATTTTTAGTCAACAACAGGGAGAGAAGGACACACAACTTTTTGCTTACATTCGCTGGATGGGAAGGCGCAATATTGTTGAAGACGTAGTGATTCGATAGAAGGTCACGTGACTTGAGAGAGCCAAGAAAACAGGAATCTGTAACCGCAAAGCAGCAGTACGTTGGAAACAACGCCAGGGGGGCGAGCAAAATGAAGTGACCAAGACAATGCGGTTATGTATTCATTATTCGCAGTCTCTGGTCTGTAAAAATGACAAACAAGCTGGTCATTCTGTGGCCAGAAGTGTCCGGTCGTGCAAAAAGAAAAATGGCCGGTGGCCACTCGGTCAGCAGACGCGGTTTGCGTTCGGTAAGAAACAAAAGAACTCGCCGAATATGATGAATACGTGAGTATGCATACACATACTGCATTAAACGACAAATACGCATGCACTGATGTGTACACGCCAATACGAACACATACTTACGGTAAGATACGTAAAACCGACCAAACGCATTCATTGAGAACTCAATGTAAGTATTCCCACAAAATATACACTAACTCTCACCCTACCAAAGCACACATGCATGCGCACACTAACACTGACACGCACAAAACATTCGATGAGAGTACATATTTTGAAACTTATGTTCGCTTATACATACGAAGAGGGCCCGGAAAGTATTCAGCCATGTGATATGAACCGAAAAATAGCCTACCT
This sequence comes from Thysanoteuthis rhombus, assembly GCA_963457665.1. Classification (NCBI taxonomy): domain Eukaryota; kingdom Metazoa; phylum Mollusca; class Cephalopoda; order Oegopsida; family Thysanoteuthidae; genus Thysanoteuthis; species Thysanoteuthis major. Next base: position 36,015,516 of record OY735213.1, on the reverse strand, counting down.
AGGACAATTGCTCCTTTGTGACCTCACACACTTATTCCAGTGTCATTTCTACTTTTCAAAACAATCTGCAAAGTTTTCTATTGCGATTGTCATCAGCTGTATCCTTGCAGTCTCCTTAATCTCGATCATGGTCTGAAATCCCTGTCAGAAACGCCAGAAGACGTAGAGAACCAAATGTGCACTGTAAGTTGGCTGACAGACCTCAGTTCACACGATGGCACTGACTCGACTGGATGACCCCACTTAAGAGTTTTCGTTGACGCATGTGAATTAACGTCCTCTCTAATTGGTTGCCAAGTTACATCAAGGCTGTGCAAACGGTTCTCAAGATATGCTTCATGTTTTTTTTTCTCTCTTAATCATTTTTTTCTCAAACCATGGTCGACTAATTCACAAAATTCCATTTAGGTTCATTCAGAAATTATGGATAATCAGATCAACATGAATGACGACATAAACATTGAATGCAGAAAGTATCGAATACCTTTCAAAAAAAGTTTATTTTGACACCTTGATACAGCTTCAAAGTTTTCATAATTTGGATCAAAGAGTGAAAAATACAAAAACTGGGGAAAAGATATTGAAAGAAGATTGAAAATTGAAAAGTTATGTACAAAAATCAGAAATTCTGTCACTTTCGAAGGTTCAAAAGGATATTGAAATAAACTTCTGGAAATATCCCGAATACTTATAGCCCTCGCTGTACCTCTTCCAACGTCGTGGGTAAAGGTAAGCAATAACCAAAGATGCGAAGAATCGATCTTCTTACGTACATACATACTAATCACCACGACAACATTTCCCTAAAGCCAACTCGCCTTTTCTGCCACAAATAACTCAAAAAATTGCAACACAAATAACCAATCATAAGTTGATCAAACAAGAGATCTGGTTAGTTACTAAATAGAAACCGTCACGGTACTGATGTCTCTTGGCAGCAGGTCGTTTGGGGGTGATCGATTAAAACATTGGAAAAATGGATTTTCCACAGAATAAGTTACTTTTCCCGACTTTTATGGGACAGTGATCACTAAAGAAGTCTGAATTAAAAAAAACAAAAACAAAAGCATGCGTGAATGCTGCTGGATACAAACCAGGGGACTACTTTAATATAAACTTACATTGCAAATTGAATCTGCCTCAAAGAAAATATTTGGTTGGGGATGAAAAAAAAACAGAACAAAAAACGCTTTTATTTTTGACATAACAATGATTGAATGTTTAAATTTTCTACCCTCTAGTTCCGTTGATGCGAGATACATAGCCATATATATATATATATATATATATATATATATATATATATATATATATAATTTGAAGTATAGGAAGTGAGACAGGCTAAGGAGTTAGGGCGTATGGAAACTAGGTTTATTAATCCGTAAATGTTTTCATTGATAGTCTACACATGTTTCGGGAGGTATTCCCATCTTCAGTAATGTATGCGGTGTGTGCATGTGTGTGTTTGTACCTTAGAAGGTTATAAGTTTGCCTTGTGAGCCAAAAATGGGATCCCATCTGCTAGGGTCATCCTGTTGTGTGGGACTTGGTTCAGTCTGTGAGTTGGGCTCGACTGCTGGATATATATATATATATATATATATATATATATATATATATGTGTGTGTGTGTGTGTGTGTGTGTGTGCGTGTGCGTGTGTGTGTGTGTGTGTGTATAGCCAGCAGTCCAGCCCAGCTTATATATATATATATATATATATATATACATATATATATATATATATATATATATATATATATATATATATATATATATATATATATAGTAGAATGTGGATTTGCTACACAAACTAGCTCATGTTTCTGCCCTCTCTGGGCCTCATCAGGAGAAATGAAACTTATGTTAACGGTTTCTGATGACGGTTTTCCTTGATGGTTTCTTATATGGTCACCTGGTGTTTGAGGCAAAATGTATTTCCAGCTGTATTCGCTTGATTCGTAAAGGTGGTGGGGTGGCTGCAAAATGGGTTCGAAAATACCGAAAGAAAACAAGACGAGAGATGGCAAAAATTTGGCAAGGAATAGACAACATGAATCTGAAAGGAACTTTCCGCTTCTAAGACCACCCTTTTCCACCTTCTTTAGCCAATCCTTATTTCACACCACCTTTCTTTTCCTCGGTGGCTTTTTGCCCTCAGCTTCAATCTAATAGCTCGTAGGCTGGCAGAGGAAGAGGTGGCGGCCTTTCCCACGATCTGACCCCTAAGAGACCTTTCTGTCTACGCTTATTCGTTTTTGAAACTCTTCACCTTTCCCTGCCTCTTTCTTTGCGGGCTTTTTGGATAGCCTTCCACCAATCGTGGGCAAGGGTTTTCAAAAGATTATTGTTTGATAAAGGCAAGACATAAATACAAGCTCGAAATAATAGATCGAGAATACCTCGAAGGAATAACACTTCATTTCAACAAACCGACTTCGCACAGCGCTTATATAATATCGACTTTTGGAGGGAAAACTATCCAAACAATACACAAGTGAATACTGTTCATACCTATTCATCGTATGTGTATAAATGTATTCATGTATATAAATCGACAATTACTAAGCATAGCTTAGTCTGGCACAAGGCCACAACTAAGAGCACCCAGTGAAGATCAAAATTACTGTAGTCGCAATGGTCTCTAAGATTAGCTTGCTAACCACTACTCCACGGTGTGACGTACAAATCAATATTTTCTAAAAATTAATCAGGCTACAATTGTACAGCAACTGGGAGGATCGAATTCGCTATATCGGTTAAGGTCTGAGAGACTAGCTTCTTACCATTACTTCAAAGCTAATATGTAAATATCATATACACATTTGAATAAACATTCAAGTACGAGTATGTATACCTGCTTACGGGTTCTATACGCCCATTGTTTAAGAATGAATGTTTCAATGTAGATGCGCAAATTAGAATGATTTCATCAAATATGGCGTAGCTGTATGAACATATGAAGCTCCTGGGTATGAAATTATGGCGCACAGTGAAACCTCAAAATGCAGAGAATGCTTATATTAGTAGAATATCTAAGATTTATGTATCGCGTTGAATCATATAGAAACTTATTTGAGATGGTATCCAGTCGTTACATGGTAAATGTATCACTCGCCTGAGACAACGTGAATAGAATGAACATTTAAAGAAAATGGGGCTGCCACGGGAATCGAACTTACTTTGGATAAGATAGCCGTTTCAACATAATGATGCTCCTACCATTGAGCTAAACAGCTAACAGTAATGCGATGGCCCAAATAAACGCTTGAACACCAAATTCTAATCTCGTTCATTTTCGGTCTATTCGTCTCTTTCAACGCGACAGTTATATATTAAGAAATGGACATATTTGGTCCGACAGAATGAATTATAGATTACGTCATGCATATAGATATATTTGCATCTATGTCTAAGGACTAAGTGCTTGCTGTAGGGCGATGATTATCGAGCAAGTCCTTGATCGTGTGATGAATAACAAGAACAAAACCAATCCTCGCCAAATTTTAAGGAGTACGCAGTTCACTGTTTGTCCCGTCATTTTAAACCGTACCGATTTATAAAAATAACCTACTATGATTTCGTATGGTGTGACGCCACTTCGGGTGCTTGTCACCTCTAATTGTTTGATAACTCAAATTTTTTTTCATTCTTTTACCAATTTTTTTCTTGGATGAAGTATTGCAACATTATTATTGATTTTCACTGTTTTTCTTAAACCTTCATCCTAACTCTCAGTTGCTTTTTTAAAATTGTAACTGTGAATCAGGCCATAATTCTACAGCAACAATTCTCCAGCGGGGTTGTGATAAAAAAAAAAATGCGAAGTTAGCATGAAGGAAAAAAAAGATTCAAAATTGATGATAATGTTCTCAAGTCTGCAAACAAAACGGAACGTTGGAACATACTGACATACATAGAGGGTTATGTAAAAAGGGATAAAACTCTTTGCCACCTTTGGTGAATACGATTGTTCAATAAACTAAATGTTCATAATATGCAAATATAGGCAAATATTTAGTCAGACACAAGGCCTCAACTGGGGAGTTCCGAATGATTGTTCAACTCATTAACGAATAAGTCTTTTGGTGGCCAATCTGTATTGTAACCTCGAGCAAGAGTGAATGTTGCTTTGCTACTGTGTTATTATTATTTCCGTTTTAGTCTTCTAAAATGTTCTGTTGTTTTGATCATTATATAAAACTAAGCTGTCGACCAACTATCTGTCTGTTTATTTCGAGAACATTTCTTCCCCAAAGTTGTTCACTGCTCCCGTTAAAAGATAATTCCAGAATTAATAGCACATCTCCTGTCAAGCTTAAGAATAATGATCGGTGTTTTTTGCCTCTCCAGAAACTAATTGCATATGGCCACTTTCAACAAAGTACTGCTTGGTTGCCTACTGAATGAATTTTACTTTAGTAGACAATGAATATCCATGTTGTATATTATTTTTCATGGTAATATAACGTGTTGAAGACTTTCATTGCAAGCATTTAACCATTCGAAGTCATACATGTGAACGTGTATACACACATAAACAGATATTTATGCCATGTGGCTATTGCGTATTTTACAGCAACACAAATGCACTGACTCCAAGAAAGGCAGAAAAATTGTGTCCTGCCAATATCAGAGGAAGGGATGGCTTTCAGTATTTGCCCAGGAGCAAACATCAGCTGTTAGGGGCCGAAGAAAAATACCCAGCTCTTCCACAAAACCTGATCATGTCTGCATAGATAGGTGAGTAAATAGATAGATAAGCTTAATAACAGATAGATATTCACAAATATAGATAACTATCACACGTAATTAATGTATATTTTACACTTGTTCGAATATAACTGGTTGATGATTGTGTAGCGCAAATATTGCAAAATAAGATTGAAAATATTGACCTTAACTTGTTCTCGAGTACTAACTAGCATCCAAGGATAAAATATATATCTATTGGGCTAAGTCAAATAATATACTGACCTGGTTCGTTGAGTAGCCAATGAGGATCGACATCATTAGCCATGGGTTGAGTAAATAGAAGCAAGTGATAAATAATAAAATGATAATCTGAGTATCAAAAGAGATTGTGTTGTGTTCATGGATTTTGAGTCAGGAAAAAGGCGGTATTAATTATCAGTATTCGAATAAAGGATTTCAACTGACCTGGAAATATCGATTATTCGCGCAGGTGGAAAATTAGCAATTCGTTTTGATCGACTGAGAATCGTATCACCAAAGTTAAGCAGCATCGAAACTGCTCTCTGTCTGCCTGTCTGAATGAAGGAGATGAGAGGAGGTATGAAACGGTTTAGAACAGCTATCTAATCGGTCGCAAGTTCGATTCCTGCACTAGCTCCATTTTTCTTTAATTGTTCTGTTCGATTCACACTGTCTAAGCCAAGTGATACGTTCTTTGTGTAACAGCGAGAGATCATATCAAATAGAGCTTCAAATAATATTACGCATATATATATATATATATATATATATATATATATATATATATATATATATATATATATATATATATATATATGTATTCGGGTTTATACTGTATTTATCACTTTCGCCCATCCATACTCCAGCTACCCCATGAGACGGGAATGTAAGGAAAGCTGACCCAAGTGAGTTAATAGGTAATGTATTTTTTCACTA
>OY735213.1:35979867-36004867 GCA_963457665.1 Thysanoteuthis rhombus | reverse complement strand
CGTCTGTCTGTCTGTATGTGTATGTGTGTTTATCAGTTTAGATATGCTAATATCTGATAGATAACCCGGGTAGATTGATTACAGACCATTAGCTCCCCACTGATCATTACAAAGTGGAAGAGGAATTGGCAGATAACCTTAATCTGAAATGGACAGAGCGAGTGAGCAGAAGTAAACTAAACGAATGGTTCTCAACATGGGCGCCAACACGCCCCTAGGGCCGTTGGTTCGTTTCAATGGGTGTTGGGGCGACTAACGACCGTTAGAGTGCGTTAGAGCTTTTAGAGAGGGCGTCGAGGAGATTCGATAAATATGTATGATGCAGTATTTGCAGCGAGATTCATTGATATACTCTTCATCGTCAGTCTTTTATCGTCGTCGTTGGATATAAACTTTCTCCAGGATTCGCCAGATCTCTCTATCATGGGCGTCATGGAGCCATTACCTTCTGAACATGTCTAGTTCGTCTCCTCATCTGCCAGTCTCGGGTTTGGATGTGATTGTGGGGATCCCTGTTGTGTGTCGTGATATCCATCGGTTGTCTCCCATTCTTGCAACATGAACAGCCCATTACCATTTGAGTTATCTAATGGATTCTCAGATATATTGTGCTGTCTTGTGATCTCTCCATGTGAATTTAAGTATGATTCTTCTGTGTGCACATGCATGGTTCTCAGTTTGAGGATCAGTCATTTTTCAGTTCCACGGGTGACTATCGGGTGGATTCATTGGTTATACACCCTTATTTTTTGGACGAATCGGCGGAAATATTGAAATGAAAGAGTAAATATACAAATATAAATGATCAAATGAAAATGTTAAAGGTCATTAAAATCATATCGGACACGATATATATATCGATCTGTTAAAAGTCTTTTGAAGACATACATATTTTTTGTCAAATTCTGGTGACATGGGTTGCTTCCCCTACATTTATCTTTTAAAAGAATTAGCTATAATCTCTGATGGCCAAGCATGGATACTGAGGCTAACCTCACATGACTCATTATCTTCCCCTTGAAAAGATATACCCCTATGCCAAATTTCAGCTTCTTGGGTGCAAAATAGAGCCATATAATTGCTCTGATTGTCTAGAAATGATTACAAATGGTAACTAGTGGCCTCGAATGATCTATAAGTCCTACCTCACATAGCCCATCTTTGTTGTAAGAAGAAGTACCCATATGCCGAATCTCAACTTATAGCCTACAATTTCTTCAATTGATTAGAATGACCTCTGGTAACCTTCAGTGACTCTTAGAGTCAACCTCACGTAACCCATGTCTTCTGCTATGGACGGATATACCCCGATGCGATATTTCAGCTTGCAAAATGAACTTTCAGTTTCGTCGAACGGAAATTCAAGGTCCAGTTTAATTATGATCACATTGTAGACAGAGACCCGTTGTAAAACTTTTAAAATCACCCATCCTATGCCATCCACCGAGAAAAAATGTATCAAAACGGAAAACATCAGCTTCCTACTTGCAAAGCTGTGACCCACAAAGTGGTACAGACAGACAGATGGATTTTGAGTTATATATATATATATATGTGTGTGCATGTGAGTGTGTGTTGTGTGCGTGTGTGTGCGTGTGTGTGCACTTATTTACACCTATTTGTGCAGAGCGTAGGTTTGCAATGGTATAAATGAAAGTGATCTTGTTACCGCATTGATGTCTATTCAGTGCATAATCTCTAAATATACTGAATATATAAGAGGAAACGGTCTGGTCATCATAAGTGTTATATTTTTCATTAGGTGCCATCAGACATTGAAGATCGTTGTCTTCGGTCTTTTGCCAGACTAAGCTATGCTTCACCGAATCATCCTTCCTGCACATGTAATCACACGCGAACAAGTCTGTCTGCGGCAGAGTCGAACTCTACTCCTACTTTCATCCCGACTGAAGTTGATTACGGAGGAACTTTAGAAATGAAGAAAGACCGGCGCTGGTTGATACATTTTCAATTAGATGGCTGCAACTTCCTGTGAAATGAATTATTAAAACGCATAAATGTCCAAAAGTTTCCTTGAAAAAGAGACTTGCTTTGGATGAGTCGTTTGAATCTGAAACATTTTCAAGTTTATTTTATCATCATTTAAACATTCAGAAAAAGTGGTCCAACCTATCTCACTAATGGGGATAGTTGGTACAATCTAATCGGGTGTATTAGTTCTCTTACTTGTACGTACAGATGAGATCAATATATTGTTGAAAAATATAGAATGCTAAACCAGACAAGGAGTAAAAAAGTAAGATTTTCGGAATACAATGACCTTCTGGAAGAGCGAGTCGAATCATATGTGACTGGACCTCAATTGTTTATTGTAAATAGGTGGAAGATCGAAATAGAACAATTAGAATGACTTGTTTGAAGTTTGGTTTGTTATTTTGCAGGATTTATGTTATCCCTCTGCTTCTATTGCATACCATTACAATGTATCAAATAGTCCCAAACACATGCTTTACGTTCTATTCCAATAAGAAGTTCTGACAGAAGATGCTTGAAGTGTAGTATATATACTGTTTATTACCACTTCTCATAAACATAGACTGCGTTAATGTCAACAGTACAATATAGCATAAACGAGACATTCCTTGGTCAAATTGGAAAAGTTACTTACCAGGGTGAAAAACGTCTTTTATGCCAAACTTCTTGCGCTTACAACACACGTGACTCAAGCTTAAAAGAAATATGGCCGAAATCTTTCTACTCAAAACGATGATAACAGTGGCGTCATTTAGTGGTGGAAACAAAAAATAAAGCAAGTGATTCAACTTGCCTCTGTGCCCTACTAGCCCTAGCCTCTTTTTTTTTATTATAGATTAAAAAAACAAAAACATTTTTCGTATAAATATATTCATTTATCAGAAATGAATAAGCCCTCGCGCAAATCTAGCATACATTTTCGTAGATATGTAAGACTTGTCTGTTGGCTCAGTCGGTAAGAGATTCGCCAACTGATAACTTGGTCGTGGTTTCAACGCACAGTAGGAAAATGTTAATTGTATATATCGGTTGGCTTTAAAGGGACAGTAAAAACAAAAAGTGAAGAGTACACTCCCCTAAATAGGGTGTTGTTGTTATTACGTTGAAAAATAAAATCCAGTCTCCGACTTGGACTGGAGTTTGGCAGTATTTATCATTTCTGGAGATCCGTTTCCAAAGACATTTGGACTCCATTGTGCTGGAAAGAAATAATTCTAAGAATGAAGAATCACAGACGAAGATTTTGGGAAGATTTTCCACGATTATGGTTTCCATGGACGATGGAATCATGCATACAGAACAATCCTTCCACTGTACAATGGAGTTCAAAGAAGAAGTACGACGAGTGAAGGGCTGACCACATTCTTTGAACCAAGACTTTGCATTCTATAGTCCACCATAGCGGCACAAATTGGGGAAGATCCCCGAGATCGTAGGTCTCCTTCTCCTTGCAGATGCCCGATATATATATATATATATATATGTATATGTATATATATATATATATATATATATATATATATATATATATATATATATATATATATATTAAGTTCTGTTCTTTCCCTTAAAAAAAGAAAAAATTGTCCCAAAGACGTGTGAAATGTCTGACGTAGCACGAGAAACAATGCATAACTTGACTGAGGAACACACGCAATAGATGTGAGATCACTGTATTCTTTTATTAAACACAACGAAGGTATATCAGCCCTTTAAGAATGCTTAGATAACAGAACAGAAGTAATAACTACCCCAATGAACTATATCTTAAAACTGAGTGCCGTTCGTAGTGCAGTCTTAGGTAGTTGGTTTGATACTCTTTAAATGGCCTTGAACCAGCTTCAGCTAAGCTAACTGAATACTTAGGCTTAGCATTAAAATCAATTTGTATTCATAATCAAGTAAGACACGTCCTTAAAATGTTTATATACAAGTGGCTTGTTGAAAAACGAGGTAGAATTCGCAATTGCTGTTAATAACTGAACAACTGTGGCGTCAAAATTTCAAGTTCTGTTAAGAAGATCCACAAAGAATAGATATGGTCAGAATAAATTCTATTTGTGACATCACTGGCGTTTTCCATTAGAAAGCATTTAAGATAGAGCAAAGAAACAATTCTGAAGAATTTATATGTTATCAACAAATACGTGAGTATAAGGCCCAAAAGGTTTTAAAAAGAAAAAAAGAAAAAAAGCTTCGTTTTTAAAAGAATAAATAAAATTAAAAACATTTTTAGAAGAGGTCTCGTGGAGAACTGATACCAATTTTCAAGTCTGTAGGCAAAACGGTATGGCAAGGAGCACTGGAACAACTATACAAGTAAACAAACAAGCACACAGGCAATCGAATACACGCACATATAATAAAAAGGATGAAACTGTTCGCCATCTTCGATGGCTACGGTTGTTCAGTTCATTTTAAGAAAGATAAACGCTTGTATCCTTTCATCCGTAATAGTCTCAACCTAGCAGCAGGATTATCTTTCTTATTTGTCTCTTTTTTTTTTCTCTATTTAGAATACAATAAGTGTTGTTTTTGCCTTTTTTGCTGCCTGTATAAACAAGACCATCTTCAATATTTATGAAAACAAAAATAGAATAAAATTCCTCAAGGAAACACGCCAATAAATTCCGTGTAATGAACACTGACCTTTTCGTCACTTCACTTACCTGATTAGGGGACTAATTTCATCGCGCATACCCCTGAGCTGTGTTAATTAGAAGTCTCTAGTGACTAAATATCCGGTTATGCTTCACTATGAAGATTGTCATAGTCGAACGATTTCTCGTTAGGAAATGCCAAGTCAGGCATTAAGAAGAGCAAAAAGAAGCCATTTGAAACCACAACAGATGTCAAAAAACGTTTTATCCTATATACAACATTTTCTTCAAGATTATTCTATCCCTGTATTGTTATCAATTTAATTCTTCGCTCACCTTTTTCATCAATCTTCATTACTCTATTGTTCTAATTTTAATTCTCTCAGATTTATCTCCCCTTCGTATTTTGTTATCATCCGACTTCCAATTAAATTCAATTCACTGATATTAACCAAGCCTCACTCACTTCATCTTCTCGCTGGTAATATATCAGGATGTTCTATGTGTGGACGCACTGCCTTGGAGTAATGGTTAGGAAACTAGTCTCGTGAACCATTGGTTCGGTTGTGAATTCGATCCTCACTGGATGTCCAACATACGTCGTGCTTTGCCAGAAAATGTTATGCATGCACGTATGCATGTATGTTCATTGTTCTTCGCTAATACCCTCATCGGTAATATCGCATGGTTAAGTACTCACAGGCAATTGTTAGTAAGACCCATTCACGGCTTGTCTGGCCTGCCAGAGATTCTTTCTGCCTATTACACCTGATATTCCCCAATGGTTACCCATCTAAGAACTGATCAGGACAACTTACGAGACCGGTGTATTCAACAGTCACCAATCCTAGTCCTGGCATTGAGTGCTCAGTGCAGAGACATTGTGTATCATTTTGTGAAAGTCATTGGCATGACTCAGCGGGTGGGGTTGGGGGATTAAATCATAGCCTGCTGGACCGGGGGCAAGCACACTAATGTGTGGTCTCCACATAAAGAAAGTGTTACACTTTTGAAACAAATTATGACAGTTGATGAAAACTGAATCTTCACAACGACGTAGATTGCAAGAGATCGAATGGAAATAGAAATGAGTCACCACTTATGGCGCCGACAGCCGGTCTTCAATCGAGAGTAGGTTATACTGTATATATGGTGAGATTGGAAGTGGGCATCTACTATGAGTTCCTTCCGGTGAACCAAATGAGCATAGCCCCCACCTCTCAAACAGACCGATTAGACCAATCGAAAGTAGTAATCGACAAAAAGAGCTGGAATTAGTTAAGAGAAGTAGCGTAATATCACATCTACTTAATACTTGACTGCACGATTCTTCAATGACCAAGAAAAAACGTGTTATAATTTGACTGGGTAGTTTGAACTCATCAGCTGTATTTACCAGATATTGCATCTTGGGATAACCATCCATGTTGGTTATTATACGATCCTGTCGCTGAAAAAAAACACAAAAAAACAAAAACGATTACCTGAAAAACTGCAAAATGTACAAAGAGCAATTGTTTGCTGAGAGAGATAAAAAGCCCGATGATGATTGAATGATTACTTTGCCTTAAAATAGCAGAAGATAGTGAAACATGCTGGTAAATATGTATTTCAATAAGAATTAATTGTTGCCTCATTTATTTGATGAAGCATTTCGTTATTATACTTTTCTGACTCATTGGGAACCTGAATATCTACATAGTCAACAACATTATATGTTTCTTATGGGTCCAAGTTTGTTTGGCAGGCTGGCTATGTGTGTATGTATCGCACGTACGTGTTGCAAAAATGGAGCTACAGGGCTGAAATTTTAAACATTTACTCCCAGTTATCTCTAGAAGTTTTTGTTTGTTTACAATGTAAGCTTATGCTGAATTAGTTCCTAATTTGTGCGTTCGTCTTTGTTTGTTTTTTTCAAATTAGGACTTCATAGAAATCAGTGTCTAATAAAAGGAGAGAGAAATAACGTATTTATTGACCATCATTCCAATTTTCAATTGATCACCCTAACACAGTATGCAACCTAAAGACGTTGGTAATGTGACGGTTTCTATTGAATGACTAACCAGTTTTCCTTCTATCATTTTTCTGTTTAGCTCCTTATTGCAACTCTCATGTTGCCCTTACGTTGTACGGCCTTTGAATAAGCAGAATGAATCAGAAGTGAACTGGACAAAAAACAAAAAAAAACTAAATAAAATTGAAGAAAATCAAGTCTAAAATTCATAATGGCACATCCACGAAATTAGAACACCTTGAAACAATAATTTATTTTACTACTGGGTGTAAACGAACGATACGGTTTGGGATGAAGAAAGATATAAGGAAGAATGTGGCTGCACGATTGAATTTGAATGATGCTTGCTGGCTGGCTTTCGGAGCCTAATCAGTAAGACACCAGGGGCTATTACACGAGGTCTTCTAGGGTCTTTCAGAAGACCCTCAGAATTATACGAAAATATTTATTTATTCTGTTGTCTTTTCGTCTCAACCTATGAACAACCTTCTCTTTCCCTTTAGGCGGCCAGAGGTCCATAAAATGTACTCTATTAATCATTGCTTGGGTAAATATTTTGTAGTTGGGCAATAAATTCATATTTTCATGAACTTATCTTTCATATGTGGAAAAACAATGATGGTACAAAAATTATAAGTAAACGAAATCATCAAATGAATTGAAGGGGCAGGGGTATAATCACGACGGAACAAAAAAATCCCGAAATGTGGATGATAGTGCTGTAGTATTTTTGAATTTCCAAATTTTTCAAGATCCTCAGCTGAACAGGGGACAGTCCATGTTAGACAGGCTCCCAAAGATATAAGATGCGAATTGAAATCTCTTCGGAAGTAATTCTTAATTCCTGCTTACTTAACGGTCGTAGAATATAAAAACGACCTGAGTGCTGCGATAAAAAACAACAAAAATAAGATGGAGGATAAACAAGTTTTAAAAAAAAATCAATAATGATGATACTAATGAAAACATCTGTGTGATGGGTTGTACGCTTTGCCAACTTTAAAACAATTTTTATATCCCAGATGCCATCTTTGACAGATCTTTTCTGAATGTAGCTTTATCTGGCGCGATGCCGAAAAAAGGAGAGTACTCAATGTCTTGTGAGCCAATGCTAACCATGGCTCTGCGGTAGGTGCCCCCATAGTAAAGAGACCAATTAGGATTAAATGCTTTGGGTGTAACTGAAATTCGATAGTTTCTCGTCTCAGTAACGTCTAAATCCCTTACGCTAATCTTGGAGAAATGTGTAGCTTCATTCGTAACCCATACATGTGGTCTCACGTTACGCCACCCATTAGGGTAATTTATCATTAATGTTCCCCACTCTCCTTGTACTCCAATCGTGTAGTTTACACCTGTCTTAACGCAAAGGTGTAGTGGTTAGCGTTATAGTTAAGTAAACCAATGAAAAAAAAGGGTGTTAAGCATAGTTCATTTAAAGGGTCGCCTGTGGTAACACGGAGCAGTAGTTAGCAAGCTCGTCTCGAATACCAATTCATCAGTTTTACGAGTTTGATACTCATTATTGTATCCTTGTGTCAGGGTTGGGCTCAATAACTGGCTAAGCTGGCTTTTCCGGGGGCAATAGTTAGCAAATTAGTCTCACATATCATATCTACTAAAGTATGCCTTGGAACAGAGTAATGGTAAGTTTGTTGGTATCACAGATCATTAGTACTGAGTACGATCCTGATTGGATTCCTCATACATATAACACTATACAATACTAAGCCCAATTTGGTAAACACATCAATATAAGCATGGGTGCCCTGCTACTGGGTAATGGCTTGAAGGATGGCCTGAGAGATCAATAGTGGTGATTTCGATCTTGATCTAGGGCTGCACACTTGTAGCCTTGTGTCAATACTAAGTATCAGCAGCAGCAGCAGCAGCTTTTGTCCGCTGTTGGACATAACCCCCCCCCTCCCCTAGATTCGCCAGACCCCAATCATGTACTTTCTGAACTTATCTAGTCCACCATGCTATCTTACATTTTGTTGTCGGCTCCGGATTCGCATATGATCTCTGGGGATCTGCGTTGTGAGTCGTAATGTTCAACGGTTGTCCGGCATTCTCACAACATAACCAGCTTGGTAAATAGTTATTGAAGTGAGTTAATCTCCTCTAGATGCCCTGGAAATCGCCTCACGATGAATCAAGACAAGGTTAGTAAGTGTCAATAACCATAAGAAAATAAACAACCATAAATAGATTCTCAGTAAAGACAAAATATTCTATTTTATACGTTAGCAGCAGAGTACAAATCGCGTAATCATCATCATTTTTTAACTAGTATTTCTTTCATCCTAATTTCGCTTACTTTTCAATGCAATCACATTTCATTCTACAGCTATTAGTAAACAATGGCAGTAAAGTAATGCTACTCGGGTGGGTTTGATTTCTCCTCGCGAGCAGTGAATGGGGTTGAGCAGTCGCTGGAATGTAAAGATGAGAAAATGTATTTCCTCTTAAAGACGAGAAGATGTATCTTCTCTGAGCAGGGACACTAAAGATGTAAACGAAGACACACAAAACAGTAAAGAGGTAGGTTTGGGGCAAAAATCCTACACTTAATCAAGTGGTATGAATGATAGCGGAACCAAAGAAACGAAAGTAAGTTTTTTTTATTCACTTCCATAGTAGACAAACATAGACTCTTTTTAGAACGGACTCATCTGTTCCTTTTCTTGGGCAGAGCCACATTTTCTGCTATTTCAAATGCATATATAATTGTACAGTAATGCACACCTGAGCCACAAAGAACGCTCTCTTTATTTACCAAATGAAGTTTGATGGATGCGGCAAACACGTTGAACATAACGAACTCGGCATTATCCAAGTTTTCAGCCTTTTGCAGCCTTTAGGTCAAGATCAAAGAGTAGTATCTGATTTGCACCGGTGCAATGCCCCGGTCGATGATGGCTCACTAAGTGCAAGAGGCCTAGGATTCGTCCTGTGGCCTCAACCCTGTCTCGGGGGAGCAGTGCGGGGACTGTAGCAATTTTGGCAGCTTTCCTGTGTACGGAACTCCATATTAAAAATGACCTAGTGTCACATCTTGCTCTTGTGGGGAAGCAAGTAAATAGGATAGTATAGTATCTGTTCTTCTCTCGTCGACAAAACGTAGCATTAATACACCGTTCTCCATTTTGAACGTTATTTTGGTTTTGTTTTAATTGTTTTCATGAATTTATATTTAAGTTCAATATTTTTTCAATTGACAAATAAAGTTGTTATGAATATCATTCACTGTCGTCAATGAAAATCATATGACTTGATTTCCCTGTTTAAAATTTTAAAGCTCACTCCACAGGCATTCCATACTGTAAAAAAAGTCAAGTAATTTCGATTTTACTAAATCATCTTAACTGATAGCTTTACATAACTCTTTTCAAACTCATTAGTTGTAAGAAAATTTTGCATTAAAATAAATTATTGAATGTTTTGAATGTAGATTATTCTTTTATAAAATCGAGGAAAAGCATTCAAGAAAACAATTAAAATACAGTATAACTTTTTTGCCAATTGGAAAAAAAAAATGAAAGATAATTAAAATACGTCAATGATGTAGTTTAAAATCGAAAACAGTAAAGTTATTGAGGTGAGAAAAACAGGAGCTACAATTTACTCTCGAACTAAATGCTACCAAAAATTTGACTGCGAAAACACGATAGTACAACAGACTTTATTCATATTTATTACTTTCCGAATTATGTAAACCATGTCGAGAATAGATCTCGTTGCAACCGAATTGCCGTTGGATTAACCGATCGATGTTCGTTAAGTGCGGTAAACTATCGAAGTTACTCCTCATTTAGCGAACGGGGAATAACCATCAGGTATAACGAACTTTCGACTTTAATAACCCCACCCCCTGATAGTTCATTATAGCAACTTTTTTTTTTTACTGTATATACATTTATGTCTCTTGAAGCTTTGTTAATCCTTTGAACTTACCGTTTGTTGTTTTTTTTATTCAGTCCATACATTCAAACACAAGCCGAATCGTTCGTTGGCATTTGTACCCTATCTAGTTGATTTATTAGCCTAGGCCATATTGGTTCCATGAACGACAATACGTCCGAATAACGAAGACATAGGATCTCATTGTCGCATAATAAAACCGATTTATATGGGCAGCTGGATATATCACTCCATAAAGAGTGAGCAGACAACACTTGATTGACTATTGACAGATATACGTCTGGTAACTCGATTTTTGGAGACATTTTTCGATGCAATTTGCGCAAACGTAAATATTTGTTTCGGCATAGATCCAATGGCTTACTCACACTGAAACTGCACTCAAGTTGGGAAAACTTGATTTTTTAAAGATGCATCCATGCATCTCTATTACACACTTATCAATCAGTCGGTCGGTCGTCGGTGCCTAATATGTTAAATATCAATTTTCCCAGTCATATCATGTTGGATTGAAACTTGATCCAGACCCTCACTGGAGCAACCTCATCCTCATCGTCCTCCACCCTTCCTCTTTCTTCTGCTCTACTCTCCCTCATCCTCTTCCTGTTACTCCTCCTCCTCCTCGCCACTACTACTACACTTTTTAATTCTGAATTTCAAATTTCACAGCCGTATCATGCTGGATTGATATGAAACTTTCCTTGATCTTCAGATGAACCATCCTCATTTTCTGCTCCCCTCTCTTTCTCCTCCTGCGACTATTACCACAGATGGCGGGTGCATCGTTGGATTAATTGTTTAATGGTTCTCGTTATTTTGTTTGAGCAGGTGGTCACGAAATCCAACCTCAGTTTTCCAGAAAATCTTTGAGTCATCAAGAAGGGGCCACTTGAAAGTGTCCCTTTAGACTTGCTCTAAGAGCAGGCACATTATCGACAGCGTTTGACACAGATATTGGGGGGTGGGTAGAAGATTTTGAAGGCAAACAACAAATGTTCAGAAACCTTTTTTGCTCCCTTAAGTCTACATTGATATATATATATATATATATATATATATATATATATATATATATAGATAGATAGATAGATAGAGAGAGAGAGAGAGAGGGAGAGGGAGAGAGGAGAGAGAGAGAGGGGAGAGAGAGAGAGAAAGAGGGTATTTTCCAAAAATTTCCTGAAAGAAATTAAAATATTTTTATAGATAAATTACGACTAGTTTAATAATATTAGCATGTTGAATTGATAATGCTTGCAAAATATGTAGGCTTGAAAAGACACCCATTAGGTTTGATTTTAAAAGGACTTCTGGTGAGAAAATCAATAAAAAAATTATTGATAATACGTCAATTAAGTGTTGCTTTAAAAAAAAAGACGGTTGTACATGATACAATCTTCAGCTTTGAAGAAAAGAAAACCAGAAGGTTTTTTACCTGTTTTCACAAGTTGAAATCTCGTAGTCAGCGATTTATGCCATATTCAAGAAAACTATCCAGAGTGCGAAGATGTTTTCTGTTTCCATTTAAAAAATCACAGGAAATGAAACTCGCTAGGAAGAAGAACTTGGCTTACAAGAATTTAGATTCAGATGTACGTATAAACTATTGTTATTTTCGGTAGTCTATCCACAATGCAGCTATACTGATAGATTAAAATTTGCCTATCTGGTTGGTCTCCGTGGACAAATTGTAAAAATGCCGTCCACGTCAAACGGACTCCCAATGATGTGCAACGCAAGTTCAAGTCTTGACTGTTTCTCCTTTATTTCCTATCCGTGTTACTTTCTTCAATCGTCGTAAAACGTCCAGAATGGTTCATCTAAGAAATCCTGAAATTACAGACTATTACGAGTACTAACTCAAGATAATAAGCAATCAATAATGAAAAATAATAGATAAAAATCAGATGAGAAAGTATGTAGTAACATGACTAGATTTTACTCCACCTACCTATCTGGTATCCGTGGCCAATTCGGTGAGGTATCGTCCACGACAGACATACTCCAAAGAATACAGGATACGAGTTCAAATTTCTTAATTTCCGATCGATACATCTTACTTAACGTAACATTTAAAATGACCAGTGTACTATGATGAAAGACAACGAAATTGCGACGAAAGATAAACTAGTCAATAATCAAAATGTACAAACTATGTCAACCTATTGTTTTTCTTTTTTTTTTTTCGTGACACTGGAAATTTTCGATCGACGTCTTCGCAGTCCTTTGAGGTAATTGCAAACAGTTTTTTGCAGAGCCTTTTTTTGACATAGTTTGATACAAATGGGGATCATTCACATATAAAATAATGGCATGTAGAGAGACATGTACACAGACACTCGCATCTTTGCATGGGTTAGGTAATTTTATAAGTAAGCGAATGTACTGGCTACCGAGTGATAAAGAGGTTTCATAGCACTTGGCCAGATAGAATAACTATTGTCATTGAGAAACAGTAAACGAAATTGTAAGCTTTGTTTTAGCAAAGACACAAACCCCATAAGCAAATAGAAAGTATGAATGGTAACCAAACAAGGCAAAAGATGAATAGATATCTCTTGCTAGTCGCTCAATAGAAACCGTCTCATGACAAAAGTCTTTTGGCAGTTTGCTGTTGGGGGATCAATTAAAAAATTGGAGGAACGTCTGATCAATGAATAAATTACTTCTTTTGCCCATCGTTTGGCGATCAATAAAAAAAGTCTGAACTTTTAGAAAACAAACGTGAATGCTACAGGGCACAAACTAAATGTACAATTTATCATAAAGTGACATTGCTAATTGAAGCCTCCAATCCCACTTGATACGTTTGCAGGTGGGGAGAATAAAAAAGCAAAAAGTTTTTTTCTAGACATATAGACATCAAATGTTGAAATTTTCATCCCTCTGGTTTCATTGATGTGGCCTCTATGCGTGATACATAGTCGGACAGCCTAACTGGTTTAGATCCCGAAGAAACCTATGCTAACAGTTTTGGTTGAGAGTTTCAAATATTCAGAGATAAATCAATCGATCGATACATACAAAGGGCTCTGCAAAACTAACCTGCTAATTGGTGCTCTCCCTCTCTCTATGTATGAGCAGATTGGACTAGATCGGTAAACATCAACAGATTGGACCTATACATTGATATGTAGAGAATAAAATAGATATGAATGAATATATGGAATAGAAAGAGTAGGCGCCCACATCTTCGGCTCCACCTTGCTGTAGTAGTATCACAGCTTGTGCAATTGCGGAGTCAACTGATTTGCATAAATTTAATTTCTAGCACCTAAAATATATTGTAATGGGAATATTTTTAATTATCTCATGCCAGTGAAATATAGCGAACTTAGAGCCGGTTAAGACTGCTTTAAAGTTTCTGCAATTAAAAAGGTGGGGGATCAGTTTTCTAAGCAGGAACAGCTGAAGTCGCAACCAGCGTAAGGGTGCTTTTTATAGTTCGATGTATACAGAAGTTACGCTTAAATCTAAAAGTCACCAGTACCGAATAGATATGTGTTTAGATCTTTGTTTCGCTCTGTTAATATATATGTATATATATATATATATATATATATATATGTATATATATATATATATGATGTGTACTATAGAGAGAGAGAGAGAGAGAGAGAGAGAGAGAGAGAGAGAGAGAGGGGGAAAGAGAGAGAGAGAGAGAGAGAGAGGGAAAGAGAGAGAGAGAGGGGGGATAGTTGAACCAGATATGGGGTACCAGGATCTACTGTAAGATCGCCCAGGGCAAATAAACTGAAAAACAGCCAAATTTGGATGAACAAAAAATGGACCAAATAATAGCCCAGAGCCTTTATTCGAAGGCCATCATAAATGCTGAATTGAGTATAACAATAAAAAGACATAAACAATGGGAATTATCACTCAAACGTCTTTATTCCCTTCTCTATCAATCGGTACAATTCAGATTGTACAGAGATTTAAAGTCTTTCTTTAACATCATCATCATCAACATCATCACTATTGAATATTTGCTGGACATATCATTATCAGCAGTTTTTTGAACGCCTGTCCTTGGGCACATATACTTCCCCCAGTCATTATATAAGAGTAATAATTCTACGAAGGTTATATCTATTAACAAGCGGTTGACCAACTGGTGACAACCGCACGTACTAGAACACATCACCTTACCCCACCTTTACACATATATCATCCAACAGCAAACTATACAAATTTGTCACACTTGATGACTCGACAATTTGGAAGACAATTAAACAAAATGATTATCTGAAGTTTCCAACTTTTTTTTAGCTCAACAACAAACGGAGAGATATTTCAGATTTGATGTCTTTAATTCCGTATTCAAGGAGTCCAACTTCTTTTTTTATACCAAAGAGCACTAAAGCATAGTGGCCTTAAAATTTTTTACCGACAAAAACTTGACCCCAAATGAACGCCCACCTAAAATAAGCACCCATTGGCAATCGATCGTCGGGTGATTTTACGGCAGATCTCGCTAATAGACGGATTAGATTGGATTTATTTATTGTTTTATAACGCTTCTTCGGGCATCTTCAATTATGTACAATATTTACACGATATCCTTGTAAGCTCTTGCTCTTTCCTTTGTTCCTAAACTTATCTAATATATTCATATTGGAAGTTCCTTACACTATTGCTATTTTTGACATGACTTGGCAACTTATTCAAAAAATATATCACTCAATTAGATGAAAAAAATACAATTTTTTAGAAGATTTAGTTTTTGAAATCTGTCTTAATGAATTTCCAGTTTAAGGAAAGATAATAAAAAAATGATGTGCCATACTTGGGAATTCAATTAATAATGTTGAATGTTTCAATGAAATTCCCCTGATTGTACTATTTGTTGAAAATTGATTGATATGAACGGACTGGACTACGTAAATAAACAGATCTGACCAAGGCTCAAACAAAAATACATATGTATAGACTGGTCGAGAAAATGCATGCGAATGAAAAACGATGTATAGTTAGATATGAACAGTCTATCATTGATAGATGGATATGAATATACTGTCATAGATAGATAGATAGATAGATTGATAGATAGATAGATAAATATGAACAGCCAGTCATAGATAGATAGTTAGATAGGTTTGAATAACCTGTCAAACAGATAGATAGATAGATAGATAGATAGATAGATAGATAGATAGATAGATAGATAGATAGATATGAATAGACTGTCATAGATAGATAGAAAGATAGAGAGATAAATAGAGAGATAGAGAGATATGAACGGCATGTTATGGATAGATAGATATAAATAAACAGTCATAGATAGATCGATAAATGGACAGATATGAACAGTCTGTCAAAGATAGATATAATTAGACTATCATAGCTGAGTATGAATAGACTGTCGTTGAGATAGATAGATAGATAGATAGATAGATAGATAGATAGATAGATATGAACAGTTTGAATACATAGACATAAAGTAGAAAAGACACCACAACCACCAGGAATAAAGCTTGAGAAAAGACTTGGAGAATAAAAGACCGAAGCCACTGTGTATGTAACGACATGTATTAGCTCTATTATTGACTCCTGTCAATGAAGAGGTTTTTCTTTAGTGGAACTGCCGATAACATGATAAGTGTGCAATACCAGCAGAATTCGGACAAGTGTCCTTCCTATTACGAACCGGATCCGGAAAGCTTTGTTCACGGCACTGTTTAACCGCCGGATTTGTTCACGCGAAAAGAACGGGTTGATTACATTTCACAATCTCTCAGTGGAAACATTTACATCGCTTACTTAAGGCAATTGATATCCACGGCGAATCGATTTCGTAGGTTTTACATGTTTACAAAAGGATTGACTTCTTGTATTATTATCAAAAACTAGTAAATGCCCCTTTCTTTGCCAATGGTATATAAAAAAATAAAAAAGCTGTGTCCTGTGTCAGAATGATTACACGGTAATTTTGAAAGTTTAACGCGTGGTAGTTGTTAACTAAAATCTTTGAGTTCATTTCAGGTAATAATAAAAAAAATTGAAATTTTCACATCAGCAACAGTGGCAGTAGTAGTAGTTGTAGTTTTAATTATATCATAAGCAGTCAGCTAATGAGCCCACGTACAAACAAAGAAGAACAGCCATTTTGAGTTCGTATGTTTACATTGCTTTTTTTCTTCTTTTCCTGTTATATAACAGACAGACTGACAGTTCGTAAATTATAATGATGATTCCAATCGATTTTGATAAACGAGATAATCATTATTCAATTTTTTTCCATTGGATATAATGCATGTTTTTATTTTATTTATATACACTGATATAGTAGTGATGAGCACCATTTACCCGGATAGATACACAGATAATCAACCATAATTCTACTGCAGTTCCACTAAACCAAATTTACAAGTATAATATATCATAAATGCGTTATATTACTATGAAACTCTATTTTAAATGACCTCCTGTTATTACACAGTGAGTGTATTATTTGGCACAGGCAGCGTGAATAGAATAAACAATTAAAAAGAGAGAGGGCTACTACAGAGAGATAACGGGAGATCAATTCAAATAGAGCTTCAAACTAATATAACGCATTCATAATTATTTCTGTTGGATTATGTATCCATCTCTTTATAAGATAAGTATAGTTTAAAATGTTCTATGGTTGCATTTAATTAAATCTAAATACTGTGGGTATTGTGGTAGTTGGACCTGTGATCATGGCTTGAGTTTTGATTAAATGTTTGAAAATGCATTGTTTTTGCCCGTTGTGCAATGATATTTGGTTGGTGTAAAAGTAATTGCATTTTTTGTTATTTTAGATTTTGATGCTTTCATTTTTTTTTTAATAAACTTTCATTCAACTATGTTTATGAAATATACCATTTCAAAGAGTGAATTTCACTCTATTTAAGCGAGACATTTTCTTTTCATTATTTATTCTGGTTTATTTGGAGCTATCAAATCAATGATAGAGAAAATTGAGCAATTTCATTTACTGAGTTTAAAATGGGACGTAACGTAGGAGAAACTGCTCACAATATCAGCCAAGTATTTGGCCGCAACGTCGGTTCCAAAAATGCCGAGATGGAAACAAGAGCCTTGAAAATGAGGAAGATCGTGGACGTCCCTCTTTGATTGACGACATCCAATTTAGGACCTACGCAAAACGACCCGGGAGGTTGCAGAAGAAGTAAATGTTGGCCATTCAACAGTTTTTTCGACATTTGCATCAAATTGGGAAAGTTGGGATATACTGATTTAAAGTTGATGGTAAACAACTATTTTTTGCACCAACCGAATATATAACTGCCTGCTTTTGTAGATTTGGTATTAGAAATTCTTATCCAAAGCTGTCACCAAAATTATCGACACAGGTTTCTCCAGTTTTTAAATTGGTTCAGCTGACTGGCTGTTTGGCTGTTTGGTTATGTTTGAATGTATCAAGCGTATAGGCCGTACCAATGGGGTTAAAAGGGTGAATATTTGAACATTTATCATTTATTACATCTAGAAACGACATTTTTAAAAATCTCCCCAAAGAGGATTTTAGTGTATGTGAGTGTGTGTGCTGGGAGTCAATTTGCAATCTAGGTTCATGCTAAATTATCCCCTTAGTTTGTGCCCGATAGCATTCACGCTTGTTTGTTAATTTTTAATTCAGACTTATTTTAGTGCTCACTAATAAACGAAATGCGATAGAAGTAACTTATTTATTGATAACCCCTTTTCCATTTTTTTAATTGATCACCTCAACACACCATGCTGCCAAACGATGTTTGCCATGGGACAATTTTGATTTGGTGACTAACCAGACCTATATGAATACAAACATCACTTTTCTGCTCCCCATCGCAACTCGCAGGTTGTCATTCTTACGATCGCCAGAAAGCAACGCAGATAAAAAGAAATATTTGGAGACCCGATGCAGCTTTACCGATTGGGTTACGAAGACCAACCGATAGGAGACGTCTAAATTGAACCATATAACTATATTCCTTACTTCTCTGAGCAGCAATATGCTCGCATCTTTGTTTACATTACACTGGTAGTATTAGATGTATTGATATTCGAATTTCTATACCATCTCATAATCCTAATATATGACTATAATTATACTATGATAATATTAGTTATTTTGTAGGAAGAAAATCTAACTAAACTACTTGTATCCCCTTGATGTCGATGCCTGCTTTATCAGTATTTAGTTCTGCTTAGTAGATCACATCTTTTAATTTCATCAGATTTTCACCGTAACTACAATGCAAGCATCTTTACGAGCTGAATGGTTCTCATCCGGTGTAATTTACACCCTTTCTGCGCATTTCCTGATGAAATATTTCTGCAAGAGAAACGCTGTCATTTGCACCTCTATCCTTCTATCACTTCGGTTTGGTGCAAGTTTTCCTCTGTTTTTTTTTTGCATTTATATTTGTAGTTGAAAGTATATATATATATATATATATATATATATATATATATATATATATATATATATATATATATATATATATATACACACATATATATATAATGCGAATCAAGAATACAATACAATATAATATAAAACAATACCAAATGTGTGATCAGTGTATTTCATGAAGTGCTCAATATATTCAGCATTAAATTTTAAGTTGAGTTTAAGTATAGCTTAAAATATAATGAATTCAAATCAATTGTGTTATATTATATTATATTCCTGATTTGCATTGTATATATATATATATATATGTGTGTGTGTGTGTGTGTGTGTGTGCATAAACGTTTAGGGATATCATTTGTAAGTTCTAGTAAAAAACCATAAAAACAATCAGGAAAAAGACCGATGTAGTATTTCGATAAATGTCAAACACATCTCTTCATGCGAATGGATTGATCTGTCCATTCCCCTGAAGAGATGTTTTAGACATGCATCGAAATACTGCACTGTTTTTTTTTTGTTTTGTTTTTTTCATGGTTTTATTTTTTTTGTTTTTTATCATATTTGCTCTGACAAACTCAAGTTTTACTATACTGAGTCATCGATGATAATTCGAGGAAAATTTATCTCTACTAAAATACTTTATAACTGTTCACCCATGGTAAACACACACACACACAAATATATATATATATATATATATATATATATATATATATATATATATATATATATATATATGTGTGTGTGTGTGTGTGTGTGTGTGTGTGTGTGTGTGATAAGGATTATACTAACATCGGGGAGAATGTAATTTGAAAATGCCTGCCTGGAAAAAACTAAGTTTGTCAAGCCATATTTATTCCTCATTGAAATCAGACGGATCAAGGGCCGTACTTAACTCAATGCAAACAGTCCATCTTTACAGGGCATCAAAAACTTAGTACCCAACCCCTGCAAGAAAAAATATTTTCAAAAATATCTTAACATCATTTATTTTTCTGCGGGCGAAAAAGTAAAATGTCTCGACTCAACTTATTCATTTTGTTACGTAGAGATAGTTCATTGATCTTTAAATGACTTAATGTCAGATCAAACATCATAATTTTATAAATACTTCTTTTTTCGTTTGATATGTTTGAAAATAATTGCTAAGTACAAATACAGAAGTGGGCTACTAGGAAGTGTTATGCATTGGCCCCAGTCAATGTTTCATTCGACCCTAGTCTGTTTATTGCAACTCATTCAATCAGGTAGTACGTCAAAGATATCCAAACACACAGTTAAATTATGCCAATGTATAATAAGGGTTGAATATTAACTGGTTGTTTGGAGCCGACTCCTTGAGCTAGATTTATGGTGCCTTACCTCATAGAAAAAAGAACTTCTTTGTATCAACTTGAAAATAATTACTCTGATTTGTAAACTCAAATTTATTTGCCTCGAAGAAAAGATATGATTCAGTATAATAGATATTACTTTGAGACAGGCCATTAAATTTACTTGTAACAAATTAGAGTCATTTTTAAAAAGTTGTTCAGCGTAACATTTCTCTCGGTACAGGTGGATGCGTAAAGATACCTTAAATCTAATTATGAGCAAAGGATGTTTATCCGGAGAGAGCAAGGATAATTATAATTTATGAAAATACTGGAAAAATGTCGTTTGTTTGTTCAGATATTCACCAAAGGGGACGGGAAAAAAAGCCTTTCTTTGAATCATCTTGTAGAAAAAATGACACTCATTTGTTAAACTGAATTTATTAGTTTATCTATAAGAAAATTTATGATTCAACTAATAAACTAATAAATTTACGCATATCAAATTAGAGTGATTTTTTAAAGTTGCTCAACCTATACTTTTTTTCAGTGTATGTGAACGCTTTTCAGAATTAGCTTCATTCTCTTAATTATTTATATATATATTGGCTCTTTTCACGATTGATTATGGGGGTAAGATTTTATTGTTCGAACTGTCCAAACAGGTTAGATAGTTATAGGATAGTGATTGGTCCAAGTATCCTTTGTACGGGAAAAGCCTCGTCCAGAATTTAAATCATGATTGGTGTTTCCTATTTTCAGTTGTGCAGACAAGAGTCATGTCAGTAAGCACCTCCACAGCAAACAGACAATCGCACTCATATACATGCATACATATGCATGCTCATATATGAATAAACATTGCATACACACACACACACACACACACACACATATATATATATATATATATATATATATATATATGTATATAAATATAAAAATATATGGCACAACTGTTTTAAAACCACACACACTTACGCACACATTTACACTCACATAGGCGTACACACATAAGCAGACAACTATACACTGGGAACTGTGCAAACAACTGAGATTTAACCATGTTAGCGAATACTATCTGTGTAAACCGGAAGCTAATCTGGAAATAGAAAGAATAAGATACTTCGGCACGTCAAAGACCAACAGTATCTTATATCCAGACCGACAACCTCGTTCAAGCGAGAATATCAGATCCAATGGTCATGAACAAGGAAAAGAAGATCTGCCAAATCGTGAATGCAGCTATGCCAGCGGACTGCAGGATGGAAATAAGAAAAGCAAAATATATGGAAAACAGTTATGGTTGGTCAATCTAAAGAAACCGTCACGCAGCCAATCTTTTGGCAGAATGTTGCTTTGGAGGTGATCAATTGAAAAATTTTTAAAAAAGACTATTAATGAATAAGTTATTTCTGTTGTTGGGCTATGATCCCTAAAAATGCCCAAAATATGAAGAAAAAAAACAAAAGCAAGAAAACAAAAACAAACAAACATATTGGACACAGATTAAGGGACCAACTTATTATAAACTTACGCAGCAAATTGAACCGCCGACTAAAATCCTATTTAAGGCGGGTTGCTTTATTTTAGACCTGATAAATGTTTAATTTTTCAGCTCTTTAACTCCATTGGTGCGGTTCGCGAGATACATACACACGTACATACATACGTACATGTCCAGCCAGACCAGCTTGAATAAAAAAAAACTGAAGAAACCTTTGTTGATAGTTTTGGTTGATGATTTCTAATTTCATAACCTTGCTCAGAAACTGAGAAAGTGGTAAGTTATGATATTCGGCGCTCTTTGAACGATGCTGAATATACTAGAATCGAGATCGGGGATCTGGAAATTCGTGGATGATTCAAGACTATTCAGACGACGGCGTTGTAGGAATCTGTGGGGATACTGAAAGATGCTGGAGATCTAAGGAATCTTGCTTCCACTCAATCTCCAGTGATTACCACCCGGCATATGCGAAATTGTGGCCGATAGAGAGCAAGATAGCGTGACGAGCTAGATAAATTCAGAGATTACTGGCACTGCGATGTCCATGATAGAGATGTCCAGCGAATTTCGGGGGAGGGATATGTCCAACAACGGATGATAAAAGGCTAATGATGATGATGATGATGATGATGATGATGATGATGATGATGATGATGATGATATGGTTTGAACATGTAAAACCATTGCAGTCGAAGAATCCGAAAAGCTCTCAAAACATGAACAATTTGGAATAGAAATCAGTAGAATGTGACAACTCTGGACTAAAATACTATCTATTGTTTTTTGGAACCTTTGGATTTCTCAGACAACATACCTGGAAAGCTCAGCAAATGTGAAATACAGAAAATATCCCTTACCCCCACTGCACACATCATTAGAACATATTTGTCAATGTGCATAATACACTTAAACTACGTGCATATATGGAAGTATGTTTAGGAACGTGTTGTATCATCTGTATATGTAAAGTCCCTATCTCTTTTTTTTAAAGCTCAGTTTGTCTTAAATTACAAGGTTGCCGGCCTTAAGTCTCTGGTTGAGACCCGGCTGGTGACTTATTGGTCTGGTTAGTCAATAGAAACCGTCACGTCACCAACGTCTTTTGCATGCCGTGCTGGGGGTGATAAATTCTAAAAGATCGGAAAATGAATAAGTAACATCTCTCTGAAATTGTAAATGCTGCAGGGGCATAAATAAAGTGACCAGTATAGCATAAACTTACATAACAAATTGACCCCTCCTCCCAAACACACGCATACACTGAAAACCTATTTACTGGTGAATTTTAAAAAGATCAAAAGATCCGTTTTTTTCTAGTCATACTAAAGAGTGAATGATTGAATTTTCAGCCCTCTAGCTCCATCAGCGAGGCCTGTACGCGTGATACATACATAGCCAACCAACAAGCAATCCAGTAATAATGCCTGATGTTGATCTTGGGGTTAATGATAAGGCTGAAAATGATTTGAAATATTTTATTAGTTTACTCGTTGCCTTCTCAGTCCTTTATTGGAATACCTAACGTATTTTTTAATTAGTAAAGAGAATACTTACAAGTAGATCTAAATCCCTTGAACTGGCAGTAGTAATTATTAGTAATTTGGATCTTTTCTTTTTCTTTGGATTCAAATATCAAAGATCAAAGCCAAGTATTCTATAAGGGGAATAAACCAAATTGAGTGACTTCACACAAATCACCACCCACATCATGGTGGAAACCCCCGCGCATATGAGAAGAAATCATAAAACGTGCAAGCACGCACGTACGCACGCATGTACACATGCATACACACACACACACACACACACACACACACAAACACATACACATACAAAAACAAACGCACACATACACAAACGAGCATGTACAGATAACACGGCTATTTGTTTTGCATGGAGAAACGGGAGTCGTTTGCCTCCTTAGAGATGAGCGGTGATGCGCTATCTTCCCTACGCACACACATGCGTGTACGCGAACACACACACACACACATGCAAACAACCTAGATGCCAACTCAACAAAGGGATCAAACACTGTACAACACAGATTCCATGAAAACATCACATGGATATAAACTCACTCAAAGAATTGACAAGCATAAGATTGATTTGTAGGAAGGCTTGCTCTTTGAATAAACCAGGTTTATTCAGAATTGAGCCATTGGACGGATATCTGAACTTTGAGCAAGTCTTTTAAAGAGCATATGCAGCAAAGAATTGCTTGTAAAATCCAGAGTATCCTATAATAGTGAATACCAACAAACACAAATTCATATAGCACGCAATGCCCTTGGGTGGAAATAAGCAGTTGTGGAGATCGGTGACCAAATGGTTAAAAGAAACCAGGCGTAGAGTGGATTCCCTCAAGAGAATGTGAGCTCGATTCTCACCACAGGCTTACTCTCCATTTCTGATTACATTGTAGCCATTCGAGCACGTTTAAGTCAGAGTTGTGATAAACTGCAACTAAACAATAAGAAGGAAAAACTAGTAAAAAGAACTACTAGGAAGCGGATATTAGTTGCAAAGCTATTAAATTTTTTTAAAGTAAAATGTAACTAAATGCTCCAATCGGTACATTTGGGTTCGTACATGCATAAACCAGTATTCACACATACACCTACACATACGTATGTACGTGTGTGTGTGTGTGTGTGTGCATGCGTGCGTGCGTGTGTTTGTGTATGAGACCTTTTACAATTTCAGTCATCGGAAGTTGGTTTAATATTAGTAAGCAATTGACCATACGCTTGCTTCACACACACTTTACCTCGGAACACTTTACTCCCGAGTCTTTCTCACTGTTTGCAGTTCACTATATATATATATATATATATATATATATATATATATATATATATATATATATATAAATAAATAAATTGCGTTATATTATATAGAAACTCTTATTTGAAATGATCTCCCATCGTTACATGGTTGATGTATCACTCGACCTAGACAACGTAAATGGAATATATATATGTATTTACCGCGAAGTACAAATCTGTAATTCAATATACGATGTATGATGAGTTCATTTCATAAACGTGCTGTGTCCAGCGTATGAAAAGGTCGTGTCCCAATCTGATTATTCATTTGGAGAACAAACAAAACATAATACAGAACGAAGAGAAAAGATTTATTCACAGTGATTTATGATTTTCGCTGGATGTTTTCCATGAAAAATCAATAAAATTTAAGAATTCTGAATTGATTACTGCCTAAGGGTTCGCTCACTAACTATAAGCCCTATAT
>OY735213.1:35964867-35972367 GCA_963457665.1 Thysanoteuthis rhombus | reverse complement strand
GCCGTGTCATTAAAGTGAATGAAAGTTCTTGTTTCATATATTCACCTCGGGTTATCACGGGTTACATATGCAAGAAGTTCAAGTGAATTTTGATACACGTATTTTCTTGACACTGAGTAAAAAAAATATGTTTTTTGTTTGTATGTGCGTCCGTGTGCGCACGTGCTCTATAAATACTCTATTTCTTGATTTGATTTCTTTCTAAGGTCAACTCCATAATGTAATTATCTTTTTTTATCTATCTATCTATCTATCTATCTATATATATATATATATATATTTATATATATATGTATATATATATACCAACAGATATAGATTAGCCTGATGAAGCCCACAAGAGCAGAAACATATACATGTTTGTGTAGCGAACTCATTATTTCAACACACACACACATACACGAATACACACACAGAGACAAACACGCACACACACACACACACACTCACACACACACACACACACACACACACACACATATATATATATATTTAACTAACGTAAGTAAACCCAATTTCAAAAGATCTAATTCTGTTCAGTAAGAAATAATATCCATATACAATACGCAATGATAATACACTATATAAGATAGCAAACTGCATGTATGACATAAACTATATATCAAAATAGCTGAAAGGGATGTTTGATCAGCACTGCTAGGATGCCATGTTAATATAACTGTTTTGTTTTTAAAATCCCCGAAACGGTTACATAATAAAATTGATGATTCCAACTAGAGACAATTTACACATAGTACCATAATAACAAAAAAAAACAAAAAAAAAAAAAACACTGGAGAAATATATATATATATATTTGTTTTTTGTTTTTTTGTTGTTGTTGTTGTTGCTGTTGTTGTTGTTTTTGCGTGAGGGAAGGGGTAAAAAAGAAAGAACAGGTCTGGTTGATGGCCTGAGACTGGCTGGATTAGCCTTTCTTCGACTATATCTAGTCAGATTTCATCTCAATTTATCCAATAAAAATCTATGATAGCTGTCTGCTCAACATTCTGTTCAACTTCCCCTACCTTTTTATACACGTTACAGCGAACATTTATTGCCAACGATGTTTTTCTTTTTAAAGTTTACCTTAGATTTTCAGAACCTTCAGGAATTTTCTTTTTATTTTCATAACTACAATACTAAACTAAACTGGGATCTATTAAAAAAATATATCGTTGAGGTCGGAAAGATATAGTTCTATGAATTTCATATTATCAGAATTTTGAAACCGAACTTCCGCTCCTACACATTTTAAAAACTGTAACACAAAAAACTGTGTGGACTACATTGACCAGTCCGACGGCGAGCGCTGGCCCCTGCATAGGTTCGTCCTTAAGTGTGCACGAACCTGCCCGAGGGTGTGCGACACCCATGCCAAGATTGATTCGAACTGATCTAAAATGAATACACTCCAACAATAAATCGGATCCCGACACTGTGCCCACCTGGTTGGGTTATGTAAGAAGACATTTTCTAAAGAACACGTCTTATTTCTATATTGTCATGTGATGAGTTACTTTTCCATGGGCAACCTCGGGATTTCCAGCAAGTATATATATATATATATATATATATATATATATATATATATATATATATATATATATATATGTATATATATATATTTATATATATATATCGTTATTAGCGTGTGCATAGCAAAAGCATGAAAAAGATGAAGAAACACTATCAAATTCGTTTATATATATATATATATATATATATATATATATATATATATATATATATATATATATATATAATAAATGCATTATTAAATTTGAAACTCTATTTAAAATGATCTTCCGTTATTACATGGTGAATGTATCATTTCGCCAAGACGTAAAGATAATAATCAATAAAAGAAAATGGGGCTGCTGTAGAATATAATGATAATTTCTGTCCGATTATACATCGATTTCTAATGACAATAATGATATATATATATATATATATATATATATATATATATATTAGTAGAAAAATGATCATCTTATCCAACAGGATGAAAAGTGCTGAGCCATTTCAAAGAATCAAATTCTTATTAAATGTTGGTAATTTTGAGCTATCGGGGTTCAGAAAGCTATTATCACCTGCACAAACTTAGTCAACATAGGCCTAGCCTTTTCGAAATCCCTTATCTCTCACTCTCTCTCTCTCTCTCTCTCTCTCTCTCTCTCTCTCGATCACACGTACACACACACATACGTGTGTGGTCTTGATCAATGGTAATTCCTTCCATTGTACAACTCTCAGAGCGTAATGTGAGATTGATAGACAGGCATTGTGATTGTGTTCAGCCACCAGTAAAAAAAATCTATTTAGTGTTATTTTAATATTTTCCTTTGCTGTCGTACCAAGCTACAACTTAAGGCTTCTCATTCGACGAATTATAACATTTTTCTCAAAATATATCCAAAATTGTAACATTAATTTCCCAGGAAATTATTTTGCCCTTCACTCAAACTAATTTTATTGTCGGAAAGTACTAGTTACCGGACACCACCCGGTCAAGAGATAAATGCATGGATTATCACGTGTCAAATAATGTCTAACCCCGCTGACGGCGACCATAAAAAAGCCTTAGTAGATAGCTAATAAGCATGAAGTGGGATGGTGCTCTCTCCTGGGAAGGGGAGACTGATATCAGTGACTTTACTCTAAGCGTTAACAAGCCAAGCTATAATCATTTCATGTGGAGAAAAATTCATAACGTAACGATGTCACGTAGTTATGTGTTTCCTATAACAGTAGCCTGTTTGTAAATATGATTTTCGGAATCAAGATGTCCCGCGAAAGATGCGAAACTTTTTAATAAATTGCGAAAGCATTTACTGCTGTGAGCCCAATTACGATAATTTTCATTTTACTCGGGTTAGTTTAGCACAAGTGAGAATTGAACTGCTTTTTAGTAATGATCTGCGAGACAATGAATAAGGCGTTTCTCAACTCACACTATTCTTTTTCAATCATCTTATGAGATCCATTGTTGGGCATAAACCTTCTTCAAGTAAGTGCGTGACATGGAGTTTTGCTTGGCCCATGACGTGCTGGAGGGTAAAAGTGATAGATACATGCCTTTCCCAAGAGCATTAATGCAAAGTGAACGATCGAATTTTGAACGCCGCTCGCTGATCTTTTTTCTCCTTATCATTGATCACTCAGCCATACGCACAATGCCGAGAGTCAATCGAAAAAGGAAATTGAGTCAGAGAGAGATGGTTCAAGATATCCCGTAAACCGAATCTGAGCGTTTCCTTAGACTCAATCTGAGCCACGCTAGGAGTACACACGTACAAAAGTATACCCTTTAAGTAATCTTGGCTTATGTTTTGGTAATATTCATAATACCTTAATGCGAAGACTGACCACAGCTGATATGGGGCAGGAAATCTTAGCTGTCCCAGATTGGCAATGGACCAGATTCGATTTAAAAAAAAAAAAAAACGATTTTCACAAGCGAATTGCGAAACTCCAGTAATAAAAATGACTTTTGAAATGTTTTGAAATGTTTTTTGTTAATTCGCAATAATAAGGTCAGGTAATGAAAAAATGTCATTTAAAGAATATTTGAATGTAGTCAGGTGTGCTTTCATTTACAATGACACACAATACACAAAGGCTCAGGGAATTTGAACAGATTCATCGATCTGTTCATCTGTCCAATTAGTAAAAGTTTCCTGTGTCTCACCGAATTTTTTACCGTACAGTATTATATATATATATATATATATATATATATGTGTGTGTGTGTGTGTGTGTGTGTGTGAGTGTGTGTTATATTATGTGTGTATGCGTCTATAAATATGCGTGTATGTAATGTAATACGTGTACGTGTATGAGTGCGTCTTTGTGTGTGTTTTCTCTCTCCATAGAAAAGACTTGAGCACAAATATCCACATAAACAGCAATTGGCCCTTAATATTTATTGTTCATCGTCAATAAGGAAACCTTGCAACCTGGTTATTGCTGGACCACAGAAAATGCCGGAAAACGGAATTTTTTTTTTTTCATGCAATTACCTAGTTTTTAGTAGTGAATCGATTTTTAACGATTTTTCTGGCAGCCCGGAAAAAAGAACATATGTTTTAGTACAATTGCTTTAATACAAATATAATAAATGAATAATTTACTTGCGTTTGCTCATGTTTTTTAATTGGTTGTATTCATAATATTTTATAAGATTCAGAAAAAAAAAATCATCAATACATGCTTAATTTTATGCTAAAATGAACATTAAATTCTCCGATTCGATTTCAAACCACGATTATTATTTATTTATTTATTGCACATTCTGTTTAACGAGTCAGATTAGGAACGGCTAAATTACTCTCCAAATCATGCTTTGAAAGCGAAACGAAGAACTCTAGCGGCAGATCCACAAACTAATGGCGGCAGATTCAAAACCTACCGAACCACAGAGCACCAGATTAGATATGCACAATCAATACATGCATATATACGAGGAGCTACTCAAAGGTTTCAAGTAACACCTCGCAGAAAAAGATATTCAAATCCTGAATTTTAATTTTATACCTTGATTTTAACATTAATCGTGTGAATATTAATTAACATATCAAATATTAACATAACAACCACTATGTTGATGATTCTGCTAGTTGGTATTGCAGGAATATTTTCAATTAACTTTAATATATTAGGCTTAAAAAATTTGATAAATACAAGACATAAAGAAAATCCATGCTTTTTACCCTATTGTGTATTTCATACGTTGATAAACAAATCAGTTTTGAACTACTGACGTTCGTTAAACATTCACAAATATATTTCCGAGAGAAACTTTGATGAATTGAATTTTATTGTCCCGAGTGCTTTCATTTTGTAATTAAAAAATAGAAAGATAAAAAAATGAAGGTAAATAATTTGTAAAATGAAAATCGCTACGGACACATCTCCTTGTTTGGTTGTGAGGCGAAGATGACAATTCCAGGATCAATGGTTTCGAAGTGACTGTTAAGAAAGTAGTCTTCTCAGAGGAATTGAGAAAATATCTATTGTTCAATTGAAAACCAATAGATTAAGCTTTCATGGTCGAGATCTCATTTTTAAAACTTGCATTTTAGTATAAAGGTATCGTACATTCAAAACGTTTCTTTTTCAATGTTTTTCTTTTATCTTTATCTATCTATCTATCTATCTATCTATCTATCTATCTATGCAAATAAAAATTAAGTAATTGGTATGCATGCACACATATAATCAAACACCATACACATACAGATACACACACATACACACACACACACACACACACACACACGTATATATATATATATATGATCCGTCAGAATGATGAATTACCCAATATCATATTGAAACTCAAATGATCTCCCATTATTACACGGTTATTGTATCATTTGGCCCAGACAACTTATATCGAATAAACAATTATATATTCAAGGTGATACTAGAAAGTTCGGTAAATGTAATATGGATTTAAGCTGCTTCCTTTTCTGAGCAGTGCCCTTTGGGAGATTTCTGTATACATGTCTAATGTGATTACTTCAGAAGGAGTCGATGGAAACTAGGGATTTGTAATTCCCCCAAACCTGAAATTCTAGGTAGTACATCGTATGCCGGTGTTTGTGAATATGTTAAGAAACAAATAGAGTTGATATGGACAGTGAATAAACAAAATGAGAATTAGGAGGTAAAGTATATATATATATATATACTTTATCTCCAAATTCACATTTCATTCTTAACGGTATCATATTTTTAGCACATTTTATAATCAAAAAGTTGAATTTTTTTAAAATTATTATTTTCGTTACTATAAATATTTATTGTAATATATTAGTTTACATTTACATTCTTCACATATTACTGGAATTTGAATTCAATTGATTCAGCTGCAAGAATCAACCCATTGAGAATGATATCATAAATAGCTGTGTTAATAATAACTGGAGTTAAATATTTATAAAATGATCGTTATCACAATATTGTTGTTGTTGTTGTTAATGAACTGCGAGGTAGTGTTATGGTTATCGGCACATGAAACGAAACCGCAAACCGATTTTAAATTTAGGCTGAGGCCGCTTATGTTCACCTAGCACCGATACACTTGCATCCCTGTAACCCATGTCCTCCCTAGATGTCATAACAATACATCTTGTTGCTGGCACGTCACGATGGTTAACAAAGGAAAATGTGTGTGAGAGTGCACTTTGGCAAACCACTCTTCCATAATTACCACCCAAGCAGTAATCACTGCAGATAGTTATTATGCCCATTTCCATCTTTGACAGGGGTCATCACCTTATATACTATTATTTCATCCACAAATTACACTATTGATTGTACCGATTTGCAAAATCTCTCGCACCCGCCTTTTTTTCTTTTTTTTTTTTAAATTCCTGACGTCTCTGGTATGACCATAGTTTCTATATTCTTATACATTTCTACATTGTTCGATCTTCTCTAAAGAGATTACCGCACAGTTCCTGGGGTTCAAATCATTCATCATTATTAAATCGGTACTCGAGTTTTCACACCAACAGTTACTGGTGGGTTTTTTTTTCTCAGTATTCTTGCTGATTTTAGTGGTACTATCGTTCAATTTTCATGGTTCTTCACCGTTCACATTTCCTCCAAACTTTTCGCTAGACTATCCCTTCCAAGATTTTCTGGCGAATACTGAAGACAGGAGACATCGAACCTCCATAAAACCCCCAGTGCCTTAGTGCCAGTACTTTAACACTAGTGCCAAATTTAATCCATTTTTCAGGGTCCTCAATGATGGTCTGTATTGATTCTCCTTTCGGGAACCAAATTGCCTTCTTGTTAGGAAAGACTTTTTTGAATTATTCTATCCTTTTTGTTAGAAAATGCTGTTGAATGTGGTGTAATTTTAAACCTTAAATCCTCACACCCACCAAAACTTTTCCTATATTTAGCACATCTTATAATTTTGAATTGTTATTTCTACAAACTTTCAGATCTTTCTTACGACTTAAACAAATATAGGAAGTACAGTGACTCGACCACAACTTTATACTCTCACATTATTATTATTATTATTATTATTATTATTATTATTATTATTATTATTATTATTATTATTTTTATTATTATTATTATTGTTAATATTATTATTATTATTATCATTATTATTATTCATTGATTTTCTACACCAGAGGTGACTGTCGTTTTGAGATAAAGTGACGGCAAGTCTCCTTTATACTCTTCAATACTCAGTATTGTCGGCAGTTTAAATCATAACATCATTAGTAGTAGTATTAGTAGCACTAGTAGTAGTTTCTCCTGACCAATTGAGAAATACATGTTTCTTTTTGGTATGTGTGGTATGTGAAGTATAAGAAATAAAGTGTACAATTTTTACTTTAGAATAAGAATACAAAATAACGACTCTAAAACTAATATAATCTTTTGAAAGAAGCTAAATATTTTTGACATTCCAATTGTTGTCAAATTGTTATATGCTAAAATGTTTATATTATCAAATTTTACTAA
>OY735213.1:35957367-35959867 GCA_963457665.1 Thysanoteuthis rhombus | reverse complement strand
GCAGGAATTCAAAAAAATCAATTAAATTTATAGCTAAATTGCAAGCAGATTGGAGAAAACAAATTATCCAATAATGAAAGGAAAAGAGAATTTTGTTGTGATAAATTCCTGGAAATTAGCTTCTTTCCAAACAACTCAAATTTAGCGTTCTATCAATATTACTCACTTCTGCAAGTTATTTGATAAAATAGAATTTTTATCACACTGTGTTAAAGAACATGTATTGAAAAGGATTAAAATTCGTGTCTATGAAATTAAGGATCGAATAAATAATTTAATATTCAATTTATATAAAACGTGATTTATATGAGTGCACGTACATAATATTATGATATATAGATAACGTTGATATATGTGTGTGTGTGTATACAAATATGTATATACCTATTTTTGTAGGCATATCAATAAGTCTGTAGTCAAATGATAGAATTTTACACAACAAATTTTCATTTTTTAACACAATCTCTTTCCTTGTCAATACACTTAACCCAACGTATCTCCCAAATCGCCAATTAAACAGTATATATATATATATATATATATATATATATATATATATATATATATATATATATATATATATATATATATGTGTGTGTGTGTGTGTGTGTGTGTGTGTGTGTGTGTGTGTGTGTGTGTGTGTTATATGTAAAAATCATTAATTTCTTTCTAAAAGCCATAAAATGTTCGGTAAGAATAATAACATGATCTCACTACAATCGTTAAGATCTGTGTGTGCACCACGATTACTCGACAACTGTATGTGGTTGACACTTGCCAGATATATTAGTCAGTACACGAGGCAGGACATTGTTGAGTTTGAAGATTTGGGGGATCAGCGGTTCTCAAGAAATCCAATTAAAATTCAACATAACCTCTAAGATCACAGATATTTCTCCATGAGTTTCTATAAATCATATCCCTTGTCAGTCTCTCTTTAGAATACAATTTGAAGAAAGCAGACGACAAGCAACAGAAGAGGTGACTATAAGGTTACCTTTAATTTCTCAAGTTACAAGGAAAACAAATCAGACGAGAGATAACTGAGAGAAGTTAGTATAATGTTCACTTCAATTTGTCAAGTTACAAAGAAAAAAACGTATTTGCAGATATACTTTTTTTTTACTCACGAAGGAGAATTAAAGGAAAAATTTTGAATACGCCTAAACATTTTATTCTCTATTAGATCTAAAAAAACCAAAACATTCGGAATGAAGCGAATCTTTTTCTTTTTTTTTTTTCTTTAAACCTATTCAATTATTTTTGTGAAATCTGATTAACTTGAATGCTTGATCCATCTGTTATTTTCGAGTAACGACCGATTCCATTTTGGTAATGAATCATTTTTATTCATCTTGGCATTTTCGTTTCGACTTTTGAGATAACTAACACAATCGTATTTACGAGAATAGTGATGAATTTTTAAATTTTTAGGAGATAATTCGAGGAAATTCTTTAAAATGCTTAGAAACCAGAAAGACTAAATTCTATTTCCAACGTTTTCTAACTTGTTAAAAAAAATGAGTCCGTCTATTTCAAACTCGAACCTTAGAAACAAACACTGCAATAATAATAATAATAATAATAATAATAATAATAATAATAATAATAATAATAATAATAATAATGATAATAATAATAATAATAATAATAATAATAATAATAATAATAATAATAATAATGGTGATGATGATAATAATAATGATGATAAAAATAATAATAATAATAGGGTGGAAGTGAGAGAGAGAGAGGAAGAGGGAGATTGTGTGTATGTGTATGTGTATGTGTGTGTGTGTGTGTGCGTGTCCGTGCGTAATAGGAAGAGAGAGAGAGAGAGAGTGAGAGAGAGAAAGCTGGATAAATATCAAGATCTTGCCGTAGAAATAAAATAAGCAATACGAAAGTAACATCATTTACCCATCATCATGAGAGCGCTTATAGCAGTCTCGAAGTCCCTCGCGGAATTGCAAACTTGAGGAAGAATTAAAAAAAAAAAAGGTTTTGCTTAAATCGACAAGATGCAATATTGAGAAGACTGTTGGTCTTTCAATAGCCAGTGGAACCCATACATAGAATGGCAACTTCGCTAAAATTTATTTTTTTTTTGCCAATAAGACATGTGCACGTCTGTGTGTGTGTGTGTGTGGGTGTTGTACAGATATATAGCTCGTTTATAGATTTGAGAGGTATTCATTTTAAACGATTTTTATATGAAACAGAAAATCAATGTATAGTAATCTAATGGTTATATGAAGAAAAAAATCATAAGTTTTGAAAGGTTAACTGGTGATTGTACATTTTATCGATTACTCCTGGCATCATTAATCGATATTTACTTACAAGTATGTATACATGAGCGGCTGTGGATGAGTGTCGATATCTATATGTGTGTGTATTCCGTATTCTAAATTTATACGTGTGTCTGCACATTCAAAATACTATTATTACATGGGTTTATCAATGATTTTATCTTGTTCACATACAAACGTACATGCATACA
>OY735213.1:35952367-35954867 GCA_963457665.1 Thysanoteuthis rhombus | reverse complement strand
CACATATATATATATACTTGTATATGCATAATGTCTACACGCACACACACACACACACACACACACACACACACATATATATATATATATATATATATAGTCTAAAAAATTTAAACATTAAAAAAAAATAACGAATAGAGTTGATGTACACCGTAGATAGGTGAAATGGAAATTTGGGATTGAAACTGTTATTTGGGCCTTTGCATTACCGGCGGCTCTTTAGCTCAATGGTAAGAACGATTCTATGTTGAAGCAGCCACCCTATCGTTTGCAGCATTCGTTTCACCTTATCTAGACCAAGTGATGCCGTGTGGTGGCGGAAGATCATTTCTAATTAAGTTTCAATGTAATATAACGCAATTTTTATATATATATATATATATACATACATATATATATATATATATATATATATATATATATACGTGTGTATATATATATGTCGGATTGACAAGGATATATACCCGGTAAATGTCGCGCGATGATACAAGATAAGATGTTGCTGATTGTAGGAGAGTGCGTTAGGCACAAAATGTTGACATTCACCATTCATCTTTGTAAATATTACTTTCATACATTGATAGCTTCATTTACTTTGATAAATATTGAGCATTGTGATAAAATAGTATCAAATATCATCAACAATGGATAAAATCTGTTTTATATTTTTTTCTTTTCTATATACTCACAAATTGAAAAAAAAAACACGACATATATATATATATATATATATATATATATATATATATATATATATATATATATATATATATATATATATATATATATATATATATATATATATATATATATATATATATATGACTGCACGTATTCATCATAATACAAATATCTATAGCATGTGAATCCCTGAGTGAGTGGGAGAGAGATAGAGAGACTAAGAGAGAAAGAGAGAGAGGGGGAAGTGAGATACAAAAACAGTGATGGGGTGGAGTGCCAATGCACGACCGGCTTTTGCATTCAAAGAGACAGTCATGAAACGGGAAAACATTTATGAGGATTCTCTGTAAGTCTTATGATGTAAAATGCTCTTATTTTAATCAACGAATATTCCTATTTCGGCGTAAACGCTTTCCTTGCCAATGCACCTAATCCAAGGAATGAATAACAATGACACATATCGAACATTATACAATGAGAATTTCAAACCAAATTTCAGAAATTTCAGCTAATAACTACGTGTCAGGTCACGGAACTTATTGACCATCCTGGCACTCACACACACATGCACATGCACACGCACAAACACGCGTGCACATGCTCACACTTGCATATACACACAGATACAGTACATATACACACTCACTAACACACAAACATACACACTCACACACACATATATTTTTTCGGTGTATCATTTTCTCAGCATGAATAATCATTGTTATTTATAATAATATCAAAACGACCATTGTTATGTACATAAACTGTGATTTATTAGAATCCATGGAACACGAAATAATCTCCAGATCGAATAATGTACCAAACTAAATGGTTAATGATAAACGTACTAGAGTTGATTATGAATAATTATGTATCATCAACGGAGTGATATCGTTTTTTAACACATTCAAATAGGTAAATAGAAAAATGAAACTGCTATCAAAAGCAAACATTGAAAACTGATTATATATCTTCTCGTAGTGACGATACTTCGTGAGATATTCGCCACATGGTCAACATATGAGCGACAGAAACCACCCAATCTGTTTATTCTAATAGTAGTATCAGTATACTTGATATTTGTTAGTGACTTCGATTATGTGATCTGAAAGTTTTGTACGGAAACATCAAGCGGAAACATGAGAACAACTCATTTTGTTACAACTGGAAATTTAAACGTTGATGTTATTAGGCTTTAGACGTTAACAAATGTATCATAAAATACTATTCAAATATACTAAAAAAAAGCTCAAAAAATAAAGAACCGTTTTTTCTCAGTCGTATGAAACAAGTTGACAAGAATCAAAACAAGATAAATATATATACACACACACACACACACACACACACACACACGTATATATATATATATATATATATGTATATATATATATATACACATATATATATGCACACACACGTATATGTTTGTGTGTATTTATGTATGTATGCATTCGTAAAAAAAATACCATTGACGTATCAAAATAAAAGTGACACCATAAGTAGTTGTTTTAATAAAAACTGCAGTATTAACATCAAGTATATCTGTTCCAAAAATTCTGATATTCCATAAATACATCAATGGAACACACACACACACACACTCACATACACATACACACACACACACACACACTGTGTATACTCTCTATACTAGTGTATAGTTACTTCAGTCCTCACCGGGTACTCTACTTGCGTGGCCTTGAGCCACACTAACCCAAGCACAGTAAATACCTATACGTCTGTATGTGGTGTACTCATGCAAGTTAAAATGGATATATTTCTTGATTTCTGAGCTTGCATTCATGCACACGCGCAC
>OY735213.1:35937367-35949867 GCA_963457665.1 Thysanoteuthis rhombus | reverse complement strand
GTTACTCTCTAGCACACATACACACACACACACATATATATGTATATACTTTATAAATCGTAACAATCCAAATGAAATGTGAATATTCCTCAGAATATGAATATGACTTTTGATGTTTGATCGAAATGATTTGTTTACAACACCAAAAAGACAGTTTAAAGTTGATGACCCCTTCCAGACAAAAATTTAATAAAAAAAACAGAATTTCTATTTTCCACCGATTCTATTTAAAAGAAAAAAAGTAAGTTCGAATTATTTTCATACATAAACACTCACATACATATACATTCCTATAACATACATTCTAACCTATGTACTATATTTATGGATATATGTACATTTGGGAAGACTTGAACAGTTTGTGTTAGTTTCATGGATAAAAGGTGCTGACTCTATGAATTTTCCTTTTCCCATGTGGGTTTCTGGGACTATTCAACGTGTAACTACTTCTCGACGGGAAAACTTCCTTTGTAAGGGTATAAATATGCGATATTCTCGATAAACATATCCAGAATAGATGCGTATGTTAGTCGACTGTATTTTTTGTACAATGTAGGTTCGTCGTTGTCCATAGGCTAGCGGAAAAAAATCATTTTTTTACACAACAAATACTTATTTTACAATGTAGTTTCTTCTCTTGTCAAAGCATTTTCAATGCAACTATTTTCCATAGATCACATAGATCGAACATTATACAGTAGGAATTTCGGATTAAGATTCAACTAATAACTGAGTCAGGCCACGGACTTATTGATCCATTCTTGCAAAGGGATGACTTTCCTCGCAGAGAGAGAGAGAGAGAGAGAGAGAGAGAGAGACAGAGAGACAGAGACAGAGAGAGAGAGAGACAGAGAGAGAGACAGAGAGAGAGAGAGAGAGAGAGACAGAGAGAGAGAGAGCAGTATTGTTAGCAAATATCCCAAGATTTTAATCCAGCATTCGTAAACATTCTTCTACTTATACAATCGTTAAACACAAAACAGTTATATTTTTTGGAAAAATTAACCGCCTATTTGGACGATTGTACGATGAGCATCAAGCGTGAATATTTCTGTA
This sequence comes from Thysanoteuthis rhombus, assembly GCA_963457665.1. Lineage (NCBI taxonomy): Eukaryota > Metazoa > Mollusca > Cephalopoda > Oegopsida > Thysanoteuthidae > Thysanoteuthis > Thysanoteuthis major. Next base: position 35,948,811 of record OY735213.1, on the reverse strand, counting down.
ATTTAGGTCTCACAATTGAAAATCTATCATGTCATCGTTTTATATAATCAATCTGTAATTCATGTCATTAATAGAAAAAAAAAATGATTCCGTTCTGAGCTTATCGTTTTTAAAGAGAAAAAAACAAACTCTGCAAATCCAGCATAAATACACTAGCAATCTGAAATCAGTTTTTCAAACTAGTTAAAGGAATGGATTCAATATCTTTCATAGTTTGAAAGCAACATAAATAAGATAACAGGAAGCCAAATTTGGGATCAACGCTCAGAATATACACAATGTACAATGATAGAAATAATTGATTTCAACTAACCACCAGATAATTTATTTTGAAAAGTAAATCGAATTGGATAATGTATTGATATTGATGTATTCTGATAATCAAATGAAAAGTTCACTTCAAACCCCTTCTTTCCTTAAGAGCATAACATTTAAAACTTGAAAGTACAAATAATACAATGTAAAAATAAGTGCAATATTACACTTGAATATAATACTATCTTTACGTAAAAAACAAAACAATATCTAATTTTAGTCAATTAACTACAAAAATAAGAACTGGTGGAAAGTTTTGTCATTCAGTCTAGCGTTTTACTGTACTAACTTAATTTTAAAAGAGACTAACAAATAAGAAAGCCAAAATATTCTTCAAAGGAATTATTGCAACCAGAAAATGCCTTTATCTATAAAATCTACAAATTATTAGTACAATCAATGGGATGAAATTAACAGAAATTAAATGAAATAATTTATACCGGGTATTATATTTTTGATTAGAAATTTTACCAGTTTTAATAATTTGGTGGGGAATAATTAGTAGTCGAAAATAATAACACGGCACTGTTTTTTGTTTTTTTTTTCTAAAATCGCGAATAATACTAAATTACTGATTATGAACTTTTATAAGTGTAGATAATGGATTTTACGATTTTTGCAAGTGATATTCTTCTAATCAGTGAAATTAAACTAGCTTTTTCATACAATCAAATAATGGAAAATAAAGTTGATTTGTCATGAAAAAATATTGAAAAGGAATAAAACCTTGTTTATGCACACACACGCACGTACTAACACACACACACGCAGACACACACACATATATGTATATACATACGTATCATTAGTCAGACAGATTGATATATTGATATAGAGAGGGGTAGAGATAGATAGATCGATATGTATATATAAATATGTATACATGCATGTGGAGTATATATACATGTGTGTGTGTGTGTGTGTTTATATATGTATGTATATGTATACTTACATACACACACGCATATATATATATATATATATATATATATATATATATATATATATATATATATATATATTCATATGAATAGATATACATATATACGAGCGAACATGCATTTTCCAAAGTATATTTCCAACCTAAGACATGGAAAAATACGTGAAATACATCGTCAAATCAATAAAATGCAAGGAAAAATAATTTCTTACTTCTTTACATAGACTGTATACAAATGAGTTCTGATATCTAGATTTCGTTTTCAATGAGCGAAAACGCTAAATGTACAATTTTGAATTGTATTTACATCAATAGTGCATATCTTTTTTCTTTCTAATTTACAATTAATTTTAGCTTGCAAGTATTGCAATACATTCCTGTGGCTCGCTGGTTATTTTGTACATTTCTCGAAATCACTCACTCAACCGAGAAATAAATTTCCTATCTATTTTTGTCTTTCTTTGAAGAAACCATTTCGCGTCATGAAACCCCCGAGTATTTTGGCAGCTTCCAGTGAGTAAACAACCCCCCCTCTCTCTCTTTCTCTCTCTCTCACACACACATGCACATACACGTACGAGTGTACACTCACAAGCATAAATATAGTTTTGGATGGTCATATATGTATCAATTTTCAAGTTGAAAAAAAAAGAAAAACGAATGAAAACAGATTTCATCTGTTTGAGAAGTTTAATCACATTGCTCAGTATCTAACAGATTAAATAGAGCTATCAATATGTATAAAAAAAAAAAGAATTACAAGGATCTATACCCGGTGAATGTTAACATTTCTTGCCTCTTGCACTCATCAGCAACCGGTAGTTGTTAAGGAAACAACATACTACTGGTTGCTGATCAGTGCGGGAGGCTCAAAATGTCAACATTCACCGAGTATATATCCTTGTAATTTTTATTATATATATATATATATATATATATATATATATATATATATATATATATATACACTAAGATTTTTTTATAACCTAAGACGTAGACCATAATGCAGTTGTTTTACACATCATCCATCGATATACTGACTCACACACACACACACACATACATATATTTATATATATATATATATATATATATATATATATATATATAGGTGTATGTAGACGTTTAAATGATTTTCAAGTATTTGTTCTTTAATAGATTTTGCCGTTTATAATCTTTGAATTTTATTTTGGAATTAAATCATTACGTTTATATAATTTGAATGAATGTGAATATCTAATCTTGTAGATTTTATAATTTCATATCAAGTCATAAAAATATTTTGTGATGTATTGATTTCAATAAGTAATTGTAGTGGTCTTTATTATATTGAAACTGTTTGAGCAAGTTTACTGAACGATGGCTATGTAAATTTGTCTGAATTTTCAAAATGCAAGATCATCTCTATGCGCAGATTTTCTTCGGACTGTTGTCCTCATGAAGAAGGCCGTAGGGCACAACTACCAAAATTGTGTGTTCAGAAGATGGCCTGAGATGAGGACAGAAGTCCGTGAATAATCTATCTATGATGGGTATGAAGTGAAAAGAAAATACATTAAAATATTCCATCAAATATTTCGTCGTGTTCTGTACACGAGAGAGAGAGAGAGAGAGGGGAAATTACTGATAATTATACATATATATTTACAACCATATATATGTATACATATATTTCATGTTTATGAATATATATATATATACATGCGTAAACGGAAGGCAATGCAAAATATTCAAAAAACATTTGAAACAATTGAAAATTATCATATATAAATATATATGTATAGATAGATAGAGCGAGGGAGTGAGAGAGAAACCTTCATATATATATTTAATTGTGTATATGTGTGTATTTATCTATTTACCTATAGAGCAAAATACAAGAATATATTTAATACAGGAATATATCAATGTGACAAATTCTTTTTTCTCTTTATCTTTATCTGTTTCTGTACATTTCACGTACACATTTATATACACCTGTTTGTAAGCGACATTTAAGTCAACAGAAAAATGTTTTCAATCCGAATTCTACTTCTGTTACTGGATAATACCTTTTAGTTGTAGAGAAAGTCATGAAAGAAGTCAGTAAATTAATATGCTTTATTTAGCCCCAGAATGCTATTTATTTCAACAACACCAATAGTTTTGATATAACAGCAGGGAAAATAATAACAGTCTGTAATATAATATCCATACGTACAAAAATAATAAAAGTATATTGTAATATTTCTAGCAATCTACATCTTATAATATTTCAGAATTAAGAAAAGATATACACTATGCAGTCAACTCATACATAGATACATCTGTGAGTCCGTAGTTCTACACAACAAATATTAATTTTCCTACATATTTGTCAATGTTCTTAATTCGGTGGTAAATATCAATCACATAGATCAAACATTATGCGGCGAAAATTTCAGATCAAAATTCAGCTGTTAACTACGTGTGTTACAGACTTATTGATCCACGCTTGCATTTGTATGTTAACATAAATACAAAGATTTAAATGAAAGAAGAATTATGTTTAATGAAACTGTAAATGTAAGTTCAAATTTGTTTTGAATAAATAACCAAGTTTATGTTTCGCAGGTATTGGTTTTCGAATTTATGTTGTGATATGTATATATATATATATATATATATATATATATATATATATATATATATATATATATATACATGCACATGCAAACTTATATATTTACTCACATATATGCAAGTGTATCTTTCTCTTTCTATCGTATACATCAATATTCAGTGGTGAATATCAATCACAGAGAACGAACATTATACAGCGAAAATTTCAGATAAAAATTCAGTAGATAACTACGTGTCAGGCTACGTACGGACTTATTGATCCATGCTCATATTTGTATGTCAACATAAATACAGATTGTGATGTAAGAAGAATGATGTTTAATGAAACTATAAATGTAAGTTTAAATTTGTTGTGTGCATATATATATATATATATATATATATATATATATATATATATATATATATATATATATATATATATATATGTATATATCTTTGAGTGTGTGTGTGTGTGTGTGTGTGTGTGTGTGCGGGTGTGTTTGTGTAAGGGTGATAATTGCCCATTCCTTTTCAGTTCAATTTACTTTTGAGGTAGACTGTAGGAAGGAAGGATGGAAGAAAGAAAGAAAGTAAGGAAGGAAGCAAAGAAGAAATGTAGGAAGGGAGAAAGGAAGGAAGGAAGGAAGGAAGGAAGGAAGGGCGGAAGGAAGGAGCTATGTCAACTTAAAAGCACTCCCTTGACAATTAGTAGAACCTGCGTTAAAAGAGAGGCACACTTTGAATTAATACTGAAAATGATCCCGACGTAAATTAATATAAAAATCATTTCAAAACTTGCTAATCGAATATTCATCACTTAAAAACCTGACTTTGAAGTTTCCTTAGAAAATGAATAAAATTGCTGCAGTAAAAAAAAAATGTATGACAAGCGTTAATGATTAATTTAAACTTCATGTACTCTTTCACAGTGTGTTTTTTTAATCCTATGGCCAGTCAGGATGAAGCATTTTTCCACACAAATTAAAATTCCAAATTATCAAGTTGCAATTACAAAATTCTTCTACCTTTTTAAATAAATTCAGATTTTGTTGTTATTAAATAGACCATATATTTTGTAATAAACTGCACTCAGGTATTGTGAAAAGCGACAAATTTGTGTTAATCAGACACGGATCTTGGGGTTTGTTAAGGTGTCTGCCCCTCTCTCTACTGCTCAGACAAAGCACAATTAATTTTAAAAAATCAAATAAATATGAAATAGTTTTTCAATAGAAATAATTATCCCAAGTAATCATGAATTAAACTTGAAAAATAAGATTAACTAATGCTTTATCAAGTATAGACAAGATGTTTTCTGTCATATTTTTTATTATAAGATTATTTAATTATTTGTCAATTCTAGTGCTGAAAAGCAACGACTCAAATATGATAGAAAATGCTTGATCATAAATTACTTTTTTGCTTTTGATGTGTGAAATTGTTTTGTTTTTTTCACGTTGGGTACTTATTTGTAAATATTGTTAAAAATTCAATAACCGCCCTTGTTGATCTCATGATTATAGTTACTAAGATGGATACTGTGTGTAAACTGATTTTACAATAATGTACATTCTAAGAGCTTTAGTTGTTTTTTTATTTTTCTCTTGAATAAGGTTTTTTGTTTGACTTCCGATTAAAATTATGCCATTATTGTTTTAATCAGAACTTCATCGGGTCAAATTAGACAAGAGATATTTTTTAAAAATCTTTGAATCATCTTTTTTATTAAGAAAGAAGATATCTGGATTTCTTTTTTTTCCTTTCATCCAATAAATATTTTACCTAAGAATTCCAAAAAAAAAACTTCTCCATTTTCATGGCCAACCCCCGAATAGAAATTTTAGAAAAAAAGAACAGGAAGCATTTTTTTATATTAAAAAACTTCACATCTTTTTATTTACCAGTAAGTCATGATTGACTGAAGATTGTGGTCAAATTGTTTTGGGTTTTTTTGTACAATATTTAGTTCATGATCTTTTTTCTTTTTTTTTGCTTAAATTTTTGTTCTTTGAAATAGAATTTTTTTTTTGGTTTTGAGGGAGGTAGTGTGTTTGGTGACAACATACCTGTTCCGGGTCCATCCTCGAGCGCTGAGTCCGATGTTGGGCCGTTGCACTGTAGAACGAATGTCAAGTGTTCAAACGAAACATACTTGCTTATTATTGTACATACACGCATATAGGAGTCGTGCACGAACCGATATATATATATATATATATATATATATATATATATATATATATATATATATATATATATATATATACATATATATATATATATATATATATATATATATATATATATATATATATACGTGGATGTATATTTTCTACATTGATTAAATCAAATAGTTTTGTCTTTGTTTACATTTGATTTTTTTTTTTCACAAGTTTGTGTCCTGAACAGGTAGAAACTGTTCTTTGTCTGTGTGTCAGCATATATATATATATATTTATATATATATATATATATATATATATATATATATATATATATATATATATATATATATATATATATATATATATATATATATATATATATATATATATATATATATATATGCGCGTGAGGGTATGTGTGTGTGTGTGTGTGTGCGTGTGTGTGATCGCGTGTGTGTAATCGCTTGCGGGCTGGTATTTTTTTCAAACAGTCTTTCTGCCCGGTGATTGAAATAACTTTTTCTTTTTTCAACTAGTTCGTTTTTAAACTCTTTTTCATGACGCAAGACAAAAAGTCTTCACTTCTTTTTTTCTTTTAAATATATATGTATATATATATATATATATATATATATATATATATATGTATATATATATATATATGTATATGCATTTAAGTTCTTGTCATCATTATATTTGACCAATATTGCCGTAATTATTCCTGAAGATCATTTGGTTTTCATTTCATACAAACGAGTCAAAAGTTTAAACGCAGAATTCAGCGTATATGGAATGTTTTCCAGTGGTTATGGTCATCATCGTATTTTTTTTCCATAATTATCATCATATTTTCTGATGTAATTATAATCATTAATAATTGTTATTGTCGTTATTGCGAGATAATGAGATCAGTTCTTTTAATCAATACCCATTTTATGCGTCCAATGGAGCAAAATTTGTGACATGGATATTTTAATCAAGGTCGTTTTTGAATCGTTTGTCAAACGATTTGCAAGGGAATAGTCTCCGTCAGCACCGCACGACACATGACATATCAAGTGTTTTTCTCCTAATATTTGAATGAATAATCTCATTCTTATTTTTGCACGTATCTCTCTGGATTTATTTTGGTTTATGTGTTAGTTATTGTAAGCATTTCAAGGCAAACTAATTGACGTTTGCAAGTGTTGGTGTTTGTATCAATGTTTGTGTGTCTGTGTCAGTGTGTGTTTTAGAGAGAGAGAGAAAGAAAGAGAGAGAGAGAGAGAGAGTGAGAGAAAGAGCAAGTGTTTGTGTGAAAAGAAAATGTGTTTTCCCATTGCAGTGTTATGTAAGAAGACAGTCGGGTCACTTTTTTTAAACCTCAAAATTTGTCATGTCAATACTTGTAGTTTATAATTAGTATAATTATTATTATTGACATATTTATTCCTTGTTGACCCATTCGATTTCTTTTAGCAAAGTCATTGTCACGAGAGAACAGTGGGAAAACGGAAGGGACGTTTAAGAAATATACATTTACAAAGAGTTGTTTGTTTCAAAAGTTGCGGAGAGACGTGATGAAGAAATATCATTATGAAAGCACATATTTGTGGGTTGGTCCGGTTTAAATAGGACAACGCCAGTAAGGTTTAGTTACATTTAAATTATATTTGTGAGTCTTTTTTTTTCTCTTTAAAATTAAAGTTGTGTTTAATTTATTAAGGATACGTTTCAGTATTTAAATTGTCTTTATTCAATGTCACCGCGGCCAGCTTGCTAGTCCACAAGTTTGCAAGTAATGTCTGTATTTGTCAACATCCAGAGGATTTACCGTGAAAGCAAATGGGGTGCTGAAAGCGCTCGTCGCCTGCCGAAACATATCTATCCCCGTCGGCCTGAATGAGGGGAGGGATGCGTTGGGCAAGGACATTTGTACACTGGCCGGAGACAAGTCGGCCGCTCTGAAGCAGGTCAGAGCTGTCGGCGTTTCGAGATTCACTTTGTTCTCCGACGACGATTTCCCGATGATGCTGTCGATAGAGAACCCGTTCTTTGCCGAAGAACTGGGTGGCTTAATGTCCACCACGCTGCCTCCCCCTCCGCTCCCAGCACCTCCCCCACCAGTAGCACCACCACCACCACCGCCGCCGCCACCGCCACCACCACCACCGCCTGCGACTGCAGCTGCAGCCGCTGCAGCGTTTTTGGCTGCATTAATCAAGCTCGCCTGGCTCGGAGACGACATCCCCAGGGAGACGGGCAGAAGGGTCGGAGTCCGGGTGGCTTCACCGTGGGCGAATAGAGGGATGTGAGGACTAACGTGCGATGCATGGTAGGGTAGCCCCATGATCGGGTACGGTTGGAATCGGTGGTGTGGGTAGAACGGGTCCCCTCCTGACATAAAGGCCGCCGGCTGTTGGACGTCCGGGGTCTGTCGCTTGTAACGTTTTCTTCGGCGGAGGAAGCTGCCATTGTCGAACATGTCTTCTGAAGCCGGGTCCAGGGTCCAGTAGTTACCTTTTCCTGGGTTTCCCGGCTCTCGGGGAATTTTAACGAAGCAATCGTTCAAAGACAGATTGTGTCGGATACTATTCTGCCAGGCGGGAAACTTCTCCCTGTAATATTGGAACCTATTTATAATGAAATCACAGATGGCTGACAGCGTGAGCCTTTTGCGGGGAGACTGCAGGATCGCCATGGTGATCAAGGCGATATACGAATACGGAGGTTTCACGAGATTCGAACCTTTCGTCGTCGAAGGCGGTGGAGAAGGGGTTTTGGACGAGTGCCGCTCGTTCATATCGTCCTCATTGTCCATGTCGTCTAGATCGTCGTGAAGGACTTTGCCCAGCTTTTCTTTATGGGCGGCGTTCAGTACCCCACCGTCTTCGGCGAGCGTGGTCGCTACCGAGAGATCCCCGTTGCTACCGACCCCGGGTAGGTCCGCTGTCGCCGGTGAGTCAATATCCGAAGACACGGGCTTCAAGTCGGGGGTCGGACAGAAGCCATCCACATCTATGGGGTCGTCAGCATCGTCATTATCTAGATTGTCAACGTCCGATGTTGACAGATTTGGCGGTGGAGGAGGAGGTGAAGGGGTCGTAGTCCTTTCGATCGGACACTCCCTATTATTGTTACTATTTTTGTTGTTGTTGTTGTTGTTGTTGTTTTTGTTATTGTGGAGATGACTGTGATGTCGATTATGATAATTATGATGAGTGTTATTAATATTATTATTATTGGTGATGTTGTTGTGATGTTGTTGTTGTTGATGATGCTGATGATGGTGGTGTTGCTGGAGATCGGCAGGTGACATTCGGTCGTCCGTACTATGAAGCATGCCGGTCGGACTGAAACTAGTGATCCGGGCAGGCAAGGACATTCTCAACGACGGTTCGCGGGGTCCGACATGCATTATGCTTGGAAAGGCCTGGTGCTTGTCGGGCACATCATCAGCAGTCTCCTTCGGTAAAATCGACTTCATATCGAACCTCATGATATACGAAAAACATTAATTCTTAAGACAGAAAAGCGGATAAGTCCAGGTAGAAATCGAACATGTAGAATAGTAAAGACGTCCTTTTTCTCGGTGTAAACTCCTTTTTTTCTTGTTAGAGTAAAGAATATTTGGCGAACGAGCAACACGAAGAATGTGTCGTGCCGGGAAGGAAAAAAAAAAACAACCTTAGCTGCTTATTGGCAGTGAATAAGTTGTTGGCTATTTCGTAGTGGTGGTTATGATTGAGCTAGATTTGGCAGTTGTTAAAGGATGGGAGGGTTGTCGGGTTGATAGTCGCCGTTGTAAATCTAATGTTGCTGATTGTAGATATTTTTACTTGCAGAAAAAAACAAACTCTATGTACAAGAGTATGCATTTGTGTACATTTTTTTTATATGTACGTCTGAGGTTAACTGAGTATTACGGTCTGTTTACGTCGTTCCATCTGTGTTCCAGACGTTAGATGGATATCAGAACTTGTGTGGTCAAGTCAGACAGCTGGGGTTTCTGTTACTCTTTTTCCTTCTTTTTTTTTAAAAGTATTATTTTTAAAACTGTTCACCTCCCTCCATGTTTCTCGTTGCTCTTGTTATGATATTTCCCGGGTTCTTTGCGATAGAATTGTAATTCTTGCCGCCTTTCGTCTTCTTTAAACTAAGATGTGTCAAAAACTGAAACATGTAAATTGATCAGTTGCTATTGCCCCTCCGTTTTTCTTCTCACTCGACGAATGATCGTCTAGATAGAAAATACTTCTGACTACTGTAAGAAGGAACAGAACAATATGTTAATGGCAAGCTTACAACTAGTAAGAAAATATACATGAATGATGAAAACGAGCAACTGGATATTTTTTATATATATATATATGTATATATATATAAATACTTGTCGTTGGTCTTTCAACGAAAATAAGTAAATATCCTTTTTTAACGATTCACAAGTGAAATTGATTGAGACTATCTTTATTATTATTATTATTATTATTATTATTATTATTATTATTATTATTATTATTATTATTATTATTATTATTTGTTTTATGCTAATTTATTTTCATACACATTTGACCATAATGACAATAGTAGCCGAAAAAGCAAAACAAAAATAATGTGAGACGTGAAGGAGTTTCGATAATAACAACGATCTGGTTACTTCGAGATGATCTCGTAAATAAATTCCAATGTTGCTTTGGCTTTTTTTTTGGTGTTGTTTCTGTTTTATTTTAATGTGTTCATTCGTTCGCCTGTTTGTTTGTTTGTTTGTTTGTTTGTCTGTTTGTTTATTTGTTGTTTTGTTTTTTGTTTTTTTTTCAGTTGTCCGTTTCCAAAAAAGGAAAAAAAGTGTGGGGGACGGGGAATATTCCAACCACTGATGCCGAATGTTTATTATTTTGCCTTTTTCCTTCCAGAATATCTCACGCCTTCTTTGCAGAGCATCTCTCGACGCAAATACAAACGCGATTCCCTTTTTCGTTCACTTGTATATATGTATATATATATATAAATTCATATATAACCAACATAGGATTCAATGCTTATATGTACAATACATGCGTGTACTTACGGCACATTTTTCACCTATTTCTCTCATACGGTAAACAAAATCCAATTCAGGTATAACGGTAGATGAAATTTGTACATCATATAAATCCTTAGATATATAATTTATATATGTAAAAATTATTTTCTCTTCTCTTTTGGTATGAATGTTATAAAGAAGTTGGTGCATATCCTTGACTTCTATAAAGATTTGTTCTTGTTCTTTGATTCAATTTTTTTTTCTTTTCTTTTTTGGACGTTTTTGGCTTCTGGTTGAGTGTGATTGCTTCGCGCCTTGACAGGGTTGATGTTGATTGAATATAGTATCTTGGCTAAAGAATGTTTTCAAAAAAACAGCGCGTGGGTGTCAAAAAAGAAACGTGCAGAGAGGAGCTTGTTATATACCTGACTTCTTCAGA
>OY735213.1:35924867-35927367 GCA_963457665.1 Thysanoteuthis rhombus | reverse complement strand
CTATCTATCTATTTATCTATCTATCTATCTATCTATCTATCCATCTATATATATATATATATATATATATATATATATATATATATATATATATATTTATTAGTATCTGTGTTTGAGGGTGCATCAATAAATCCATAGCCTAACACGGTCATCTGCTGTATTTTTTATTTTGATCTGATATTTTTACTGCATTACTGTATGATATTTGATCTATTAGATTAATTGACGAAAGATGCGTGAAGAGCATTTACAAAGAAGTTGATAAAATTAAAAAATGAATATCTCTTGTATAAAGTAAATGCTGTTTTCCCCATCAGGCTGCAGATGTATTTGTCAGTGCGTGTGCGTGTGTGTGTGAATGTCTCTTTCTATATATATATGCACAGATATATACATACATAGATAGACGTATATAAGTGTGAGTGCCTTACATATATATATATATATATATATATATATATATATATATATCATTATGATAATTATTATTATCAGCCATCATGTTCCCTGCTAGATAAAAGCTTTTTCTATCTCCTTCCATGACAACCACGATTTTGCTAACCTCTGCCTTCACCGACAAAACTTTCTATCCCATCCCTGCATCTTGCGTCTGGTATTTTCCTACGGCGTTTACAGTCCCATGGGCACCAATCTGTTTTTGCTTTTGCTCCATTTGTTGATATCTTTCCTTGTCAAGAGTCCAGCCCATCTCCGCTTAATCATTTGTATGATACCCTCCACTTTGACCCATGTCGATCGTTTCTATCTCTCACAGTTATCTCTAGTACTGCACTTTCCATGGCTCTCTGTGTGATTCTATGATGTTTCTCTGGTCGTTCTGTAAATTTCCAAGTTTCCCAACCATAAGATATAGTTGGTATTAATCATTGGTCGTATACTATACGATTAAAACATTTTTACAAGATTCAATGTGTCTCTGTTTAAACCAGATGATTTCTAGCCCATATATATATATATATATATATATATATATATATATATATATATATATATATATATATATATATATGTATATAAGCTCTCATGTATTCCGTAATCTTGGTGTGTATCGATAAATCTTTGTTGTTTTCTGTATGTCTTTTGGAACTATTCAACTTTCACTTTAAAAGGCCTTTAATTGCATTTTCTTCCTTGATCGTTTACTGCTAAAACGTTTTATTCATTGTTGTTCTCCAATTTCCTCAGGAAAAATCACATTTTTTGTCTCAGTCACAAACTTTGATTTCCTTTCTTGCAAAACGTGTTTTGTTTCGATTCGTTCAAACATAGACGTATAATTCTCAAACTTGCGGTTATAGAACGATAGATGAATGATAATTACTAGCGCCCAGGTATTTCGTCTTTTTTTTTATTCCTCCAAACTCTCTCAAACTAATGTCAAAATAGGTTTCTTCAGTTTTGAAGTTAGTCCGGCTGGTTGGCTGGCCGGCTGGTTGTGCATGTATCAATGGATTATGTATGTATCAATGGAGCTAGAAGACTGAAATTTCCAATATTTCCTTATCAAACCTAGAAATGACTTGTTTGTTTTTTTTCCATAAATTCCCTCCTAAATAGGGTTTTAATTGGGTGTTCAATTTGCGATGTGAGTTTTTGCTTAATTGACCCCTTAGTTTGTGTCCGGTAGCATTCACTTTGTTTTTTAAAAATTCAAATTTTTTTCAGCGATCACTGTCCACCAAAAGGTGGGGAAGTAGATCATTCTTTGATGAACCTTTTCCCAATTTTTTAATTCATCACCCCCAACACGGCATGCTACCAAAATACGTTGGTCATGTGACGGTTCGTATTGATTTTATTTTACTTTTTTTTTTTCATGGCTGAGAGCTTTGTTAATCACGAATTCATTTTAACGACGTTGGATTTTTAGAAAAATATGTGTAAATTGCTCTCTCCCGACGTTTTGTGACATTCACGCCATCAACCTGGCGAATACGTACCGGCAACCGCTCAAAAACAGAGATGTACTCAAACACACTTTGTTTTTTTTTACAGTTACTCAAATACATCTATAAGCGAGTAAATACTGTAAGATTCGACTTTTAGTAAGCAATCAAACTTGGCTCACGTCCATTTTGTAAATTAACGCTTTTCCCCCTTTCAATGTGTTTCGAAAGTTAGGGAAGTCCCTGCGAATATTGACAGAACATTTTTCTCAAGTTTTTTTTTGTTATTTATTTTAAAAATTTAATTGTATACATAATTCATTTTGATTCTAAATTATCGAAATCTCGTCTTGAAATTGCTTTGATATTTCAGTATTTTGAATTAATTATTATTACATAATTTGACACATCATGATATTTGTATGATCCATGTATTGTTTAAGAACGGTGTATATAAATACGTATGTGCGTGTACATGTGTAAGTATTCAGATACGTATATATTTATACATACACACACACACACACACACGCGCGCATGCATATATATATATATATATATATATATATATATATATATATATATATGAGAAC
>OY735213.1:35912367-35919867 GCA_963457665.1 Thysanoteuthis rhombus | reverse complement strand
TCGACGATGAAAATTGATTTGCACGAAGAAGCACGAAAGTTTCTTCTCTAAAGTTTGGTGAGTTAGTACAAACTCAAAGTAGTACAGCCATTTGCCACTACTCTTTTCGAGCAATACGTTTTGCGTGTCGAGTCCAAAAGGGACAACTTCGGAAGAGATTAAATTAGATTTTAGTGCAGGTCATTCATTTTGTCAAATTCTGCATACTTATTATGGTAATCTTATGCATTCACACAGGTTTGAACGTATGGATACACATTCATGCATATATAAGCCAATATATCTATCGCTATACCCACACATTTATAAATAGATATAAACACCTGTGTAACACAGACTCACGTATATATATATATGCATAGACATTTGAACACAAACACACACACACATACGCACACGCTCACATTTCCATCTGATGTTGACGAAAGATCGAAACGAGTAAGGATTTATAAAAATGAAATAAAATCATTTTTACACTTACTCCTTAACATTTGTACATGAATCGAATGAATATATAGTTTAGCGTATATTCACCGGTGCCAGTGTCTGACATGAAAGAGTCCTTATTGTTATACAGAAAGACTCTTTTTGTATTTGTCAGGTCAGAACGAAACTCCTATGAAAACCAGAACGCCAAGTGATAAAATACATTTTCTCTATCTAAGAGTGAAAGTTTCTGAACAAATGTTTGATACATTCTTATTGCTTTCACTTGAATTGACGGGATTGTTTAAAACGATTACAATCAACTCCAGTCGATCTAGAATCTGAATTATAAATACTAATTATCTGAAGCGGTCTGTTGAAAAACTGATATGAATGATGTTTCTCCTGAATTCTACATAGAATAAAGGAAGTTCTACCCTAACGTGTGGACGTCAATTTGTTAGTTCAAAATCTTTCAAAATATCATAATCAAAAATAAATTACAAAAGATTTTGGTTATTTATAAATTCAGTGACGATAACCACTTTCAGCTGAGTGGTACTGATTGGCAATCTAGTCTCTAAGGCCCTTACAGCTGTAGTAAGTCAGGTTATCGATGAACCTCTTGCCCTAAGGTAAGCATTGATAATACGTATTTGATCTGCCTTGTGTCTGTTATAGCTGTATCTCTCACAGGCGCTAGTGTTCGAACTCAGATATAAGTCCAGTATTTTTAAAATTGGTTTTAAAGCAGACAGGCCGATCTCTTTTGGGAGATTAGCGCAATACAATATCCTTATTCCCATTTTCTCTATTCGGCTAAGCTCCTTCAATATTAGAAAGCTGTTCCTTTTCAGCAGTTTTAGTGACTCAAGAGAAAATAGCAAGAAAAATTATTATTATGATGATGATCATAATCACCATCATCGTCATCAACAATATTTTAGTTGTTGTTGACGTTGTTATTTCATTGAATTTTACTAAACCTGATCGGGGTTCCCTGATTATTGTTTGAGGTGCGCGAAATACTAAATAAAATAAGTTTCATCAGTTCTACTATTATTGTGCTTTGTTTTGTTTTTCGAATGTTTTGATATCTGACTGTAATCCTTATGTAACATCGAATTTTAAAACTTTATAATTGTTACTTTCTTTTAAATGATTGAACCTAAAAAATTCAGTTAAATTGTAAGTAAACTTTTCCAAAGACTTGAAATCAGATGAAAATTTGAAAGCACATCGACCTTATCAACAAATTATCATGCTTGTTATTGTCTTCTCCTCTATCTCACCATCAGTTTCCCTCCTCCACGGTCTCTCCATCTCTGTTTGTTATGACAGTCAAGATTATAATTATCATTCTGAATATTTCTGAATTGAAATACTAAAGTGATCTCTATTCAGGTTCTCCTCTTGATCTGCCTCGTGTCTGAGATAGCTGCATTTCCCGTAGGCACTAGTGTTCGAACTCAGGTAAAAGTCCAGTATTGCAGAGTGTTCCAATCTAACCTCTTGCAAGCCAAAATGACAAATAACGAAGAAGAATTCATAAAAGAAAAACTTTCGATCGTTCTCACTCAACAAAAGAAATCCTCCAATATCAGTACGTTTTTACGCTAAGCGTACCACTCTTACGAGCTCTCTTGGGTTTTATTGGTGACACATCCTCTCTACCGAATATGCAACATGAATCGATCTAAAACACTGATGTTCTCACACAGATTTCGAAGTTATAGCTGCTTGAAAACCTTCGTAAAAGCGAGGCAGTGTAGAGCAAACTTTCGTAAAGCTGTGCATACCTGTGTATATTGTTAATTTGAGTGCCTCAATGACAATACATTAACTATAATTAGTTGAACCATTAATTAAATATTATTGATTGTTTCTTTTTTAAAAATGTTATTCATAATCATATCGATACGATACAAAAAGCTATACAGAGAAATTGCTGATTGAAACAATGTACAAATAACCCCACAAAAAGTTTGCTTTATGTCACTTTTTTGCTTTCATGAGCAAAAAAAGCGAAAAAACAGAAATGGCATTCAGCATTTTTCTCCGCAGCAAGCCGTTACAGAGGTAGCGCGCACCCCGTCTTTTTTTCTCTGATACCTCAATCTCTTGAACCTCCTACATCTGACTAAACGTAACATATCGTCATCAACATTTTTGGGTCTCGGAACGCGGAAGAAATTCCCCCATATACACTAATTGCTGTCAGTCCCTCGCTTTACACCATTTCGACTTACGACAGGTCTTTATATGAATTATCTACTTTCGGATAGCGGAAGAAACCCGGATTCGAAACGAGTGTTAGACGAGAAACCTTAAAACAGTATCAATTGGCTCAAAATAATGCAACTCGCAGGATCTTTGTCTGTATCAAGAGAATATAATCAATACGAATAGGAGGACCACTGAAAGCCACAAGCTACTACTGATGTGAAAATTAATGAGTACAAATAATAATAATAATAATAATAATAATAATAATAATAATAATAATACGTTAAGAGAAAAGAAGGTGGTAGGGGGCTCATCAGCATAGAAGATTGTGTCCAGAGAGCTAAAGTAGTCCTAGATAGATATGTGCAAACAAATAGTGAAGAAATCATAAAGAGCGCGAGGGATAGTGCAACAAACAATAAAGTAGAAAACAATGGAACAGTACAGCAAACTAGAAAAGAAAAGTGGGAAGGGAAAAAAATGTACGGCGAGTTTAAAAGACAGATAAAAGATATAGCAGACGAGAAATCATGGACGTGGTTACGAAAGGGAAACCTTAAGAGAGAAACAGAATCGCTCATCATGGCAGCCCAAAACAAAAGCATAAGGACAAACTACATAAAAGCAAAAATCGACAGAACACAGACAAACAGCAAATGCCGCATGTGCGGTGAAAGAGATGAGACAGTAAACCACATAACTAGTGAATGTAGTCAACTCGCCCAGAAGGAGTATAAGCATAGACACGATAGAGTAGCAACGATGATACACTGGGAACTAAGTAAACAAATGGGATTCAACCATGGGGAAAAGTGGTATCAGCACAAGCCAGAGGCAGTTTTGGAGAATGACAACCACAAACTACTGTGGGACTTTGACATCCAAACTGACCACCTCATCCAGGCAAGAAGGCCGGACTTAGTTATAGTAGACAAAAAAAGGAAGGCCTGCCAAATAGTAGACGTTGCTGTACCTGCAGACCATAGAGTAAAAAAGAAGGAGGGTGAAAAAAGGGAAAAATACCAGGACCTAGCAAGGGAGTTAAAGAAAATGTGGAACATGAAAACCAGGGTAGTACCGGTCATAGTGGGAGCACTAGGAACTGTCCCCCAAACGCTGAGGGAGAGACTGGAGGAGATCGGGATTAGGGGGAGGATAGAGACCGTACAGACCACAGCACTGCTGGGAACTGCACGGATACTGAGGAAGGTGCTAGAGATATAAGGACTTCAACGAATCGTAGCTCTGTCATGATATGCGAAAGAGAGAGGAGACGTTAGCTGAAGACCTGAGGAGACTTATTGTCACTCAGCCTTCAGCGATAACCACTGGGCAACCGGTGTGAAACTGTAAATCGCAGAATTACTGCGACCTATGAGTACTAGGAGAGGAGGGCTGGAGACTTGAGGAGACTTGCTGTCACTCAAACTCCAGCGGTTACCACCAGGCAACTGGTGTGAGATTCCAAATAATAATAATAATAATAATAATAATAATAATAATAATAATAATAATAATAATAATAAGTACCAGAACCGAGAACCCTGAAGTATTGAGACTGTTAAGACTACATCAGTAATGGGGTCTACAAGAATACTGAGAAAGGTGCTGGAGACCGGAGGATGCTTACTGCCTCTTAATCTCCTGCAATAACCATCAGACACCGGTCGTGACCAAGCAAATGCAGGAAACAATTAAAATTATAATAATTAATCTGGGAAGATTTGAAGTTACCCAGACCATAGCATTATTAAAATCAGCATGAATTCTGGGGAGACTTGCTGTCACTCGATCTTGAGGAAAGTGCTGGATATTTGGAGAAGCTTACTGATGCACAATCTGCACCCACAACTACTTGCTGATTCTGCCGTGAAGATGAAAATCGAGACTCTGCAGACCACAGCACCACTGAGGCCTGAAGGGATACTGAAAATATGAGACTTATGACTTCCAGTCGTCAGCAATGACTTAACTGCTAGAATGAAGGCACATGTTAAAGTATAGCAGGGAAACGTTGATACAGTACAAACCACAGAGCTGTTATGATATGTGAGGACGCTTAAAGGGGAGTAGAGACTTGAGGATATTTGCTGTCATAATATCCAACTACTACTACTACTACTACTACTACTACTACTAATAATAATAATAATAATAATGGGGTCTGCTAGATAACTGACGACGATACTGGAAATCTGTGACTAACGACCTCCGGTCGTCAGCAATGACCCAAGAGCAAGAATGAATATGGTATGTGTTAGATAAGTGAGGGAGGGTTGAGACAGTACAAACCACAGTGTTGTTGTTATATGTGAGGACACTGAGATGACGGCTGGAGACCTGAGGAGAATTACTGTCACTCAACCTTCAGCAATGACCAAGGTAAGAAAGTACTAAGAGCACCAGAGCACTCTTGTGGACAGCAGGGATGCTGAGAGGAGGGCTTGGGACTTGGGGTTATTTGCTGTCACTCAGTCTACAGCGTTGACCAACCGACGTCTAGAGTGAACTTGTAAATGAATAAAATATAATCGTAAGAATTGGATTGTAAATAAATTGGATATAAATTTCAAAGTCACTGGATAACTCTGACTACCTAATAATGCATCGGTGATTCGATGGAGGGAAAAGTCTACCAGGAAAAATTCAGAAGAACGGGAATATATGGGGAATGTGCTCAAAAGCAGAAACAGGATCAAACGAATTGACACTTGAGCTCTATCCATTTTGAGCCATTGAGGGAACTTCCTAATCTGGACGAGAGAAGAACTGTGAAATTGGGATCAGAGATCAAGGGTGGTGATAACAATACGTAAAACCTTGTGCCCAAAAGATGATACGTAAAGATTGCGTATGAAAGAAAAGAAAGAGGAAGAGGATTCGTCAGCATGAAGTAAAACTGAAAGTGAAAAGCTGGTCATCTATCTTAATCTTGTGAGAGAGAGAATTGGAAAGAAAATGTAAAAACTCTGGAACGTGGAGGTACCAGTTGTGCCCTTCATTATTGGATCTCGAAGAGCTTTAAGAAGAGGTTGAATCCGGAAGAACTGGAAATCTTTGGAAGAATTGAAACCGTTCAGACGATAGTATTACCAAGACCAGATTACTGGCGAGTAATCAAAACAAGTAAAAACAAATGAACTTTTCACGTTGTTCTATTACGACATTCCCAAATAATAGATTTCCAAAGAATCAATTGAAACACCTGCTGCAACAACAACAACAACAACAACAACAACAACAACAACAACAACAACAACATAATAATAATAATAATAATAATAATAATAATAATAATAATAATAATAATAATCAATGATCACTGGACAACCGGTGAGAAACTGTAAACCACAGTATTACTGCGACCTATGAGTACTAGGAGAGAAGTGCTGGAGATTTGAGGAGACTTGCTGTCACTCAAACTCCAGCGGTTACCACCTGGCAACTGGTGTGAGATTACTAGAAATAATAATAATAATAATAATAATAATAATAATAATAATAATACGCACATATAATAATTTGCAACGTGTTTTTGGTACTCTGTCACGCTAAGGGACGCAACTCATCTTTGATTACGTAAGGGCACAATTTTATGTTCTGATGACTAAATAAAAATGCTGGATTTAAAGAATAATGATGAAAAAAATTAAAAAGTATTAAAAACAAAAACAAAATTTCAACAGAAGACTATGCTCATTCTAATAAATGGAAAAAAAAACTCTTTTTAATTGCTATGAATTTGTAATCCTCGTGATAGAAAAAAGTTATTAAAAACAGATTAATGTCTTTTGTTTTTTTTTTCAAAATACACTTTCTTGTAGAAGCCCAAATTTTTTTCGCTAAACCAAGGGGTTCAGCGGGATTAACTTAGGGGAACACTCTCTACAACTTTGAAAACCGAACTGATTACCTCACCCAATCGAGAAGACTGAATAAACGAGGAGAAGAGAACCCTCTAGCTTACCAGACATGGATGTACTGATAGATCAAAATGCGATTACAAAATAAAATGAAGATTGAAAAATACCAGAACATCGACAGGGAACTGAGAAAACTGTGAAAAATGGTGGTTAGGTTTCTGCCCATAATAATTGACACTCTTGGAACCGTTCCAAAAACACTTGATCTGTTGAGTTCAAACTTCGAGGAAGAGTTGAGACTGCCTAGAGCAGTGGTTCCCAACTTTTAAAGGTCATTCCCCTCTTTTGTCATTAACATTACCAGTTTTCACCCCTTCCACTTGAATAAGTTGCAACAAAGAACCATTCAAAACCATTATTTTATTTTGCACATAATCAGAGAATTTTACATTAAGAATAAGTTCAATTTTATAATTGAACGGCTACTGCTGTGTATTTGCTGCTCAGTGAAGGCAAGCGAAAATAATTTGGAAGACGTCACATGAAATTCTAATTTTAGCCTCACTCCTCTCTTGGACTACCCAAATGCCTTCACCTACTGGAGAGAATTCCTCCCGGTTGGGAACCACCGGTCTAGAGGTGAGGGCGTTGCTTTATTCTGTGTCGATAGGGAGAAATGAGCTTGAAATTTTCGTCCATGATGTTACTCAATTTCATGTGACAACTACCTGTCATCTGGTGTGAACATGCAAAAACTCGAAATAATGATGATAATGGAGAGGAAGGCTGGAGACTTGGGGGACTTTCAGTCACTCAACCTTTACTAGGCAACTGGTGTGAAATTATTATTATTATTATTATTATTATTATTATTATTATTATTATTAATAATAATAATAATTATTATTATCATCATTAATGATGATGATAATAATAATAATAATAATAATAATAATGATAATAATAATAATAATAATAATTAACC
>OY735213.1:35867367-35907367 GCA_963457665.1 Thysanoteuthis rhombus | reverse complement strand
ATTGTATTTGCTTCAGAAGAAAAACCTTGTCAACTGAAACTTCGGACTGGAGTGAGACAAAATCAAATTGATATCGATGACCGCGTTTGTTATATATATATATATATATATATATATATATATATATATATATATATATATATTCAACCTGAATACATGTATAAATATCATGATTAGAGAGAGATTTATATGTATGTAATAAAGTTAATTGTACATAGTTGCATATCTATATGCACCCACATATGTATGATTAAAGTATAGATCGATAGAGTCTCAGTTTTACTCAGTCTGACAAGAAGTAATGTTATCCAGAGGATGCTAAAGTGTCAAAGTTGGTGTTACTTACATCAATGAGGAAAATACTTGAAGCAAAGTTTCTACTGATTCGCACACAGAAGCACATGAAATTGAGTATATAAAAAGGAAAAGAATGATTGAGATATTAAAACTATAGATCAGACTATAATAAAAAAAGGTAAAAGAAAAGAAAGGAAAGAAGAAGATACATACATGCATACATACATACATACATACATACATACATAGGGACACAAATGCTTTGTTAGTTAAGTTTAAGGGGGAAAATTCTGAAGCAACTACTTCAGTGCAATGCTTTGTGAGACAATATTGCTAACAACGTTACCAGGAGTTTAGATATATTTGCTCTACGGGGATGACTGATTTTGATTTGAGGCATTTGAAGCCATCTGAGTTCTACCATCAGAAACAAGAAACTCCTCATTGTTCTAAGAAGAAGTGTCTACAACCAATGTACCCATCCGATAGTCACATATGGTGCCGAAACCTGGAACCCAACCAAAAGATTGGTCTTCAATCACATGGAGAGATCACAAAACAGCACATTATAAAACAATTATATAATAAACACGGACCTCAGATATCACAGACACCCCTAGAAAACTCAAATGGCAATGGGCTGGTCATGTCACAAGGATGGCCGAAAACCGCTTGAAATCATGACTCACAATGCAGATCCTAAGAGATCATATGCGAAACTGGGGTCGGAAAAGTATTAGACGGCGTGGGGAACTTGACAAGTTCAGAAAATATTGGCTCTGAGACGCCCATGATAGAATCTAGGTGAAGGTGTATGGCCAATGACAGACACTAAAAGGTTACTGTAGCTACTGCTGATGATGATAATGATGGTGATGGTGACGTTGATGAAGATTTCTATCTATTTGTGTTCATGAATCCATTGACAGATGCTTTTGTACATACGGATATAAAAAAATATACTTGCCTACGCAAAACAAGTTTTTTCCACAAAAGAAATCCCGATAGATGTGAAAACAAAAAATAAATCTCCAGAAATGCACTTTTTAATGAAAACAATAGTGTTTTTTTCAATTCTTTTAAGGGCATACTGAAAGTTATGAGATTTTCCGGATCTAAAAAACCGGCAAGTGTTTAATCAATTTTATCAAAATAATGGGCGTGAATTCAATCGGTCGCCAATAAAAGAAGAATAATTGAAAAGCCATGAAAGAAATTCAAGTAATAAAATCGATTGAATTTACAACGTTCGTTTGAATAGAGAAAGGCCATCATAACAGTCGATTGTGTCAAGAAACAAGAGTTACGGGCAAAGAGGAGAAATCTCCAATAATTTAGAATTTGCATTTGTAAAGATTTATTCGTAATTATTTTCGCGGCTCTATACAAGATACATAGTAACATATGTGCAATTGTCTGTCTGTCTATAACATACTTGTAAAGAATTATCCATAATCATTTTCTATGCGCTATACAAGATGCGTAGTAACAAAGACGCATCTATCTATCTATCTATCTATCTATCTATCAGTCTCTGTGTACACAAGCATAAACGCGCATGTAAGTATATATACATAAACAGAGATCATTTCCATACAAACGTTCATATTCACACACATATTTACATAATTATTTACTGAGCTTTGCTTTGTCTGGCACAAGGTTCCAAGTTGCTCACAGTACCTTCTGTTCCCGAGTACGTGCGCGAATACATACATATATATATATATATATATATATATATATATATATATATATATATATATATATATGTGTGTGTGTGTGTGTGTGTGTGTGTGTGTGTGTGTGCGCGCGCGTGTGTGTCTGTCTGCATCAATAAGTTTGCAGCCTGACAGTTGTTAGTTGAATTTTGATCTTGATTTCAACTATTCTATGTTCTATCTATTTGACAAATGGAAAAGTATTTTGTTTAAATGCTTTGACTGAGAAGAAGGATATTAATCGTTTGTTGTATAAGATAAATACTTTCACGCTACAGACTTATTGATGCACCTACGCATGTTTGTCTATTTGTATGCATGTGTGTGTGTGTGTGTGCGTGTGTGTCTGCGCACGTATGTGTGCGTGCAAAAGGTTCGTGATGATATGTATGAATGTATCCATTTTAACGCGTACAGATACATACTTGTGTATGGTTGTGAATTCTAAATTCAGATATCCACGTACTTAAAAGCACGTGCGCGCACACGCATACACGGACGTCCACACATACACTCCTGTGCGTATGCGCATGTGAATGTATATGTGTGTGTGTGTGTGTGTTTGTGTGTGTGTGTGTGTATGTGTGTGTGTGAATATAATTACATGTTCCAGAAGAGGTTGATGAGGAATATATAAATAAATACATACATATATATATATATATATATATATATATATATATATATATATATATATATATATATATATATATATATATATATATATATATATATATAAAGGTTGAGAGAGAGAGAGAAGAAAAGACAGAAGCTGAAAGTGCTTATTTACAACCCTGTAAACGAGTTGTTTTCAGTGAAACATCAAGATGGGGGGGGGGGAGTACTTGGCGAAGGAAAATGTAGCCCTTTTATTCGCCTTGTACTTTTCTTTTTTGTTATTTTCCCCTTTCTCATCTCAGCATCCTCCGATCGGCCGTGCATGCTTGTGTCTATACTGGCATTCTTGTATGTTAAGGTGTGGAGTCGAAGATCTCTCGAAAGAGATGGAAGAGTTATTGAGCAACAAAAGCGAGAGGTGTTGAGCAATAAAAGCTCAGGTTAATGCGTTTGAGGGAGAAATTCCCAGTCGCTAGAGGATAAGAAGTGATCGACTTTCAAGGCAATAAATCTGATTAAAAAGCAACGATAATAACCTTAAAAAGCAACAATAATAACTATCATTAACAAAAGAAGTGGAAAGAATATAATTTACTTATAAAGACATTGTGGATATATGTGATTCAATCATTATAATACTATGAATAATAGCCTAATATTGAGTGTATCGATTTTTATGCTAACGTTATCAACGATTCCTCAAATTGAAATATAGATATATATCACAATTTTTTTCTATGTTACAATTTAATTTTTTTTCTTTCAATTTTTGTTGCTTTTTATTATAAATAAACTCAGACTAGGTTCCCCTCTCCAGTAAGTAAACAATAATAAACAGCGCGGATCAGAATAAGTTCCTTGTGAGAATCGAACTCACAACACTTTTGGCCGGAGGGCAGCTCGGTTAACGCCCGATCGCTCTTACAACTGATCCACAGGAACTCGTAACAAGCATGTCCAAATTAAACCTTTCAACTTATCCCCGACCCCTATCTTTTCTGCACCAAATTTGTTATTAACTACTTATTCAATATTGGATAATCCTATCTTAATTTTATTCTCACTCATTTATATGTTTATTTCATTAGAATAAGTGGTGTAAAAAATTATTATTAATTTTTGTACAACTATTTACCTGTGTACGTATGTTTTCCGTTTAATTTTAGAAATATCTTCTGTTAGTCTGACATTTTACGCAAATATCATATATGCAATTACTTAGATAAATAGAAGGGAAATATTGTGATCGGTCAACATTTTTTTTTAATCAAAGATATTGATTTTGTCTCTTGTAAACTGACAGTATTCAATGATTGATTGAATTATCTTCGATGGGCTATTTTATCTTTCCAACATTCAAAAAAGAGTCATTTCTGTTTGACTTATTAAACTAAAAAATAATATGTGTGTGTATGTTCAGGCAGTATTCCTTCATTAATATGTTTGATTAAAAACCGTAGACTTTTTTTTTCATTTAAAAGCGTGTATGGATTCATTTAGTGTCGCCTTGTTCGTTACGTCAGCATGACACATGAACACGATAATGTTGAGTTTAAAAGTATTTGAAAATTTTAAAAAATTAACAGGTCTGGTTAGTCACTGAATAGAAATCGTCTCATGACCGATATCCTTTGGCAACGTGCCGTGTTGGGGGTAATCAATAAAAAAACATTGGATAAATAAATAGGTTATAGCAGTAATCGCAAAAAAGTCTGAATTCAAAAAAAAAATAACAACAACAACAACAAAAAACAAAAACAAACAAGTACAAGCTAGGGACCAGTTTAGCGTAAACTTACATCTCAAACTGACCCCTCTCATTAAAAACCTATCTAGGAAGGGATTTAAAAAAAAAAGAAGCTTTTTATAGATATTTATAAGGAGTAAATGTTAAAATGTTCAGCCCTATACCTCCATTGATGTGGCCTGTATGCAAAATACATACATTACCAGCCGGACCAACTTGAAAACTGAAGAAACTTATTTTGACGGTTCTGGTGACAGATTTGGTTTACGGTTTCTAATGACAGTTTTTTCACGAATTTGATAATAGCCAGAAGAGGTCGAAAATGTTAGATCTCAAACGTTTCGACTATACAAAAAAAAAAGAATAGATTCCTTACTTACGGTCTTTAATCAAACTTATACACACACACACACACACATATATATATATATATATATATATATATATATATATATATATATATTTGTTAGATGAAAGACCGTAGGTAAGGAATCTTTTTTTACATATACTTTGTAAAAAAATATTTTTTATATACATTTTGTATATATATATATATATATATATATATATATATATATATATATATATATATATATATATATATGTATGTGTGTATGTGACCATTTACTTAAATGAACGCTATTTATATATATATATATATACTTGTATATATACTATATTGTAAATATACATATATATGTTTGTGTATGTGTGGGTTTGCATACTTACATGACCACTATATATATATATATATATATATATATATATATATATATATATATATATATAGAGAGAGAGAGAGAGACAGACAGACAGACAGACAGACAGACAGACAGACAGAGAAAGAGAGACAGGGATAGATAGATAGGTGGATAGATAGATAGATAGATAGATAGGTAGATAAATAGTTAAATAGACATCTTCATTTTTGCTCAGGTCACGTCATCGGTAAATGAAGCATATCCGAGAAAAAGTGACAGATTTTTGAATGATAAAAAATAGACTACTAATTAGAATTGTACTTATATTTCTAATTAAATCTACCACACACAAACACATACACTCACACACATACACACACACGTGTGTGCATATATATATATATATATATATATATATATATATATATATATACGTACACGTTGACATCGATGTGTTGATTGCAAATGTCATATCTATAGTGCGTATATTTTATATCTAGAGTAAAATATATAAACAATATATATATATATATATATATATATATATATATATATATATATATATATATATATATGTGTGTGTGTGTGTGTGTGTGTGTGTGTTTGTTTGTTTACCTGCAAGTCTTAGGAGAGCATGACTACTTGCAGGGATACATACACACGCACATATGCTTACACACATACATACACGTACAAATATGCACATATATTCATACATACGTACATACACACACACACACACATAAATATATGAACAGAGATATATTGGATATCTTCCTCTTGCTCTTCATGGTGATATGAACATTTATTTGAGCCTCATGTATTATATGATAAAAGCATGTTAATGTATCATATTTACAAAAACGTTGCATATGTTTATATGTATGCATATACATACTTATATAATATATATTGAGTTATTTGGGCCTTAGGATTACCAGAGGCTATTCAGCTCAATGGTAAGAGCACTGCTACGTTGAAACATTTACTCTGTTAGTCGCAGGTTCAATTCCTACAGCTTCCCCATCTTCTTTGATTGTTTATTCTATTTAAATCACATAATGGTACACTCACCGTGTAATCATTTTAAATAAGAGTTTGTATATAATATGATTTATAATCATTCTGTCGGATTATATCTCCATTTCTCTCTCTCTCTCTCTCTCTCTATTTATCTATCTATATATATACACACACACACATATATATGCATATATATATAGATATATATATGTATGCATGTCTAGGTATTGGACACTGTCAAGGTTGACTCCGGGAGTAAGAGCCTATTTTTATTTATTCATTTTTTTTGCTTTCACTGCTTTGTTAGGTAAGGCACGTTTGGGAGAATATTTTACCGAAGTGTCATTCAGCTATTCTCTTCACTGTGGCATAACAGCGACTAGACATTTTTTTAGATATATGCCAATAGGATAGACCACAGGTAAAATTGGATTCATATCTTTCCCAAGAGGCAAGAATGAACATGAGCGTCCACCCTCGAAATTCGTTAATGTGTGTGTGTGTGTGTGTGTGTGTGTGTATGGCTGTGTACGTGTGTCCGTGTTACCTCAGTAAATAAAGAACACTATTTTTCAATTGTTTTCGAATCTTTGGTTAGCACTTCTCTCACACACTCACATACACACACTGCCCTCCACACACACACACACACACACACACATACACATATACATGTATTAAGAGATGATTTTCCTCCAATGATAATCTTATTAATAAACAGAGATGAAGGAAAGAAAACTGACTTATCACAATTCATTCAAAGTTTTTATTCCCAATTTCTTGCTTACATGACATTATTAAGCTTTCCATTTCACACGCGTGCAAATGCCTGACTCGACTGGCACCTAAACACATGGAATGTGATCAGAAATACCCGAAATGTACCCGTCGATTCACTATCTTAAATATAGAATTAATACGTGTATTTATTTTACAGACATTTTCTCCTTTTTTTTTTCGGAGGGAGCGCAATTTCTTGAACAATTTCGTTTAATTTCTCTTTTTAGACGTTCCCGAGTTGGTTTCTTTCTTCTTTCTTCATTTTTTTTCTTTCTTTTCATAGATAAAATCGGCGGACAACCAGGATTACAATTCGCTACGGCAATCAGCTGAGAGCCGTATCATTATTCCAGGGCTGCAACGATTGTTATTACAATGAATAAAGAAACACACACACACACACACACACACACGCACGCACGCACACACACACACGTACAGACAAACATATAAACACAGACACAGGCACACACACCTAAACATAGATACAGACACACACTCACACACGCACTTCAATTATCTTATGAGTTAGGCACTGTGTTTTCCCCGACTGAGATAGTGTTCAGCGAAAGAACCTATCAGAAAGCTTAAATCGTTATGTCGCTCGACCTCCGGGAAAAGTGAACGGTATCAAGTCGATTCGCCCCGAGTGAAACGGCAACAATACAAACCCATTCTTCACATTCACTATCGCCTCATCTATCGCCACCACCGCCCCAGGGAAAAAAAACACCACGAGCATCACAACCAATAACACCAATACCATCTACGATAATAATAATAATAATAATAATAATAATAATAATAATAATAATAATAATAATAATAATGACGAACTAACCACGTTAATACGACTGTCACTTGTTTGTCTAGATGTTTGTCCGTCTGTCCCGCTATTCAAAGCCGAATAAGAAACACCACTGCGGTTCGATCACCCGACAAATACCTTTTTAAATCTGATGACGTACCCATGAGCTACAGAGATGAAATTTGGCCTTCAAGTCTCAAGTATTGTCAGTCAGTCAGTCAGTCGGTCATTTGGGGTAGGGGATGGGGAGTGGATATCAAAGTAGCGAAATTCGCTAGGCAGACGGCCTAATTAGAAAAAGAACGTTGAAACAAGTCGCCGGGAATAGCAGATCACTTTAACAAGAAAATTACAGACGGATTGAAAAGGCCTGCAATTGGCTACAATTACGAAACATATATTGCCTTGATATGCAATTTCATTAACTTAATATTTGTTAATTATTACAGTGTTTACTCGAGTATAATGCGACCGAATATAACGCAACCGTCACTTTTAGTAGCTAAAAATTACTAATCCTCTTGTCGCTGCTTATCTAATAACACATAAAACACAAAAAAATGGAAATTTTAAATATCAACTCTCAAACTGACATGGTTCCTATTTGGCTCTGTATTTTTTTAGTTTCAATTTATCCAAAGATCCAAATTCTGTATATTTGTTTGTTTGTTACCATACAGAAATAATGTTTCTCGTCATTTTTCACAGGCTCCCATGCTAGTAATAAAAATGATAATCTGAAGGTTTGAGGAGATTTACTGTCACTCAGTCTCCAATGAAAAGCACCAGGCATCTGGGATGAACAAGATGATGAAAACAGTATCAATATTGATAATAATTCTATAACAACATCAATGATATCTGTAATACATATAGTATCATACCATTGCACTAAACTTGATCATAAATCATCAACGTCCATCCAAATCCACTAGTAATAATTAAAAAATTAACAGAAAAACTCTCTTGCTGCAGTTACGATGATTTCTTTCAATGGATAACTGATAAATACGTATCTTTAGTAAATAATAATCAATTATTATATTAACCTAGCAACCTTGAAAAAAAACGGTATTTAAACAAAACTAACAATGGTAACGGTGTGTCAAAATATCTTTGGCAAGGTTCTTTGACAGTTTTCTTCTTATTCCATCTTATTCTGTGAGACACTTTCCCCCTAGAGATGTACAGACGTCATTCCTGTTGATTTACGAGATGAAATACCGTAAATTGAAAAAAGGCAAAAAATTTCAAAAAATCTAAAAATAGACTAACAGAGAAAACAGAGAAGGCTTTTGTTATTTCATGAGCTGCTGGGACTAATATTTTTGTCGGATTTTTTTTTCTCTCATTTTCAGCCGATGCATTCTTCGACCACCCTCGAATGTATCATGCATCCGATAGAAGCAGGAGTTCAAACTATCGATAATTATAGATCAGGGTGTCAGAGATCCCTGCCGGCTAGATCGATCAAGATTTTGGTATTTACCAAGCTTACCTGAGTCTGGCACATGGCCATGAATATAGAGTAGCAAGTAAGAATCGAATTAACTACAACTGTAACGGTGTAGCGAGACAAGTTTGCTAACTATTGTTCAAAGGTGAAGAACTGCGTCAATCTTATTTTTTTCGGAGTCAGACTGGAAAAAAAACTGGCTACCTATATCGAGTACGTGAAGACGCATATGCGCGCACACACGTACACACACATTACAATTTAGTAAAATAAAGAGTAGAAATGGAAAAAATTAAAAAAATAATCGACGTTCCTTGCAGTAATCCCCAAGATCCAAAAATCCCTCCTGACGAATGAGTTAATCACTCGAGAGAGACTAGAGAATAAATCGGCAGAAACGTAATTATAACTACAATAAAGGTGAGAATGATAGTCTTTACAAGTCTCGAAATAATGGGAATGATTATTCTAAGAATTATTTTCTGTTTTTGCCCTTTAATGATATTTTTCTTTCATTTGGAATCTTTTTATCCAAATTTTATTTTACTCTGATAAACTTAATGTTTCTCAAACTTTAAACAAAAATTTGACTGGATGCATAAAATAAAAATAAAAACTTAATGCACGAAATAATTTTAGGATGAAAAAGGAATAAAAATTATCCGAAAATGTCAAAATCCTACAGAGAGAAGACACTTTATCTTTTTTTAAAAAGCTGGCACTGTTTAATCCTTTAGAACATGTAACGACGGATAGGGACAGTTTAAATTATTTTTGCGACTCTCTACTGAAACTAAGGGGTCTCTATAAATTCATGTTGGTACTATGTATTCCAAATCATAACCAACGAAGAGAAAAAATGTCAACTTGCAGAATGATGATTACATTCGGGCAAAAGCTTGCAAATTAATTTACTGCTTAAATTACGAATGTCGCAAAATACCTCCTGCTTCTCCTCCTTCTTCTTTCCTCCTTACTTCTGTTTAGCAAAGGTAGATCGTATTATAACGAATTCCAATGTCTTTAAATGAGTTTTTGAAGGAGCCAATCAAAAATTATTCACACGGATATGCCGGAAAATATGGTAAAAGACACACACATACACACACACACATACTTGTATATAGGTGCATGTGGGGGGGGTTAGTCTGTATGCACATACACACACACACACACACACACACACACATATATATATATATAAATGAATATTTATGAGTACCCACAAATACACATAAAACGCAAATATATAAACAGAACGGGCGCGTGCAAACACATACACACACACACACACACACGCATTCGCACACACACACACACACACATATACGTATATATACTTTAGCAGCAGCTTTATTTTGGTCTATCTTCCAATTGATTATTTACATTCATATACTTATCCATATACACATACGTATTTATATGTGCATATGTGCAGCTATTAATGTTTGTCAATGTGTATGTACATATATCTCTTTATATATAATTACACACACACACATATATATATATATATATATATATATATATATATATATATATGTATATGTATATATATATATGTATATATATATATGAACATGTGCTTTCTCTTTACATATATATATGTGTGTGTGTGTATATATATATGTATATACATATATATGCACACGCGTTTTCTCTTTGTATACTTATATATATAAAGAGAAAGCGCGTGTGCACATATATATATACATATATATATATATATATATATATATATACATATACACACATACATATAAAGAGAAAGCACATGTACATACACATTCACATACATTGATAGCCGCACATATGTACATATAAATACGTATGTGTATATACATGAATATGTTAATTTTATTGAAAGATATACCAAAATAGATTTGCTGCCAAAGTATATATATATATATATATATATATATATATATATATATATATATATATATATATATATATATATGTGTGTGTGTGTGTGTGTGTGTATGTGTGTATGTGTGTGTATATGTTATCACACGTACCTCCTCTTATATGTAAATATATATATATATATATGTATATATATATGAAGAGAAAGCACGTGTGCATACACATTCACATATACATTGATAGCTGCACATTTATGCATACATGAATAGTAAGTGTTTCCGTCTTCACAATTACACTAAATGTATTGTGTTACAACAATAAACTTTTCTGTGATAGCCTTGAAAATCAGCATTTGAACTCTTGGGTTTACCTGGAGCTCGGGTCGCAACCTGGAGCGCTTGGGGCAGACACTAACCTGTCTTCGCCACGTAAACCCGAGTAAATTGATAAATAGCCAGAGACACCGTCGAGAAGAAAGAAAGGAAGAAGAGAAGAATGAATGAATAAACGAAAGAAAGGAAGAAAGAAAGGAAGATAGGTATGGTTAGTCATTCAATAGAAACTGTCACACGATTAACTTCTTTGGGCAGCATGCTGTGTTGGGTGTGATCAATTAAAACAAATGGAAAAAAGCGACTAATGAATGTTACTTCTCTCGCCTTTTATTGAAAGTTTGAATTTTTTTAAAAATTGAATATAATAAAACGCGAATGGTGCTGGACACAATCTTTATATCAATTTGGCGTAAACACACATTGCAAATTGAACCCGTCCTCTACCAAAATCCTAAAAAAATAAAACCACAATAGTACGTGTTACACTTAGTTAGAAAACCAGCCAGTCAGTCAGCTAGCCGGAACAACTTTTAAACTGAAGAAACCTGTTTGGTCAGTTTGGTTGGCGAAAGAAAGAAAGAAAGAAAGAAAGAAAGGAAAAAAAGATCGGAAGAAAGGAAGAAAAACAGCCAACGAGAAAAAGAAGTGTCAGCCATGTATGTATTAAACAAAAGGCAGTGTGATGAAAAATATATTTTCAAAACTCATTTAATTGCATTAGTACAACCCAGTGGTTATCATGTATGAAACCTGATTAATTGAAAAGTAGTTAATTGGCTAGAAGAAATACTAGGGATATGTCTGGAATAATTCGGTAATCTAATTGAAGAATCAAAATGAAGTCAAATAAACCGGCACGCAAATATATATGTGTATCTTCAAATACTCGTGAACTCAAACCCTCAACACGGAAAGATTCGATTAAGCATGTTGGGATCTGCATAAGCGCATGCACGTCTGTGAATCTGTATTGGTATTTACTTAATTTGGTTCCACGTAAGGCCACATATGTGGGGGGACCCACTGAGGATTGAGCTTAGTACAGTGGTCTTAGTCTCCAAGGCTGACTTGTAAACTATTTACTTCACAGTGAGATACCCATCAGTCAGCACGCACACACACACACACACACACATACACACACACATACATACACACACTCATCCCCTTCCACGTACACACATACACACGGGCGCTCGCGCACTCTCACACACAAACACAAAAGGTACATACACACAGTGTACTCTTCATATCGGAACCCGTGTAGGCTCCTGGAGAATTTTAATTTTGATTTATATCACGCGTTATTGAGGTAACACGCCTTTTGAAAAAAATGTTAGATAATTATAACTGTCTGAAGTAGTGCCCTTACGTTGACTACGGCTTCAGCCATGCCTGCTTGAGCTCACAATTCTAGTTACTCAACCCGTTCGATTTGTGAAATGGACTTAAAGGCAACTTGCACCCATAGCGGTGTCACTCACTTCACCCTGAAGTGTAAACATTGGATTTATTTTCATGTTTTATTGTCGTTTTTCATTTTTCTTACTTTTTAATAATGTTCATGGGTTGATTTTTTTTCAGGTTTTATTGAAATATTTTTGGACAAAGGTCAGTGTATACTTGAGGCTTCAGTCTGTGCACCGGACACCTTTGTTAAGGTTGACAAGTGTAGATTGGTCTATTAGTATGATAATTGATAACTAGTTTGGTACATATCTATCCATCAATATTCATGTACATCTCTGTTTATATTTCTCTGTCTATCCATCTACCTATCAGTTCATATACATCTCACTGTTCTCATATATCTATCAGCCTATTCATTACCTATCTATCTACCTTCCTATCAGCCTGTTCATATGTATGTATGTATGTATGTATGTATGTATCTATCCATCTATCTATTTATCTATCTATCTATCTATCTCAGTCTGTTCATTATCTATCTCTCTAATTTATCTATCTCAGTCTGTTCGTATCTATCTACCTATCTATCACTGTTCATATCTGTCTATCTGTTTATCTGTCTGGCTGTTCATACACACGCACACGCACACACACACACAAACACACATATATATATGTGTATATATATATATATATATATATATATATATATATATATATCAATCTGTCTATCTGTTCATATCTATCAATCTAGTCAAGTTTTATCGTGTCGTACTAATATGTATTTTGACAACTCAAATTATACACATATTTATGCAATCTAAGCAAATGTATATGTAGTCTATGCACATACATATGTGAACAATTACTTCATACTTAACTCAACAGAAGTATTTTCTAACGGTATGCATAAAATCTATGGACAAGTCCCCGTACATATACACAGAAAATATGTTTTTAAACGTGTGCTCCTCCTTACTATAGTGAGGCCTTATTTTTCAAGATTGTTATTTATATGCAGACGCATGCTCACACATATTCTTATACATGCAAGTGCACATGTATCTGCATGTGTAAGTATATATGTATACGTGTGTGTGTATGTGCGTGTGCATATGTATGGACATGAACGCACATAAATATGTTGAAAGTAAGAAAAAGAGAATGATGTATACGTATATGTATACGTGTGGTTATATCTGTTTATATCACACGTATAAGTATGTATGCACACGCATATGTAAATACATGCATCGGGAATTAGAAAATCGATTAAGTATGTAATATATATGTATGTATAATACATACGCACACACACATATACATACATACTCACACACACACACACACACACACACATATATATATATATATATATATATATACATAAATACATACATAAATACATACATATATATAATATGAACTGTAAAGAGTGAGACAGACTTGGGAGTAAAGTGTTTTGAGGTATGATTAAAAAGCGTTTATTTTACACTACAAATATTTCTTTTTTCAACATGGTCTCCTTCTTCATTAATGCACTTAATCAAACGCACAGATTGAAACGTTATTCAGTAAACCTTTAAGCAGAGGAAGAGAGATAGAGATAGACAGAGATGGAGACAGAGAGACAGAGAGTACGATAAGAACAGGTTAGAATACAAGGATACATAGATTATAAAAGAACTTTTACATAAATCTGAAAATGAAATAGATACATACTTACAAATGTAGTTATATACTCATAAAGGTGAATATATATGCATACAGTGCCGGAGTAGGACATGGGCTTTAGAGGCTGTGGCCCAAAGCCCCCTCTAGCTGGGGGTGCTCAAGGAATTAAATGAAAAGGTCCAATTGATATATTGTCTATATAGTCGCAGCAAACATACCGAGGCACACAGAAACACTGTAACGTGTATATATATATATATATATATATATATATATATATATATATATATATATATATTGCACGACGTTTTGTGACGTCTAAGAACGACTGAAAGAAACTTATACTCACTGCAATTACAAAACGATGTTCCCAAGAAGAACCCGCAATTTACTTCTGTTTTGGAGGAATTTGTTTTTAAGAAATTATGTAGAACAAATGTGCGAATTGTTGGTAGCCTTGTGAAATTAAATTCAATTTTTGCTTTTCTCTTGAAAATATTATTATTGGGGGCATCACAGAACATTTAGCCTAGGGATATATATATATATATATATATATATATATATATATATATATATATATATATATATATATATATATATATATATATATATATATATAAATATATATGTGTGTGTGTATATATATATATATATATATATATATATAAATATATATATGTGTGTGTGTATATATATATATGTATATATATAGAAAGAGAGAGAGAGGGGGGAGAGAGAGTATAATGAGGCAGCAGACTTTCATTTAAGAAATCTCCAACTTTGGAACGTTCTTGAAAAACTTTGATGACATCAATAGAAGGTTTCGAATGGAAACTAGAGAAAAATAACCAAAAAATAAATAGACTGAGTTAGTCTGTTTTATCAACATTGTTTCTCTCTCCGTCTCTGTCTCTGTCTCTGTCTCTGTCTTTGTCTCTCTCTCTCTCTCTCTCTCTCTCTCTCTCTATATATATATATATATATATATATATATATATATATATGCAAGCAGTTTAGCTGAATGTTACAAGCGACGCCACGTTGAAGTGGCCACCTATCGGTCGCCTGTTCGATTCCTGCAGCAGCCCGTTTCTTTAATTGCTCATTTTTTTTTTAGCTGTCTAGGCCAAGTGTTTCATTTACTGTGTAACAACGGAATGTTATTCCAAATGGAGTTTCAAATAATATAATGCATTTATAATTTTTCCATTGGATTATATGAGTTTGTATATACTTTGGTACACGAAAGCATATATATATATATATATATATATATATACATATATATATATATATATATATATATATATATATATATATATATATATATATATATATATATATATATATATATATATATATATATATATATATATATGGGGGGGTGTTTAGGTGGGTGTGTACTTGAGTCTATACTGGCACAAGATTTAGGCATTCGATCTCTCCTATAGTTCATCATATTTGTTTGCTCAACCTTTTTTTAGTTTTTCATGAAGTCGCTACACAAACAGTCTCACTCGCTATTTTTAGGCAAAAAATGAGCACGACAAATGTGCAAATCCTTTTATACTTCCTGTGTTTCTTGTAACGCCCAGATACTCTCATTGTCTTTCAATTCTTATGTGAGAGACATTAGTCAGCACGGCTCATACAGAATATTTCATACATTGTCAGGAACCTATTTTTGCCGAAATTCCAAGACATTTAGTTATATAAAAAAAAATCAATATATTATTTTCTTTGACTGATCTTGTGATATTAGCAGGGTTAGGATTATAGCAATACGCTTATTTGATTAATTCTTGTGTCAAAGCTGTATTGCCAACTAAAGTCCAAATCTGGAGTTGACTTATTTTTACCGTAACAAGACAAAGAACAATTCTCATCAAATTTAGGGTAATAAACACCCACCCACGGTGATTTGAAATCACGGCACCACATTAGTAGGCTTGTGTCATACCAACTGAGCCGAACTGACAAGTATTATATATCAACAGCATTTATCTAACAGATACGAAAGGGCATATTTCATTTAAATAAATAAATACATTTATACTACAAAAATACATTTTTATGATTTTTTATTTATCCTGTATACATTACACAAGTTGCTGTAATCATCTTCATCACTACCACCTTTCTATCATCATCATCATCATCATCATCATCATCATCATCATCATCATCATCATCATCATCATCATCATCATCATCATCATCATTATTATTTATTAAAAACATTCTTATCTTTATATCGGTGCATAATGTCTCTCATAGTACACAAAAAATTAAAACCACTATTGCTCAAGCTTAATTCCCTCGAGTCCATTAATGAATCAGTTGACATGGAAAAACTCTACGTCATTTGAATACAATAAGGTTCAATGCTCAAGTTTCAATTTAGTCAACAACAACTTTATATCTACTTTTCGGTTTCAAAGTTTTGAAGAAATACGGTTGAACAAAAAATGTATATTTCTTAGAAGCCTTATTGCTTTTTGTCAAAATCAGGTATAATGTTATTCTCCATTCAGATTGTACTACTAAGGTGTTACGTATTAAACAATGCACATCATTTTACTCTGGAAACATATGGACTTCTTTTCGCCTGATCTCTAAATCGCAAAGGATTTCCATCTCCCATCTCCGTCATCATCATTTTTATTCATAATAATATAAGCTGATGGATATATTTCAAGGTCAAGTGACAGCATGTCCCCAAGAGGCAACTGGATCCCAATTCCCCGCGTATATTAATATAATTTATCTTTTTCCCTGGTTTACGATTTATTCCAATGTTACCTATACAGTTCTCGAGATCATTGCCAGTAACTAAAAAATTCTAAAAATTTACACTGTTTTTTCGTTCATTTCTCGATCTATTGGCTGTTTCAGTATTTAAATTTTCTAAGTATCCGAATCGTTAAAGTCCATGATGAAGTTATAATTACATTTGCTGAAAATATTTCTTTGCCACTAATATTTGGTTATCTCCACTGGATTATGTGACTGTAAGGTCTCAGCACACTTCTCAGTATCAGTATAAGTTGATATAAGGTTCCAGTATAAGGTTCCAAGTGCCTTAGGTTAACTAAACTTTGATGCCCTTTGAAGTATAGTATTACCTTATTCATTTATGACAATGAGAGAAATATAAATTTGGAATATATTCTGGTATATTTAGAAATATATAAAGGTATTATACTATACTAATTGATACCAAATATCAATAATTCAAAATATGATGAATCAATTGAATAAGCTTGCATTGGTCATGGAAATTTCCATAGCTAGTTGTTCCTCTTAGTCTTACCATGACAGAAAGTATTTAACTGTCAGATATTTCTGATAAATATGACTTTATTAGTATTTATTATTTTGATTGCTTTTTTTCTATTCAATTTATTCATTCTTATTGTATCTGGAAATTTTCAACTGACACAGACGCTAAGAGGCGCTCGCTAGCACTTGGCACTCTCAGCGACCGTCTGTGTTGCCGGTATCTTTGTCCAGTCCTGCCCAGTATCCTTGCCGATTTCCGTAAAGTTGTTGTTTAAAGGATTTCGATTCTCCAGTTGATTGCCGATTCCTCCAGGGTTTCTTTTCCTGCGTGCTTCTTCGAGTCAGTTCCAGGAAGTTCAATAATTATGGGTTAAATCAGTACGTTCACATTCTATATCTTGTTTTGATTGTTTGTTATATTTTTCTGAACTGGCCCCTGATATCTATCCAGCTTTTCATTCTCTTTGAGATTCTCCTCGCGGTCTGCTGGGCATGTCCATTGACATATTTTTGGCATTGTTCTTGTTTGTTATTTTTTTTGTTTTTGTAATAGCTGCTAGAGTGTAGAGAGGAAAGACGGACACAGCCCTATAGTTTTGCCGATGATGGTGTTACTTTCTAATAATCATCTTAATTGGACTGCAAGACTAGGGGGACTGCCACCTATCTCTCCCCAAATGGGCAAAACCTGTGACATTTTGGGCAAATCAGTGTATCTCGGACCAACCCATGTAAAATATTTGGGCAAATCAAGCCTTTTGCCCCAGGCCCCTTAACGAGAGAGTTCCCATACGCCCATCATATTGACTTATTTCAATTTGAGAACGCATTGTCAACCATTATTACTTTTTTACTACAATTTTCTCTCATGTTGATTTTAGTTGTTTTTCGTCTACTCAGTTCACAGCAGTGAGTAAAAGGAACCAATTGGAAATGCAGATTCAGTTCCAGGTGAGACTCGTACTCGCATCCCCTTTACTTCAGGAAGCCTGTCTATGGAAAGCAACTGCTCCACCGATTGAGCTACCAGAGCCATCACAGTTAAAAAAAGATCAATTTCTGCCCCAAAACAACTTCTTTATCCCATCCCCGACCGTTCGATGGCATATTATTGTTTTACATGCACCAGAGAAAATATCAGTCAATATTGATAATGGTGGGCAATGCTTTATCAAATAAAAATGAATTTCAAATCTACTTACTACTACTAATGCATTTAGTATGTGTGATAGCAAAATAGCACAGTATATTTGAGAGCAATTGGTGTGAGAAAAATCCAAGAAGCAATCAACAAACAAGAACGGAATTGGACACGCCATTTTGCAACTCACAGCGTGGATTTATAGAGATCATAAGCAAAATTGTGTCGAGCAAAAAATAAGTGGGCGTGATGATTTCGATAGATTGAAAATGTTTTGGCACTGTGATTTCCAATAAGAGGCTTTAGGTGCAGTAGTAGCGGTGGCAGTAGCAGTAGTCTAGACGGCTTCGATTCTTCCTCTGCTTTCCAGTTATTCCAATCTCTTCACAAAACTTTTCAAGAGGGTTCCAAGGACTCCTAAATTCAATCTTGTTGTGAACTCTTACATCATTCCATTTTTACTATTTCAAAAATATTGTATTGTAACGCTTATATCATATCTAATCATTAATGTATCATTCCTGTCGCTATAATTTGGGCGCTAACCATAAATATCATTATCATTATATGATGAAAATAATGACGATGTTATCAACATTATCTTACTACAGTTGAAGGAATGTCTGTTTGCCTATCTGCATGCATTCGACCTCTGGCCACTGAACGAAGTTGATGTTCGTTATATATTACTCACCACACAAGGCTTTGCAGGGTCGACTTAAAAATTATCTGGATCTGCAGTTCTCAAGAAATCCAATAAAAATACGTAATTCACTATAATGTTCTCTCCACGTCGGCCATTAAACGAAATTATTATAGTATTTATGACAAATGATCGAAAACGCCTCATCAAAAATGCTTATCAAGATTTTAAAAGAAAAACAAAAATGTTTAGAATTTTTTAAAACAGGATACATATTCAATATGATAGAACAAATCTGAACATTTTTGATATGTCGTATATCTTCTTCAGAGAAATTCAACTGTAAAACAATTTTAAAATGTTCATGATGTGTTATGCCAAGAGAAACGAAATAAAATTAGAACGTCACACATTAGAGATCAAATAACGTGGTACTATCTTAGTAACATGTATGACTTTCAAGTTATATTTCGTTTTCCTTGAGAGAAAACACTTTTCACCTTTTCAACTATTTTTAAAAATCATTCTAAAAAAACATTACTTTATTGGAACTTTATTGTATCGTATTTTTGAAAATTCAAAAAGGTCCCTTTTTTTCTTTTCCTTAGAATAAAGAAATTACAAATACCTAAATTACAATTGAAGAAATATCTCTCTCTCTCTCTCTCTCTCTCTCTCTCTCTCTCTCTCTCTCTCTCTCTCTCTCTCTCTCTCTCTCTCTCTCTCTCTGTGAGTGTGTCTGTTTATATACCACCATTACTCAAAAACCGGCCATTGTACGAAGTGGATATTCGCTACTTGTATCATACAACAGAGTGTCGAGTTTGGAGGAATTGAATAAATAATCAAAATTTACGTATAAAATATCTACATTTAGATATAAAAATATCTAAATTGGCAACACTTTGGTTTCCAACGGTGGTCGGGAAAATATTTTACATCACTATAATAGCAGGCTGCTCCACATACCATAAAGTCTGGCCCTTCCCAAGCATGCACCTTTGATAAATTTTAACATTTTCTTATTCACACTTTTTTATATTAATTTTGCCAATTTCATTTTTTTTTTTAAATTTAATTTTAGTCTGAAGATTATGGGATGAGAGAAAGATTTTGAAATCCCAGAGGGGTGCAAGCCTTGTAAAACATTAAGAAGCACTGCTGTTTTTCAAGAAAATACATTTGCTTGCAAATTTGGCTCTTTTTAAAATACGCCATTATTTCATGGAACCAACTACTCGCTAAACACACACTTGCATTTCAAGTTCGGAGGTCATCCATCATCACCACCATCACCATCATCATCATCATCCGGAGCAGCAACCTTTTAGCTTCCGTCGTTGGACATTCTCCAATATTCCCCAGATCGTCGGACCCCCCCCCCAATATTCACCAAGTCTCCCTATCATGGGCGTTGTGGGGCCTGTACTTTCTGAATTTGTCTTGTTCGTAACGCCATCTGATTTTCCGCTAGTTTCACGTATGATCTCTGGGGATCCACACTTTTAGTCGTGATGTCCAGTGGTGGTCTGGCATTCTTGCAACATGACCAGCCCATTGTCATTTGAGTTTTCTAATGGTTTCTATACCTCTGTTTCTTGTTTACTCTAATATACCGTGCTGTCTTGTGATCTTTCCATGTATTGTTGAGCATGATTCTATTCTGTGCACGTTGCCTGCGTTACAAATCAACCTCTCGTGCATTGTTGGACACAGGTCTTCTACAAGGTGCGCCATTTTTTTTTACTTTACATCGCATCTTATTTTTTGCTGGCCGCACTTGAGAGATCAACGTCCATGTGGTACACTTACAGCAAAATAATGACCATCTATCAACTTGACGATATTCCCTGGAGAGTGGTTTGCAGCTTGCATTACTTATTTTTACTGAATCATACTATTCATTTCAAATTTTATTTCATTGGTATGGTCATTTATATCTAATTATTAATGTATTATCATTGCTGTTGCAATCATTGCTATGATGAAATTGACAGAATTTCCAAAATTATATCATAGGATAAAATCGATGACGATATAACCAATATTTTTTCTTTTTTAAATTTCCATTCCAGTTACCTAGCCATATAATGAGCGTAAATTCAAATTTGTTCTCTGTTTGTTTGCGCTCAAATGGGATGATCTTATTGGTTAATTTACCTTCCTATTATGACTTATAATGGATATTAGAATTTTTATCTGATCATCATGCATTAAAAAAAGCTTGAGTTGAATTAAGACTTTTCAAAAACTTGAAATCAGGATACTTGAATTAAAAGTAAATTACCCGATCAAATAGTTTAGGGCTCCTCAGTGCCGGTCCATACATAAACAACCCCGTTATTCCTGACCGATATAATTTAGTTTCTTTATGATATGATAATAATTTTCATTGCTTATATTAACACTTTCTATTACTATAGTCATTAATTACAAACATTGTTTACTTCATGTAAATATCCTAATTAATATTCTTTTCTTGTTTTACTTTTTGCTAAGAATAATAGCATTCATGTTTCTTTGTCCTAGTCATAGTTAACGGTCCCAATTCATTACAATCAATATGAAAAATGATTCTCGCAGATGACTTCAACCATCTCATTATGAATGTTATTGTACTCAAGTAATGGCGGTTATTCTACGGGATCTTGTTTTTGCAAGGAAGTGGCTTATAATTGCGGGAATTACCATTTGGCTTCGTTTTTATGACTAATTACAATCTCTGAAGTAAACTTGCCTCTATGTGTACCAATAGCCCAACTTGGAGCCATGAGCATTAAAGTATGTCCAATTTGGAACTGCAGTCTTGGACTAGTCTAGATAATTAGAACTTGATGTAATAAACATTGACACTAAGTATTTCATCCCTAGCTTTTACCGTCTTTTGAGAGAACTACTTCAAAGCGTGAAATATTCAAGATGTGGGATATCTATCCGCGCCGAAGTATTCCTTGCTATAGTGTTAGTTGGTGCAAAAATGTTTGAATAAACCTGTCCCAGTTTTTAAAGCTTTTATATATGTTTCTCTTTCAACAATCTGATAAGGGTGTCTGGTTTGTTATCTGATCATTCCTTCATTCCCATTCCCCTATTCCCATTCCTGTATTTCCAATCCTCTATACCCATTCCCTAATTCCAACTCCTCTATTCCCATCCCTCAATTTCCATTCGTCTATTCCCGTTCGTCTATTCCCATTCCTCCATTCTCATTCTACCATTCCGATTTCTCTTTTCCCAATCATCTATTCAGTAGATAAGGCCTTCCTTTGCTTGGGCTCTTACATTGAACATTTCGATAATTTGGTTT
This sequence comes from Thysanoteuthis rhombus, assembly GCA_963457665.1. Lineage (NCBI taxonomy): Eukaryota > Metazoa > Mollusca > Cephalopoda > Oegopsida > Thysanoteuthidae > Thysanoteuthis > Thysanoteuthis major. The sequence continues at coordinate 35,884,555 of OY735213.1, read as the reverse complement.
AAGTATCCTTATTTGAATCTATTCTTTATTTATTTTATATATATATATATATATATATATATATATATATATATATATATATATATATATATATATATATTGCTCTTATTTCATTTTTGCACTGCTTATATGTTTACTTCTTTATTATTATTATTATTATCATTATTATTATTATTATTATTATTATTATTATTATTATTATTATTATTATTATTATTAGCAATCTCACACCAGTTGCTTGGTGGTGACCGCTGGAGTTTGAGTGACAGCAAGTTTTCTCAAGTCTCCAGCCCTTCTCTCCTAGTACTCATAGGTCGCAGTAATACTCCGATTTACAGTTTCACACCGGTTGCCCAGTGGTCATCGCTGAAGGCTGAGAATAAGTCTCCTTAGGTCTTCAGTCAACATCTCTTTTCTATTTCGCCTATTATGTCAGTGCTGCAATTTGCATTTCCGCTTTCATTTCCCTTCCTCAGTTGGGTCACTGTTGACAGTTAACGTTATTATTATAATTATCATTATCATTATCAAACAACCGTTACCATCAAAGATGGCCAAGGATTTTATACCTTTTTATACATTCTTGTGTTTGTTTGGAAAAAAATGGCTTTTTTTGATTTTGGTAAAAAAACAAACTTTTTTTTCCTTTTTGGGGCCTTATTTTGACTAGTCTATTAATATCATCTACATTTTGCAAAATCTAGATATTTCTAGATGTTTTTTTAACCCTATTTTAGATGCTTTTGTTTTTTCAGTGGAAAACGCCAGTTATGGTATCATCGTCATCAGTCTTTTAGCGTCCGTCGTTGGACATAGACCTTCCCCAGGATTTGCCACACTTCACGGAGTCAGTATTTCCTGAACTTGTCTAGTTCGTCTCTCCACCTAACACTTTGCCGGCCTCGGTTGCGTATGTGGTCTCGGGGGATCCATCGATTGTTTGCCATTCTTGCAATATGGCCAGCCCACCGCCATTTGAGATTTTTAATGGATTCTATGATGTCCCTAAGTCTTGTCTTTTCTCGGATGTACTGTGCTGTCTTGTGGTCTCTCCATGTGAGGCCCAGCATTATTCTTTCATATGCACGTTGCATGGTTCTCAATTTTCGGGTCTGTCTCTTGGTTAGGTTCCAGCTCCATAAGTGACTATTGGGAGGATGCATTGGTTATACACCCTTCTCTTTAGGATTAATGGGATCTTCTTATTTTTGAAGGTTGAGCTAGCTCTGCCAAAGGCAGAGCTAGCTCAAGGTCATGGCTAGCTAAGGTCATGGAGGCCATCAGTCAGCAAGGTGTAGATCCGGTATATGTTGAAGTGTTGAAACATATATACAATCACGGAAGCTGTTCAATTATCGAATGTGATGGTAATTTGTTGTTTTTGTTGCTGTTATTATTATTCACGGATTTGCATGTTCGCATCAGATGTCTGGTGGTTATCGCTGGAGACAGAGTGATATCAATCCCCCTCAACCCCTCCAAGCCCTCCTCTCTGTATTCCCACAGTCCACAGCAGTATTGTGGTTTGCACTTTCTCACCAGATGCCTATGGTGGTCATTGTCAAAGTCCGAGTATCAGTAACCCTTAGGCCTCCAGCCCTTCTCTCAGCGTAATCGCATATTTAACCGTGGTTTGTGTTTTCCCAACCATCTCCCACTTTTCTTACACATGCCCTGTTCTTTCTACCTTTCATTTGTGACGACTGGGGTTTGTTGGTCGTTCATTCCTAGTACCCACATTAGTATTCTTACAAATCTCGTAGCACTATGGCCTGCATAGCCCCAATCCTTTCCCACATCTGCAATTTCTCCAACCTTCTCAAGACTTGTGGGGATTGTGCTTATTATAATAGGCAATACCCTGATCTTTATGTTCCACACCTTTCTTAGCTTCCAGGAGAAGTCATTTTCCAGCTTCTTACTCTGCTCACTCTGTGCCACGTTCATGATTTGGTAAGTTCTTTCCCTAATGTACGACCATCAAATCCGGTCTTTGGATAAGGAGGTCATTTCAGAAGTCAAAGTCCCAGCGTAATGTATGGTGTCTACTTTCCAGCACAGTCTCTGGTTTGTGCTGGTTCTGTTTGTCTGCACGATCGAATCCTGACCGTTTGCATAGTTCCCACTGTCTGACTGCTGCTGCCCTGTCATTCCTGTTTTCGTACTCTTTCTGGGTGTATTTGCTATTTTCGCCCCTTTCTCCACAAAAGCAACATTTGGTGTTTTTATGGGTTCTATCGATCTTAGCTTTGGCATAAGAGTTTGACCTGATGCATTTACTATTAGCAACCTTTTCACACCAGTTTCCTAGTGTTCACCGCTGGAGACAGAGAGACAGCAAGTCTCCTCAAATCTCCAGCCCTCTTCTTCAGACTCTCACAGTCTGCAGCAGTGCTGCAGAATACGGTTTCACACCAGTTGCCTGGTGGTTATCACTGGAGGCTAAGTGACAGTAAGTCTCATTCGGTCTCCAGTCCTCCTCTCACGCTGCCCTCACCTATCACCGCAGTGCTGTGGTCTGTACTGCACCCACCATGCCTTTGTTCTTGGCTATTTGGCCATTCAATTTGCTTGTCAATATTTTAGAAGAAAGAAGAAAAACAAAACTGTTTCAGGTTTTTTCAAAAAATAATATAATATAACAATACTGAAAATATCAGAAAATTGTTGTTGTTATTGGTGTTGAAGCCGTTGTTCTCGCTATTTTTGTTGCTGTTGTTGTAGCTGCTGTTGTTACCTTGATATTATCATTACAATATCCGTTGTGGCTATTAATGGTTTATATCATTTGATTGCATTGATTATTTGGTTTAGTATAAGATTTATTTCCAGACAGTAATTTCTTTAGTGCGAATTGGTAATTAGGGATTTCATTGGATTATTCTTAAAAGATATTCATTTCCTTTCATGAACGTACACATAAGTATGTATTCATGTATTATTGGAGTGAGTTTTTTCTTTTTAGATATATGTAGGTATGGTTATATTTACCTATTAAGTATGTACATTACACCAATAATATGGATATATGAATGTCTTTCTCAAGTTACGTACATGCATGTATACGTGAGAAGAGGTGTGATATGATGTACGTATGTATGTATGTATGTATGTATGTATGTGCCCCCTCTCACTCTCTCTCTCTCCCTCTCTCTCTCTCTCTCTCTCTCTCTCTATATATATATATATATATGATTTGGAAAGCTCCATATCTTTAATCACTGAAGATGAAAAAGAAAAGTATCAGCGCAATCATACTATTGGGTTGTGTGTATTATGCATGTGAATATATATATATGTATATATATATATATATATACACACACAATTAAAACAAGAATATTTTCAGTAACAAATTTAAATCATTTTCCTTTTGAAAGCCCACTCAAAATGGTATATATATACACACACTCACATACACGCACACACATACATATATAGATAGATGCATATATATATATAGATTTATAAACTTGAATATGAATATCTCAATGCTTTCTTAAATCACGTCTACATAAGTGATAGGATGTATGTGAGGTAATGTTCATATATGTGTACAAGAGTAATATGCGCAATTGATTGTAGATATGTTCCCATTAGTAATAGCCATTCCCGCTATTGCAGGTAGATTATATATATTTCTCTATAACATTATTTCCTCTAATTTATTAATGTACAGACTTGTTTGCGTGTATATTGCCTGGTAAATACATTTATTCTGATTAATACAATTTATTGAGATTGATTCCATCGAATATAAACAAATTTCAAAGCGTGATAATATCTAACTGAAAAACGTCTCCACAAAACATTTGCAATTGGGATATTATTATATAGATACATACATTCATTATTAATAGAAACTATGTAATATTTTCTTTTTGTTTGCAAATATTAACATGTGTTACTTTCAATTTCTTTACATTATTGCTGTGTTTACGTAGTATTGGTTGAGATGCAAAATATAGAGGGATTAATGTTCTGTAGTTTAACTTGGGAAGTTTGTTGGGTCGTATTCAGGGGTCTTCTGGGAAGACACTCAGAATTTTCGTAAGTTTTTTTTCCCATACTGTTTTTTGAGCATCTTTCGATTTTTTGAATTTTTTTTTTGTGTCAACACCTGATAACCTACGTGAATGTATTCTTCAACTTCTCAGGCTTCGCTATCTATTCTCACGGCTTTTTTACAAGACTTTTTCATTGAACATTACTTTTGTCTTTGTACTGTTCATCTTTAGCCGTGGGGGGATTTCTCTATTTAGATCACTCAACTTATTTTTTATATCCACCACGGATTCTTATATTAATGCATCATCAATACAGTGCCTTAAATTGTTTCAATATTCTCTGTCTATCATCACTTCCCTCATTTTCTGATTTCCGGGATGTGCTTTCAAGTCTAGCTGATATCTTATCCCCTTGTCTCACTCCTCCAATCTTTATCTTGGAAGTATTTTTATGAAGTTTAATTATTGCAGAGCCAATTTCGTATATATTCTCAATTACTTCATATTCAAAACATTACCAGACAAATCGGAAACATAAACGTGATTGTTTTCAGGATGGAATTATTAGGTTGATTCAAAGGTTTCCAGCATGTTTTTGACGAAATCTTTGCTATTTTATTTTTAAGAAACTACAGAAAAAGCCCTTCTTTTTTCTTTCAAAATACAGCAATATGCAGCTACATCAATAAATACGTAGCCTACTGATAAAAATATTCATTTTACCCAGTAAATATTAATTTCTCAATACAACATCCTTCTACGTCTATCTACAAGATTCAGTGATAAATATCAAATAATAAACACATAAACTGAACATTATACAATGAATATTTCTGATCGGAATTTAGCTAATATGGAAACAGTTTCCAGACTTTCATGTTTCCGTATAGTCTATCAAATTCACCATATATATATATATACATATATATATGGCTGACACAATTATTATTTATCATTATAATCAACGCTCCCTTCTCGAGGGTTTAGCACTCTTAGGTAGGGCAACTTGTCCATTTCGAGCTATTGTAGCAAAGCTCTTCCAACTCTGGAATGGAGCACTATGGTGGATGGGGAATCGTGCGTAAGTAAATATATCGCTTAATTCGCTCCTATGAACCGTCCAATTCTGCGTAGGGTAGGGGTAAAATGTCAGCCTCTGGGTCTGAAGCGAAAGTTTCGATCCTACCTCGCGGTACTGGAAGCGATATTGGATTGTCTATAGCCTCACTGAAGAGTTGTAATACAACGAAACAGCTGTCTGTGGATGACTCAATTAATCGTTATCATAATATATATATATATATATATATATATATATATATATGTGTGTGTGTGTGTGTGTGTGTGGACGCATCAATAAGTCCATTTCAGCATAATCTTTTTTGTCTGTGCACGTGGCCCAACGCTGTTGTTCAATGTTCGAACAAATCGGTGATCAAATATTATACTGTGAAATTTTCAGATCAGAATTCAATTAGTAATTGTTTCAGGCTACCGACTTATTGATTGTGATTCTCAGGCAAACAATTGTTCTTGCACACCTTGATATAGTTACTTGAACTAGTGTGGGAATCAAGACTGAAATAATAATCAAATGATAATCTAAAAAGAAGAGCCACTTATTATGCGTCGTCTAGGAATTTTTTCCCCCACTTTAGCCTGATGGTTAGAATTCGGAATATCCCTACAGATATGCGTGGACTGGTACGTACAACATTATTATTTCGCCGGCATTATTCCAAATCAGAAATGGATTCATACTACGCCAATCAGACTTTGTCGAGGAACTCTATGGCTTCAACGTTTTAACGCTATCACATTAAACGAAGTCATTCCTCTAATAGAATTATCTGAATGAATTTAATTAAAATTTACAAAGTATCACCTAATTAAATTATATTTTAACATTTTCGTTCAATATCGCATTCCCATAATTCAATCAATAATATATATTGCAAATTTTTGCGTACAATGAATTATCTACACTTGAAGACATAAAATCTATCCACCCGAACACACGGGATGAAACTGAAATATACTTTTTTTTCATCAAACTCAGACCGACAGACAGACACTTACACACACACACACACACACACACGAACAGGACTTTGTTTAAGTATCATCTATGGAATGTATCTATATTGATTATAATGGTATGCAAGAGTAAATCAAACTAATATAACTGCTTTTATTATTGAACAGTTATTGCCATCAAAGGTGGCAAAAGGTTCTCTCCCTTTATGTGCAAATGTTTCTGTTTTAGGTTATTCCAGTGCACTTGGTCATACAATACAGACTTTGAAATTGGCATCAGTACTCCAGTAGATCCCTTCCAAAAAAACATATCTATTTTGAAAAAAAAAAAAGAAATGGTTTTTCACCTGTTTTGGGAAGTCTTATTTTGACAGGTTTAAAACTTATAGAAACATCTAGTTTCTAGAGAATCTAGATTTTTCATAGATGTCCGTTTACTCTATTTCTGTTGTTTCCGGCGGGAAACGTCAATAGAATTTATTTTGACCGTATTTATTCTTCGATGGGATTTTTTCACAAGACTTCAATTTTTGAGGCTATGGTTGTTCAGTTATTGACTGGCAGTTATTGATTACTTTTGCTGGCAGTCTATATTCCAGTAGTTTATTCCTATTTCAACTTAATTTTTAGGTTTCAGACTCGTGAAGGTAGATTTATTAATGAATGATAGAAGTCTCAGTGTTTGTGTATTCCAATGCATGAAAAAAGGGTTTTTGGCCTGTGTAGTTCTTATTTTGCCGGGTTTAAAACATAGAAACATCTAGTTTCTTAAGAACTATAATCAGAAAGAGTGACAGTCGCACATATGAACAAATCGGATGATATTTTAATGATAAAATATACTGAGTTTCACATGACTTCAAACTTTAAGGCTACTGCTGTTCAGTTATTGACTGTGATGGCAGTCTATATTCCAGTCGTCTACTCCTATTATAACCTAATTTTTAGGTTTAAGACTCTTGAAGGAAGAGTAGTTAATGAATGACTGATATAGTGAAAGATAAATTCTTTTTGCTCCCATTCAAGCAGAAGCATCCTCATCCATTCTTACCCAAGATCATTACTTTGTATTGTTGGATGTGGAAGGAGTAGGGGAAGAACGAAAGACTCGCCATCACAATCGATAATTGAACAACGGAAGTATCAAAATTTGGAATCATGTAAATGTTTTTCCAATCAAGAATAGATATGGTCAGAATGAAAACTATTTTGACACCACTGACGTTTTGCAATGGAAGACATCTAAAATAGAGTAAAAACATCTAGAAACATCTAGATTTTGCTGGAAAACATCTAAAATAGTATAAAATATCTAGAAACATCTATTTTGATCTATCATGGGATACACTTTTAGAAGGTGTCTATTGGATAACTGATGCCAATTATCAAGCCCATTGACAAAATAGTATTACCAAGAATGCTGAAATACACGAAAACTCAAACACACGCACATATAAAAAGGGACAAAAACCTTTTGCCACCTTTGAAGGCTACGATCGTTCAATATAAACTAAATGAACAATTATCAGAAAGTGTAACAGTAGTACGTACAAGCAAATCGAATGATACTATAATGACAAAATGTATTGAGCTTCAATTTCATAAAACACCTTCCAACGCTCTAGAGAGGTGTGACGAATCTTTGGGAAGGTCTGCATCCAACAGGAGACACTAAAAGGCCGATGGTAATGATAATGATATAATGTAATTCATATCATTGTATGTATGTATGCTTGTGTGTATATATGTGCATGTGTGTGTGTGTGCGTGCGTATTATTGTTTTCCGCTTATACCCTTATCAAAGGTACAAACGGGCAATTGTTAGTGAGAACCACTTACAGCACACCAGGCCTGTCAAAACTTCGTTCTGCTTACGGCACTTTGTATTCCCAAATGGTCATCCATCAGTGATTTCACGAGAACTGGTGTATAGCATGTGATTTTACAATAATCCTATAGCTTCAATTCTGGTATATGGAAAGGCATTGGTTACCACAAAACAACCATAGCCAAGTGGCAAATGGTTCTATCCCTCTCTTTTTTTGTTTTTGATATTTTCGTGTTTGTGTAGTTGTTAATGTATTTGTTTGTGTGTTTGCGTGTTCAAGCATTCTTGGCTTTACCGTCTTGTCTACAGACTTGGAAAATTGGCATCAGTACTCCATCCGAACCCTCTTTCAAAAATATTTTCATTTTGGGGAAAAAAAAAATTTTTTTTGTCCTTCTTTGGGCCTTATTTTGACGGTTTTATAAACAACATCTAGATTCTCTAGAATCTGGACGTTTCTATGTATGTTTACTCTATTTTTATGTATTATCCTGTGGAAAACGCCAGTGGTCTCTTAGATTGAATTTATACTGATCACATTTAAATGGATTTTCAAAGGATTTTTTTTTACATTACTTCAAATTCTGACGCTACAGTTTTTCACTTATTGTCGGTGATGGCGAATTTTCAAACTTTTCGGCATGACTCAGAGTTGGATTGGAAAACGGCTCACTGTATTGGAGATGAGCGCTCTACCACTGAGTTATTCATATTTTTGATATTTACTTGTTTCTTTTCTGAATGTGTGAGTGCGTGTACCTCTTACCCATTTTATGTGACGGATTCATGATTTCAAGGAAGGTGTATATCGAGCTTTTGAATGAAATTAGTGAGTGAGTTAATCGGTAACGTATTAGAAATTGAGAGGACATTTCTCACCCACACCAAACAGATGCGATCATCCACAGACTTATAAAATTAATCTATAGCGTGAATATTTACATACATCATTTTTTCCAAATACATCAGTCAAAGTAACACCTGCATTTGCTGTAATGTTATTCAAGAACAAATGCAAGCTTACAATCGGGAGTAGAACCTTGTGTATCTGTTTTAATGTACATTTCTTTAAACAGTGTTCTTTTCTGGTTCCTTAATTGCACATTAGAAACTATGAAATATATGTTTGCTTACATCAATGGCATATTTTTTGTGTTTATGTGGATTTTATTACATATATTTTCGAAACATATGAAGGTGTTCACCTTGGCTTAAACATCGGTTACTTCTGGTGGGGAGCACACAACTATATCACCTGCAAAATAGCCTCTAAAGCTCAGCTTTGTTTAGCATAGTATTTTTGAATGTAGGTAGCCATGAGCAATTGAACGTGGCCCGGACTGGAGATCAGGACTAGTTTGGTAAGCGTTGCTCTAGTGCTGGCGCCAAAATGTTTATTCACTAAACTGTGTGGTATGAGACAGAGGTAATCTAATGGTTATCATGATGGATAACGGAATCGGCAAACCAAGTTAATATTTTGGCCGAGGCTGCTTGTGTTCACAGCGCAAATACCCCTCATGATGTCCTCTCGCTGGACAGGAAGATGTCTTGTCTCTGCAAGCCACAATCTTTAAAGAAGGAGGGAATAGCTGAGTGAGTACTCGGGAATACTGTTCCTTCATAACTTCAGCCAAATGCTGATAACAGTAAAAAGAGAAAAGTGTAGCATCTGCAGTGTATTTTGACAAAACTTAGTTTGAAACATAAACATTGCAGAGGGGAATTTATTAAAGATCGGACACGTTGTTGACTAAGTGAGGTTGGCGAGGCCTACTCCTCGGTAATATACCTTGCACCTACGCCAGTGGTCGGTGTTCGAGTGCAAGTGAAAAGTAAATGCCGGTTTTCAAGACAGACAGGTCCTCCTCAGGTGGAAGCTAGGGTATCTTTCGTTAGTCCCAATAAAACTAAATAATCATATATATTACAGATCACCATATTTTTGTTTGCTAAACAAATATAAAAAGTAAAGTTTGACGACATTTCAGCTACTCGGCTGATACTATCTTATCGAGATAAAAACCAAGGATTAGGGTTAGGTTATGGGTTAGGATTTGTCAGCCAGGACAAAGTTTAGTTTGTGTAAATGACTTCAACATATTTTATATACATTTCTTTATTTCTGCCTTATAAAAATGAAACATGGAATCTAACCAAGAGACTGACCCTCAAACTGAGAACCATGCAATGCGTGCATGAGAAAATCGTACTCAACATCACACGGAGTGAGCACACGACAGCACAGTGTATCAGGGAAAACAAAGGAATCCGAGATATTATAAAATCCATTTAGAAACTCAAATGGCAATGGGCTGGTCATGTTGCAAGAATGGCTGGTTACCAATGGACTCACAACATGGATCCCCAGAGACCAAATGATGAACCGAGACCGGCAGAATATGAGATGATGAGTGAACTGGACAGGTTTCGAAAATATTGGATCTGAGACGCGCACGATAGAGAGGTGTGGAGAATCCTGGGGATGGTCTATGTCCAACAATGGACGATAAAAGACTGATGATGATGATGATGATGATGATGATCTCTCTTTCTGTTTTTTTCTTTTCATCTGTTTTCTTTCTCCTCTCTTATTTTTTTTGTCTTCATCTTTTATTGATTTCTCTCTTCCTTTCTTTTTGCATTTTTTCCCTTATCCTCATCTTTCATTTCTTTTCATCCACTCTTTATTTCGTACCCCCCATCTTGCTTACATTTTCATTTCATCTTTTTCCATTGTCTTCCTCTTTTTCTTTCTTTCTACTGAACGTTTCTCTCGTTCTCTCCATCTTTCTCTCTTCTTTTTATCCCCCTTTCTTTCACTTCATCTTTTCTCTCGTTATTTTAATTTCTTATTTTATCATCATCTCGTCTTTCTTTCCTTCTCTTCTTTTTTTTCTTTTTAGTCCTTTCATATCTTCTTTTTTTTTCTTTCTCTCCATCTTATTTTCTTTTGTTGCATTCATTTTCATCTTTTTCTCTACCTTTTCTTTTTTTCTTTTTGTCTCCTTTCACTTTATCTTCATATTTTCTCTCTTTTCTTTTCATTTTCTCTACTTCAACTCTTTTTACTTTCTACTGGACTTTTCTTTCTTCGTTCTCTTCATCTTTTTGTTCTCTTCATCTTTCCTTTCCTACCCCCTCTAATGTTTTCTCCCGTTCTTTTCATCTCTTCTTCCTCTATATTCATACCTTTCATTTCGTTAACCTTATCCTTTCTTTCTGTTCATAGTTCTTTTTTTTTCACTTTGTCTTTTCTTTGTTTCTGTTCTGTTCATCCAACAGGATGAATGTTTGGGTTAGGGTTATGGATCAGGGTTGGTCAATCTGCCAGGACTAATCTATATTTCTATTTTTTTTCTCCATTCTTTTTTTTTCATTTTTTTTTATCTTCTCCTTCTCTTCCTTTCGTTCTCTCCGTCTGCTTTTTCTATCTTTTTCCTTTCATCCTTTTCTTTCTCTTCATCTTTTCTTTCCTTTTCTTCATGGTTTCTTTCCTTTTTTTTCATTTTCTCTCTCTTATTCTTTTGCCTCTTTTTTTCTTCCTTTCGTTCCCGTCATCTTACCTCATTTTCCATTTCATCTTTTTCCCTTTCTTTCTCTTTTTTCTTCATTAATCTTCATCTTTTCTTTCTTACGAAACTGAAGAGAAACAAGTTATAAAACACAACCAACATCTTCTTTTACTCGATATTCTACGCTTTGGGCTCTGTAAGTCTGTCTATACACACATGCGCGGTGACATTGCCAAAATTATACCAATTCATTGATGAAACTTACTGGGAAACTAAGTAAGGGCTTCTACCAATGCTGAGTTCGTTGTGTACCATCAACAGCCGAAGGCAAGGAATTTACTGAGCCTCAAAATATTCTTCGGCTAAAAGAATTCGACCGCAGCAGGTGGAACCATTGAAGCGCAAATCTTTGTCTGACTAGGTCAAGCAATGCGACTTTGATGTCCACATGAATATGCAGCCGCAAGTGACAACAAGTTTCTCTAGATATGAGTGAATACTGAGCTCTGGTGTGCATAAATACAGATTTAAAGGCCTCGTCATGAGTCACATGTGATTCTACCAGAGTGCGACCTCGGAGATTAGAAATTTATGAGCATATTCCTCACGTATTGCAAATCCCCGGTCATCACAATAGAATTATTGTAGGGGATCAATCCAACTCCGGTTTCGTACAGGTTGAACAATATCCAGTTTTATTTTAATTTACCGAAAATAGACCAAGAGCTTCAATGCAGACATTTGTGTGTAATTTTTATACACTGATTTATTCGAAGCGATTTCCTCATCTCAGTTTTTATAATTACAGCGTTTCGGCCGTTGTACCTCCTGCGATCTTGTTCATGTGCTTGTCGTACACGGTAACGTTCTGAATATTTTCGAACCGAACTCATTACACAATTCACATGGGTATATTGGTCTCATTCAGCTGTCTATGCTAGGGTATATCTCGTGAGAGTTGATTCTTCTCATTTAATTCGTCTTTGCGATACCGCTTCTACTTGTTCAACAGGAAACGGGGTATCTAAATTACAATTCCTGGTCGAGGGCAGCGGGTGAAAAAGCAGGGTAACACAGTAACTACGGGACTCACATTCTCATAGGGTGGTCCAAATCACTCATTTTATGCATAAATAAACATCTTATTTAGTAGGTTTTATTGGTCGATCGATTCGAAATTTCAGTTAAAAACAACGCACAAAAATTTGGGCCATTAGCAAAATTTTAGCATGATTTTTCGGAGGTGACATTTGGTCAGAATTCTGCGTTGCGACGTATGAAATCACTTTATCACACCTTGATCCAGATATCGTATGTAACTCACTAATCTTTTGGCGTTTAAAAATATACATACAAAAACCCCCTGAAATCTGACCATTTTTGGTAAATTGAGTACTGCCAGTCTTCTGATTTTTGCAAATGAATTGCTTGTGGTTAGATTGATGCAATCTCCTAATAGTCCCTTATGGAGCTGAAACATGGAACCTAACCAAGAGACGGACCTATAAACTGAGAGGCCTGCAACGTGTGCACGAGAGAATCATGCTCAATCTCATATGACATTCTATACCAACCAACTCTCCGATGTTGGAAGCAAGCAACATAAATCAGAAGATCTTTCTTTTATCAGAATTTACACTGAAACTTCAGCAGTAGAAGAGTAGGTCAACCTGAATATTTTGATAAAAAAAATGACAAAAATCAAGAAAATCCAAATCAGCAATGAAGAATACGTCTTAGAAACCTTTTCAATAGATTATATAGTACCACACCTTTGTAGTTCTAGGAATTAGTTGTTTTCAATGTAAATCTATGTTTATTGACTTGCTCAAAACTTAACACGAAGCAAAACTCTCAAGACATGCATACTGTACAGAATTTCTTTATAAATTACCATTAGTTTTTATCATCTTTTTATTTCTATTTATTTATTATCTGCTTGTAACCATAAAGGTCGAGACCGAATCCTCTCCAAACTTTCAAGTAAGTAACGTTAAATCAGCATTGGTTAAGATACTGTCCCGTGCAAGACATGGTTCACGAGATATGCGATGAGAGTTTTTACTCTGATTTTACGCTGTTTATTTTAACGGTCGAAGAATAGGTTGACCTGAAATTCATTGATGAAATTAGCAATAGGATGAAAATTAATCAAATTAATAATGAAAAATACTTCGTCTTAGACTACAAAAATCTATACAAGGATACTGTATTACAATTTATGTAACGAGATCTTACGAAACTGATAGACTTGGGTGATGCAATCATATGCCAAAACCCTGCAAGAGACGTGAATAATAAACAGACTAGGTCAATGCGAACAGGTTAGTTGCACCGTACACAAGCTCAATCAATGGCGTACTACTGCCGACTGAGAAACCCACGGGAGAGTCGATCTTAACGCATACACAGTCAGGCTCCCTTTGGCTTGTTTTCAAGTCACATTTAAACTGTACAACCAGGTTAGGAGATAAGATTTAGACATTGTAATCAATGAAATGCGGACGAGGATAGATAGATAGATAGATAGATAGATAGATAGATAGATAGATCGATAGATATCAATCCATGCTTCTGTTGAGGGGCAAAAACCCACATTTTCGGTGCATTGCTTTCGACGGAGATGAGATTAATCGCCGAACGGAGAGGATTTGCCGAAAGAAGCCGAATGGAAATACGTAATGTGCCGATGGGCACATTTTCAAAGATATGATACGATTTATCAGCATCAACACCAATACTCGACAAATCGCTGGATAATGAAGATAAACCTCAAGAAAGCCTACGCGATGTTGATATAGATAGAGGGACAATAAAAAAAAGGCGTAATTTCAATCAGGAACCCCAAATAAAACTCCCATCGGTATATGTATCTCCCTTCCGGTTCCGTTGGGCTCCGTCCAACGAATCCTCTCGGTTCAGTTTCAATGGCTTGTGAGATCAGGCTGCAATCCACTTAGAGATGGAAATCATCGTCAGTCTTTTAGCGTCCGTCGTTGGACGTAAACTTTCCCCAGGATTCACCGGATATCTCTATTGTGGGCATCGCGAAGCCAATACTTTTTGAATTTATTTAGTTCTTTTCTCCATCTTGTTTTTTTGCCAGCCTCGGTTGCGCATGTGACCACTGGGGATCCATGTTGTGAGATTCTATGATGTATGGGACTCCTGTTTTCTACCTGATACATTATGCTGTCTTGTGATCTCTCCATGTGAGGTTGAGCATAATGAAATAGACTAAAAGATAGCGTCAAACATAAGCGAATAAGTCAAAGATAGATTCAAGCAGAAGTATCTGTTATTCCGGGGTTGCTTCATTCACCAGGTATGTCTATTTATTGCTGCCCTCCTTCACCTGTCATATCCTTTTCTGTTTCCTTATCTCGCTAAGAGTCATCTTCTATTGCGCGTGTTGTCTGTTGCCTGCTAATAAATGTCCGCTGGGACTGACCACGTCCGTCATTGTTGACCTTCGGAATACCGAAGCATCTGCCCACTCGAGAACAGAATCTATTTGGACGTTGACACAGCGTCCATGTTTAATCCCCCTTCTTCTCTTAACTCTCTTCACCATTACTTTCTATGAAATCTCTTTTTCGTTTCTTTTTTTTGTCGGTGTGGGGCGGGGGGGTTCTTTGCCCTTTGTATCTTTTATTCGGCACAGTTCTTTTTCTCACTCTCTTCCTCTTAGAAAAAAAAATTAAATAACTGTCAACTAAAACTGCCAACATAGATTTCTTCAGTTTTCAAATTGGTCTGTCTGTCCATCAGCCTGACTGGCTATGTATCACACGTACAGACCACACCAATAGAGCTATAAGGTTGGAAATCTAAACTTTTTTTTCACTCCTTATTATGTGTGGAAAAAAATTATTTTATAATTTTTTTGAAAATTCCTGCCCGAAATGGGTTTTTAATGAGCTTCAATTTAAAATGCAGTTTTATGCTAAATACGTCTTTTAGTTTGTGTCCAACAGCATTCGCACTTATTTTTTTTATTCATAATATTTTCAGAGATCACAGCACAACAAAAGGTGAGAGAAATAACACTCATTGATCAGTCTTTTCTTCTTAATATAATTGATCATCCCACTCACAACTCGCTACGAACAGACTTTGATTACCTGACGATTCTTATTGAATGACTAACCAAACCTGTTTCTTGTTTTATTTATGCCTATCTATCCATGCATCTATCTATCTATCTATCTATCTATCTATCTATCTATCCATCTATCTATCTATCTATCTATCTATCTATTTGCTTATCCGTATGCGCAAGCATTAAGATAGAAAATTTAATTATCGACGGAAGGCATTCAGTTTTCCCAGTTTCTGATACTTATCTCGAAGTCTTTCTTCTTCTTTTGTAATTTCTGTACAAGAAAAATAAATCGATGAAAAGAAATAACTGCTAATACACTTCCATAACACTATCGCCAAATCTGAGCCAATGTTTCTTCAGGCTTCAAGTAAACGTCGTCTGTTTTTCCGCTCACAAACACAGCGATATCTTATTGATACGAAGTGTTCAGTCGTAGACACAGACAAACAGACTTGAATTCAAAAGACTCGCAGGGAAATATTATTACAGAGACTCAACTTTTCAAAAACTTCTAATTAATTATATATATTGGGATACATATTTTTTTATACTCTGGCAAATTCCAACAGTCACTCTATTGTGGGTCCAGCATATTTTGAATGATTTAAGTGCGTCAAAGAAAAATATTTGGAAAACTTCTAGGTGTAGCATATTACTTATAGAATAAATACAACAAAGTTTTGAAATAAGTAGTAATATTTACACATCAACATCTCCCTAAAAAGCAACTGCATTATGTTGCAAAGTAACGGGTGTTTTTGTCAGAATGATCGTTTAAAATATTACTCTCCTGTATCAGTCAAAGGGATGCGTTTGTATGTCATACATCATCATCAGTCTTTTAACGTCTGTCGTTGGATGTAGGCCTTCCCCAGGAATTGCCACAATTCTCTATCATAGGCGTCGCGGAGCAAGTACCATCTGAATTTGTCTAGCCCGTCTCTCCATCTAATACTCTGCCGGCCTCGGTTCCGCGTGTGATTTTGGGGGATTCATGTTGTGAGTCGCGATGTCCATCAGTTGCCTGCCATTCGTGCAACACGGCAAGCCCTCTACCATTTGAGATTTTTAATGGATTCTATGATGTCCCTGACTCCTGTCTTTTCTCGGATGTACTGTGCTGTTTTGTGGTCTCTCCATGCGAGGCCAAGCATAATTTTCTCATGTTTATCTCTTGGTTAAGTTCCATGTTTCAGCTCCATAAGTGACTATTAGGAGGATGTATTGATTATACACCTTTCTTTTTAGGATTAATGGAATATTCGTACTCCCCATGTCTCACATAACTGAGCTTAAACTTAAAAGTTATCTTGAAATCCATTCGCAAGGCTCAAATATTCAGCCTGTGACTTTCAAATGAGACTAAGTTCTTTTGTAACATTGGAAGCAATAAAAATACATATAAACGAACTGCCGGAGAGTTTTTAAAAGACCATCATCTTTTTCATAAAGATCTTATATATCTAAAAAAAAAAAAAGCACAAAGTGCTTTGTTCAGCCATTTTATCATTTTTCTCTTTTACTTACGTTGCGATTTTATGGAGGAGTGTCTGAGCGAATAAGAGCACGAGAATGAGATCCGCCTTAAGGAGTGACCTTGGGGAAAGCATGTATCCACCCCCAACACATAACGGACCACATGGTAAGGTAAGGCCCATAATTCTTATTTCTTACACGTACTTGAGAACTCCTATG
>OY735213.1:35824867-35857367 GCA_963457665.1 Thysanoteuthis rhombus | reverse complement strand
GAAATGAAAGAGCAAGAAAGGCAAAGACAAATAGAGAAAGAGAGAAAAAGAGGAAGAGAGATTCAGATATGAAAATGATACAGTTTGTGTGTGTGTGTGTGTATGTGTGTGTGTGTGTGTGTGTGTGTAACAGAGAGAGAGAGAGAGAGAGAATGAGATTGGGAGATAGAGAGTGAAGAAAAGAGAAAGAAATGAATTAGAATAGAAGAATTGATAGACAAAGAAAGAGAAAACCGGTGAGAGACAAACAAGTAGAGACTGCCCAGGCAATGAAGTGAAAGAAGAAGGGAGAAAGAAAGAGAAAAGAGAAACTCGTAAAGAGTAATGAAAAACTAGAAGAAGGAACCTTGTTGAATCCAGGAAAGTGAATGAAATGGAGTAGAAGGAGAAAAACAGAAGTATGAATTAAAATTGATTTCAACGTTGGACTTTGATCGTTGTAAAAATGTCTTTGATGAATGTGAAGAAACGTTTGGCTGTAAATATGACCAGCCCTTCGAGAGGGTAGGGAAAACAGAAGAATATTATTTACTTCTTTTTCAAGCAAAGTTTATGCAACATCAGAGAGAAAAAATTCCACATAAACAAATAGTCACACACTCGCTGGCACGTACACACACACACACACACACACACACACACACACACACACACACACACACGTAAACACAGTGATTTGCTTTTTAAAAAATCACACACGCACGCTAATTGATATGCACAAAAACTTACGTACACTAACACGCACGGTCACACACTGACATACACAAAGAATTCACTCGCAAACAACAATGACACACACGGAAACTCATATATGTAAGCACAACTACACACACATTATCTGTCTCTGTTAGTCTGTCTGTCTGTCTGTCTGTCTGTCTGTCTGTCTCTCACACACACCTACAAACACACTCTGACATCTACAAAAGCTCGTTAACATCCTTCAAATTTATGTTCAAATGGATTGACAGAATGTTCATTTGAATTAGACAGCTGTAATCAATAGTTAACCAACAAATACATATTTAGCACTGAGGTTAGGAGACAGCCCCAATTACACACCTTTGCAAGCAACAGACATGACTTTTATGAGAGAGGATACACATACTCCCTCAGAACAAGATTCAACAACATTCCAAGTTAATATCAGATACTTCGAGAAGGTTACGCTCTATACGAAACGTTGTGGAAAAATATGAGGAAATTACCCAAAATTATTCTTCTTCTTCATCATCATCATCATCATCATCATCATCATCATCATCATCATCATCATCATCATCATCATCATCATCATCATCATCATCAATCTTTCAACGTCCGTTGTTGGACAAAGACCTTCCCCAGGATTCGCCACACTTTTCTGTCATGGGCGTCGTGGAGCCAGTACTTTCTGAATTTGTCTAGCTCGTCTCTCCATCTAATATTCTGTCGGCTTCGGTTGCGCACGTGATCTCGGGGGATCCATTTCGTAATGGTCTGCACACCATCAAATATAAAACTCAACCAATAAAAGAAAAGAGAGCTCCATATTCTTTGTTTTACAGTTCTCTATTCACCCTCCATTATTCTGTGCCCCGAAAGATTTAATTCATATTTACCTTGTTGTCATCTTCAGAGTCTCCGGTCAAGCTACTTGTGCCTCGTTGTCGACGTATGCGCAAAATCAAATCACCGTACATTTGGCGGAAAACTGCACTTATGATGATCCATATTTAACTCCCTCCCATCCAAGACGATCGCTATGGCTGTCTCTAATGTTACTGTTTCCTCGCATTCAAATGTATCTTAATTTTTAAAGCATCAGACATTGATTGCCAGGATTAATTTAAATTCTAGACAGGTATTTTTGTTGGGCAATCCAACTTTGACTGCCAATGAAATAATTGGATGCATTTGAATTTCAATTGCACGAACCCAAATAAATCAATGAATATATGATACAACGAATGGGCTAAATCAAAAATACCCCCCCCCCTCCAAAAAAAAAACAGGAGAGGGACAACAGAGGAAAAAGAAGAAAAAAAAGAGAAATTGAAATAATGAAGGGAGCAGAAGACAGGACGAAGAAAGGGCAGTTTTTCGCCTAAGGGAAATGGTTGAATCGCCTTCGTTCTGTCTCTACGGACGATGGAATATCCCCTCTAGGTCGAAGCATGTGGAGATTCTGGGATGGCCAGTCATCTAAACCCCACTCTTGTTGATGTAGTCCAGAGGAAAGTTGAGACAAACACGTCTGGTATCTGCTTGGCTGCAGGTGCTGCTGAGAGGACATCAGATTAGGCATCAAACCACTCCCTAGTCTTGGGATCAGTGTTGTCTTACTCCTAGACTGGTTGCCTTCATTTTTCTGTGCTCCGAAAGATTTGATCAATATTTACCTTGTTTTCAGAGTTTTCAGTAAAGCTACTTATGCCTTTTTGTCAATATTTGCCCAAAATCAATTTACAAAGAGATGATTCATGCTTTTTCTCAAGGACACCAATACGAGGTGAGTATGACCAACCCCGACCAGAGTTTAAACTCGGATCCCCGATTCTGTTACTGACTACACCAATCGGGGAAATGTTTAGCAAGCCCATTACTCCTATGGTGTTCGAATATCGCTGACTACTTTACAGTCGTGGTCTTGCTACAGACAAATCTATGCTGAGTCAAAACCTTTCAGAGATAAGTTGTATATTTCCCTCATGCGCCAGTGGTTCATGTTCGAAACCAGGGGAAAAGTTTTTTTATTTCAAACCCTGATTTTCAAGGTGGGCAGACTTTTGCTTGCGAGAATTGAGCAACACAGACTTCCTAAAACACACTATAATTGCTGCCTTTCCAAGGAGTAATGATTAATATCTCGTGGACAATTACAACTGCAGTGAGTTTGATCTTCTTTGGTTGTCCCAAATTAGCCTTGTGCCGCACAAGTGAACACAGTTTAGTTTAGCAGATCAGTGTTAGTTATATTGGCTTCAATTATAGTTGGCTTCCCTATTATTTTGGCCTTTACTTAGACTAAGCTAAGCTTTGTGACTGCTTTTCAGTGATCTGCTCCGTGGCAGAGTAAGCTGTGTATTTCCAACGGTGCCTAGTTGGTGTTCGATCCTATGTAGAAGCTAGGATTTAGAATGATTTTCAAGGTAAGCCTTCTCCACATAGGAGATAGTCATAAGACAACCTCTCTACTTTCATACCCCTCATTGGCCCAGAACCAGGCTTTATCGTTAGAAAATCTATCTCGCAGATAAAATTGCAAGCTTCGCAAGCTCAATCTCCTGGGCAAGATTTAGGAATAAGCATAAGACGATATCGGAGAGAGGCACAAAGTTTGAAGAGACCTCTCTAAAATTTGGTGCTTATTTGCCAAATCGTATCTTCACAGTTATATAAAAATATATATATATATATATATATATATATATATATATATATATATATATTATATATATATATATATTATATATATATATATTATATATATATATATTATATATATATATATATATATATATATATATATATATATATATATATATATATATATAAGGTCCCTGCTCTCCAAAAGTAGAGTGTTTCTATATCAACTTTTCGTATGCAGAAATAGCATCAATGAGTGAAGAAATTGAGCGTTCCCAAGGAGATCATGTTGAAAAATAAATATTTGCGGAGTGAAATAGATGTGTTTTGCTTTTCACCATTAGGCTAAGGACCTATTGATGTATTTACGTATGTATAAGAAAACATCATCAAATGCCTTACCACAAACATTATTTTAAGAGCTTCACTTTCAGTAATTTCGTCTATCAAAATTTGTCTGTTAAAGGATATCTGACCCCACAACGAAGATTATATTTAAAAGCGCATAAATATTTCCTTGCTAAGGCAAATGGCGAACAAACCTCCCATTGTTCCGAGGATGCCGATCGGCTGACCGGTAAATTAAAAGAAACGAAAGAAAAGCGGAAATGAATGATCCAATAAGAAAGGAAAAAATTACGCCCCCAGAATAAATAGTTTAATTAATAAGTGCTATTGTTCGACGGATGGCTGGCTGGCCCATAATCTCGCTCGTCTCTCTGCCGAAACAGGAAACAGCGAAACGACGACCACGACCACGACGACGGAAGGATGATAGAGAGAATAAAAGTGAAGGAGATACAAAATTATAATTAATGCTGATAACGTATTAGTTGCCTTCTCGAGAAGCTGTGAGTTCGATACTCATTGTTACTGAATTGTACTAAGTTAAACTTAGCGTTTAGGCGTCTATCGTAGCGTGACTAGCAAGCTCGTCACGTTCAGTTGTTTGATAGTGTTGAGAGTCCTCACTGGGTGTCACATACTTTAGGTACCGTATCGTACAAAGCAAAACTTGACGAATAGAGTAGTTCGGAACCTCGCATCGTAGAGTGGTTCGCTAGTTTACTGAGTTCGATCCTCATTGGGTACTTCACACTTATGGCACTATGTCGTATTACACTGGAAAAACTGTTTACTTGGGGCAACTTGGAAAAATTATTTTGTTGAAAAAATTTGTAAACCTAAATTCATTCGTTAGTCTCAAAGAAAATTTCTGACTAACTATGATGAATATTTCTTTGAGATATACTAACAAAATTAAGTGTTACAAATTGAAATTTTTTTAAAAAATTTTGATCTACATAACACTTTTTTCAGTGTAAGTTAAATATGGTAATATACTCCTATTATAACGCGATATATATATATAAATATATATATATATATATATATATATATATATATATATATATATATATATATAGATAGATAGATAGATAGATAGATAGATAAATATATATATATATAGATAGATATATCCAAAAGTTCAGAATATTTAGAGAGTGCGCGTGAGTCGAAAGTGGTATGGACATTTTGCGAGCAGCACCTTTTATGAGTTCGTTGTATTCATTCACAAGGGTACTACTACGAATGCAACGATGGAAAATAGGTATAGGATAATGAAATTTATTCGTGTTTGATACTAAAGGTTTGTATTGGAACGCTCTGCTTAAGGGTATCGAGGAAATCCACACACACACACACAGAGGATTGAGTTATGTAAGCAAGTGTCTGCATCTACAAAGATGAGATGAAACCAATGAAAATTATGAGGCAAATCAAATAGCAGCCATAACTAAACGCTATTTACGCCAGTTACCAGGAAACCATACTGGCATGTTGTTATTTTCATCAACAAATTTCAATTAGAAGATTTCATCAATGCCCACATGCGCTGCTGATGATCAGAGGTTGGCCAGCGTTCAAAGCGCATTCAAATAAAAACCGCTCAGCTGTGAATCTCATCAGTCCCGATCATGATCAGCACAAAAGCGGGAAATTAATAACGAAGAATTGAGACGAAAATGGCGTAAAGCAGTGGGGACTGGGGGTTAAAAATTATTTGGATTTTTATTTCAAGTCCGAATTTTTTTTCATCAAATCCGTTTTAACAAATTTGAAAAAAAAAAAAACGAAAGAAATGTATTAAAATTCCCCTCCCCCCGATCCACCACCAAAAAAAATGACACTCCCAAACAACTTTCATTCTTTGAATTTATTAATATTCATACCCCCCCCCCAAACACCCGGAAAATAATTATCGAACTTCTTCATTAACACGATGAAAAGAAAATTGTATTTGTCCGAATTAGTAATTTTTGAATGGCTTGTTTTGAAATTAACCCAATCTATAAACAACATATTGGTTTTAAGTTTGTCTTCAACTCTTACCCTTACACTATTGACTGAGCTAGTATTGCCACCCGGATAAACAAATGAATCATGAATTCGTTTTGCCCGAGGCACATCCTAGATTCTTCCTCTCTATCCGTAATTAACATCAGGCCATTAATTAAATCTGCAAAGGCATCCCAAGGGCCATTTCAAAGGGACGTGATGTCGAGGCCAGGGTCCTTCACCAAGTCAGGTATCTGGGAGCATATTGTCATTAACAAACAATGTTAGAAATTTACTGATTATCATACCAGTCACAATTAATAATAGAAAGCAGAGCAAAGAATGTGCTTCACCGTCGGAGCCTCGCAATTCGCATGAGTTACTACATCCACTTCAGTCGTCAAAGCCTCGGGCGTAAGTCAATTTTTCTTTGGTATTTATAACAATTTCCATTGAATTATATAAGATCCAGAATGCAGAACTATTGGTCATTATCGCGTATGCCTTACCTGCACCACCAATTGGAAGATCAACTAAATCTGTCGAAATCCATTAGATGTACAATGCCTTGGCACAAGGTCAGTTTAATTACTTGGTTTACTCTTTCACAAAAAACAAAACAAAACGGCAGTTAGTATAAAACTCACTTCATTTTGAGACATACATTTTAAACACTGTGTTAAAGTAGGCAGCTAAGCCATGCAAAAATATGAGCTTAGTATGGCACAAGGCCATATAAGGAAGGCCTGCCTGTTTTGAAAACTCCATTGAAAATCCTAACGTTTAACTGGGCTAAAATAACAGGCACCCCTGCGAAAATTAACTAACTTGCTGAATACCGCTCCCATCTTATGTAGTGTGAATACTTGCAATACAATCAACTGGCCTACTTAGGTTATTTTCTAAACTCAGTTTAGTCCAGCTCAGGGTCATGAGGGGTTGGGTTTGCGCTAATATTTTCGCCTGCCTTGAAAATCCACGTTCAGAATCCAGGCTCCTATCTGGCTTCTGGTTCTCAGTCTAGAAACCATAAGAATAGGCCTTGAAAACTACTAAGTGCGCATTTTTTCTCCAGTGAACACCTCCCAATTGCACTAGGATACGCAGGATAAAGGTACCTGCTGATGTTTGTGACATAAGCCTGAGTATTTCTGAACGATCTATCAAGTAAGTTTGGGTCGAGAAGTACCGTAAAATAAAAAAAAGATCATCGTCGTATTAGTCCTCATGGGTGGGGCAAATTATTATATTCTACCAGAACCCAAGGGTTTCCGGATTTTGTCATCATTTTCACCTTTCTTGATCTGATGAAACAAGCGCATGGCGAAATTATAGCCACAGATATAAATGAATAAATAGATAAATAAATAAATAAATAAATAGATATTCGTATTTACACTTTGTTTTCAGATTGTCCTTTTTTCCCTCTTCAATATTGGATACATCATTCACTTCACACACTATAATCGCCTCAACAATCAATAGGGCCTGAAAATCAACATTCCACTTCCTGAATTTCACCTGGGTTCGAACACCGGCCTACCGCCTCAGCCATAAGGCAAACCTGACCTTTATTGTATAGAAATACTTCAACAATGTACTTCATAGAGCTGCATGATAAATGTAAGTGGCTTGTTTAATTGCTGAGATAGTTACAAATTTCCCACAAGTACAAGCGATCGGTCTCTGAACCCAGGAAAAATCAGAATTTGGTCGATTAGTTGATTTTTCAAGACAAGCAGATTAATTCTCTTCACTTGGAAGATTGGTGCAACACAATCTTTCTGTCTTCATTCCGCCTCTTGCTGTATTAAGGTATGCATAACAAATATTATTACAAGAAATATCACTAATCTTTGACACAAGAATATAAGATTACATGAATATAAGGAGGCTAATTAAGAAATATCATAAATCTTTAATACAAGAATATAAGGTTGCATGAATATATTGAGGCTGATTGAGGATGGTTTGAAGGTGATGGATAGATATATATTGTCAATATCTATCAATACATGCACATACGCCAAGATATATAGATGGATAGATAGATAGATTGGTAGATAGATGGATAGATAGATGATGGGTGTATCTTATGATTTTTATTATTTGCCGACAAAGTAGGCAGATAGACCCAAAAATTAAAGATATCAGTGTTAGATATTTATAACTAAAACTGTCTTTAAAATGGCTAAAATCAGCAAAATTATACATATTTATATATTCCAGATGTTATACTCTTTTATAATCATTAAATCAAATAACTACATAGCAAATTAATAATAAGAATTGAACGTTTACTCTTATTGAACTCACCGGATTCAATCGGATATTGTAGATTTTTAACGGCTAAATTGGAATAAAAATCAGCCTGATCTAGCCAAAGAATGGCTAATAGGGCAAACCTGGAGGAAATTTGCCGACAGAAAGAATATGAAGGAAGTGCAGCGCCCCTTGCACCCCAGCCAGTATGCCCCTGGCTCTCAGAAATATGAATTCAAAATCGAAATTCGTAATACAGTATATCATAAGAATATTTTACAGAAAACACATTTAAGGAGCATTAAACATATTCTACATGATACATTAGTAATAATAAGAAAATGCAAATAATGTCTAACATAGTTAAAACAATCTTCTTCATTTAGTCAGCGGTGTTAGTTGTGATAGTATTTTCTAACAGTGTCAGTGGTCGATGTTCGAGGCCAGGTGAAAGCTAGGATTTCAAATGATGATTTTCAAGGCAGACAAGCCATTCCCTCTTGAAGCATTTAGTGCAATGCAATATAATGCGATAGTATTTCCCACTGGGGCCACTGGTTAGCGTCAGGGTCCAGGTAAAAACACCAGGATTTCGAATGCTAAATTTTAAGGTAAGCAGGCTGTTTCCACTTGAGTCATTTGGCGCAACACAGTCTTTTCATTGATATTCTTCTTCTCTTGACCATATGCAGTACTGAAGTAAATTCAATAAATGTAAATAATCTAAATGAATTAATAAATAAATGATTGAGTATAAGAGGTGTTAATTTTGATCAATAATCCCTTATTGACTAAACGTGTGGCCCTGAGCCTAACTGAGCTAAATTGAGTGAATATCAAATATCAAGTTTGTGGTGGGCAGCTTCGTAGCTGAAATACTTACATTCTGCCCGCTTACGCCACTGGAGAGTGCTTCAGACCTAGTAAAATCTAGAAATTCAAATTATGATTTCCTCCGCAGACAGGCCCTCTCCACTTGGAAGACTAGCATAACACAATCTTCCTTACACAATTTCCTTCCATTTTGCCTTGTGTTGTACGAAACTAAACTGAGTAAATATCCACATCTGGAATGTTTACAAATTAAAGAAATAGTCTGATGACCTGTAAGTGTAAGATATTCTTCCTGATACCGATAACTGCTTTTACACGTAGGTGTAAAAATGTGACATAATGATGAAGTAGAACCTTTACTTTATCCAACGAATATTTAGTTTGGGCACAATATCTCCGCTTTTAATTCTAAGATGAATATTAATCACAAAGATCGAACATTATACAGTGAAGATTTCAGATCGAAATTCAGCCAATAACTAGGGCTTCGGCTTTATTGACCTGGTCCCATAGCGAGAAAAGTTCAAGCGATGGTGGAAAAAAAAAAGAAAAAGAAAAAAAAAAAAAGAAGAAAATGGAGCGATTTTTTTTTCAGATTTTTGATTTCTCAAGTGTTCATCCAAAGTTGTTTAATCCAAATATCTGAGTTTCCTACCTTCCTATCTTCAATTTCATTAAACTAATTCGCTGTAAGAAGTTGATTACTTTTCCCTGTATCCATTTTGTCGTCATAAGCATAGTCAGAATTGGCCTCTTATCTGTTTTCATTGCATAAAATGAAAATTGATTATAATGGCACTAATTTGCCGAGACAAAATTAATTCTGCAACCTCTTGAGATACAACTGCATCAAAGTTCTGAGGTTCACACAAACATTGTAAGACTCAAACAATAGCAAAGCCATAAATCAGACGAATAGAATGACAAATACTTATATTTCATTGTTACCCGAAATTAATTGATAACATCCACATCAGAACCACAAAATCCTTGTCTGTTTGATATTTTAAGACCAAAAGTAAATCTGCAAATGCCCACAGGAAACTAATTATCAACTGACAAATAAGTATTTGGAATGATTGTCTTGGTAACGCACCTAAAATATTGAAAAAATATTCATAAGTCATTTTTGTAAATCGAATATCAAAGAGTTCTTTTTTCTAGTTTTGGAGCACGTTTTTAAAATTACCTTTATTCTTTACGACAGAAAGAGTGTTATCTGAATTCCTGTGATTAAGTATCATCATTATTCCACGACTTATCTGAAGTTGTAGCATCATCTTTGTTGCTTTGATAACTACGTTTTGGTTCGTTCTCCGACCCTACTTAGGTGTAAGATGAACCTGCTATCCTTCAAAGAACTCTGAACTGAAAGACTCATTTCTCTCACAAGTTTTTGCTGATTTTGTCATCACTCCAATTAAAACAATTTACATATTCGAACGGACATCAAGTTACACTTGATATCTTTTCGATGTCTATTAAGCTCAACTTGATACGGTACGGGGCTGAGCAGGTGGGAAATGGGAGAGGTTAAAGAGATCGTGTTCCACCATATTATTAAGTTGGCAGGCAGTGCCTACCTTGAGATTCAGCATTCTACATCTCGAGTTTTATCTTGAGTCAAACACCAGCCTCTGGGGCTGATTGGAAATATACAACTATCTGACCCACTAAGATGTAATATGACGTGTATGAGAAGAAAAGCGCATGATGTCTCAAAGTTAGATAGAAAATTTCAGAATACTATAGACGCCGAAGGAAGGCTGGAGGACATCTAACCAAAACGTTGTTATCAAACAAGACAACGAGGGGAAATTAGTCAGAACTAAACGATATCCAATTAAAACATCATATTACTTAGCTAATTATCAGACATTCATTGGAAGCATGCCTTTTACCATTTAGATATAGCTATTAATGTAGTAATGGTCTACTTGGCTAGCTGGCTAACTGTCGTTCAACAGTGAGACATCGAGCATAACTATATTTATATAAAAATGTGTGTCATGATCTTGAGAAACAAACTGAACCCTAAATGACAGATCCTCATGTTGTCGAGTTCTCACCTCAATCAAAAATGACTATCAAAGGGCTTCGAGTTCTTCTTGCTGGAACTGTAGACTTTATAATACATTGACATTGTTTTCGTTCTTGATTGATATTGAACTTTTTAGTTTCTATTTCTGGTAATAACAACCTAAAAAGATGGAGCGTAGTGTGTTCATGTGAATTGCATCTGTATATATGCTTTATTCTTTTGGCCGATATATTCCTCGACCTTCGTCAGTTGAACGTTACATCCATTAGTTTCTGAAAGTAATACAGAAAATATATAGATGCATTTAACCCAGTGAAGAATTTCACTGATATGATGCATAGCGCATGACGTAATCATAACACAAAAAAAACGGCAAACGTTGAGTTTAAAAAGTACTTAAAAATTGAAAAACAAATAATATCTGGTTTTCCCTGATCTTGATAATGGTCAGAAGTAATGCCGAAAACGTTATACCACAAACGATTGAACGATATTTACATTTACATGCATTCTCTTGTCTGTTTACAAAGAATAACTGAAAAGAAGCTTGGTTACGCTAGGGTCAAAAGAAAAGAAGCTTGGTTACGCTAGGGTCAAAAGAAAAGAAGCTTGGTTACGCTTTGTTTCATTAAAATCTAGAAGGTAAACAAAACAGAATTCATTTCTCTGTACAATATTATTCCAAAACAACGTGTCTCACTCCAACTCCATGATTAGAAGTTCCTGTTATAATATAAGTCGACCCGAGTTGAAAGAGTGAATTCGTCATCGATTTTTGTGTACGTAAATCTTATTTGTGCCCTATGTCAATAGTATTTGGTCATTGTTGTGACAGACAAAAAAAGTCAAAACTCAACCTTACTAGGAGTTTGAAAAAAACATTATCTGTCTTTAATCAAAATTATCTAAATGTGCATTATATACATACATATAGATGTATATATGTATATATGTGTGCATATGTGTATGTGTATGTGAGAGAGTATGTATATATATATACATATATATATATATATATATATATATATATGTATATATATACATGCGTATGTGAGTGTATACATGCACATGCATATAAGATCTGTACAGAAAGTACCAAACCATTTTTGATACAAAAAATACCGATTCCATGGCCTAGACATAACTTGCAACTAATCAGATGGAACCTTATTGCATATGCATGAATAGGCACTCTCCCGGAGGATTACTAAGTCGGCAGGGAGGTATCATTGTGCTAGCATGTATTGTGTGACTGTGGTATCAACAATGACCGAGCCTGCTCATGTTCACGTCTAGATGTCTCATACAGGGATTTCGACAAAACATAGCATTATCCAGGTCTTTCGACCACCACTAGCCCGCTGCCTACTGTCCAGGTTTGGCTCAGTGTGGATTCTGTCTGTTTCCAAAGAGATTTCAGACCGTAAATGGGATTAAGGAGAACACAAATAAACTGCTGAAGGTGATCTCGAAAAAAAGACTCTGCAGACTGTTTTTGAATAGTTAGATATTTTCCAGACCGACCTTGTATATGCGGACTGAACAGAGATGTACATTCGCTCGCGTATATATATATATATATATATATATATATATATATATATATATATATATATATATATATATATGTATATATTTATGTGTGTGTGTGTGTGTGTGCGTGTGTGTGCATGTGTGTTTATATATATATACAATATTATTATCATTATTATCATTATTATTATCATTATTATCATTATTATTATTAAATCACTCAATCTCGTCAAATGAGAGTATACCTCATCCAAGACCAAGATTTTGTGTTGACACTAAAATATGGTTAAGCCAGTTTGAAAAATAACCAGCAGACGGCAATGTTATTTTTTTTTCACCATATGGTGAAATTCAAATCTAATTTAAAAGCCCCTCACCTAAGTAAAAGAATGAATAAAAAGAAAGAATTCATCAGTTCCTAATAAGTATTTTCTAAGCTAAAGTCAGTACAGTACGAGGCCGGACGTTAAGGCAGGATTTATGTATTTTTCAAGTGATAAGAGAGCCTGCCTACATGGCAAATAAGAGCTTGCAAGCCTGTTTTCATCTGAGTTCAAACACTGACCTCTGACACCCGTCGAAAATACGTAACTATCTCCGTCGTTGGGAAGAGTTTGTTCATCTGTGATTAGATTGTGAAAATTCACCATTTGATAGATACGTTTCAGGCTTTAATTAAATTGGAAGCTTTTCGGGTGAGCCCATAGACTTAGAAAATCTTACTTATCAAATATGTTGTTTTTTAGTTTTTTTTTTTAGTTTTTTTTATTATTATTATTATTATTATTATTATTATTATTATTATTATTATTATTATTATTATTTGGAATCTCACACCAGTTGCCTGGTGGTAACCGCTGGAGTTTGAGTGACAGCAAGTCTCCTCAAGTCTCCAGCCCTCCTCTCCTAGTACTCATAGGTCGCAGTAATTGTGCGATTTACAGTTTCACACCGGTTGCCCAGTGGTTATCGCTGAAGGCTGAGTGACAATAAGTCTCCTCAGGTCTTCAGCTAACGTCTCCTCTCTCTTTCGCATATCATGACAGAGCTACGATTCGTTGCAGTCCTTATATCTCTAGCACCTTCCTCAGTATCCGTGCAGTTCCCAGCAGTGCTGTGGTCTGTACGGTCTCTATCCTCCCCCTAATCTCGATCTCCTCCAGTCTCTCCCTCAGCGTTTTGGGGACAGTTCCTAGTGCTCCCACTATGACCGGTACTACCCTGGTTTTCATGTTCCACATTTTCTTTAACTCCCTTGCTAGGTCCTGGTATTTTTCCCTTTTTTCACCCTCCTTCTTTTTTACTCTATGGTCTGCAGGTACAGCAACGTCTAGTATTTGGCAGGTCTTCCTTTTTTTGTCTACTATTACTAAGTCCGGCCTTCTTGCCTGGATGAGGTGGTCAGTTTGGATTTCAAAGTCCCACAGTAGTTTGTGGTTGTCATTCTCCAAAACTGCCTCTGGCTTGTGCTGATACCACTTTTCCCCATGGTTGAATCCCATTTGTTTACTTAGTTCCCAGTGTATCATCGTTGCTACTCTATCGTGTCTATGCTTTTACTCCTTCTGGGCGAGTTGGCTACATTCACTAGTTATGTGGTTTACTGTCTCATCTCTTTCACCGCACATGCGGCATCTGCTGTTTGTCTGTGTTCTGTCGATTTTTGCTTTTATGTAGTTTGTCCTTATGCTTTTGTTTTGGGCTGCCATGATGAGCGATTCTGTTTCTCTCTTAAGGTTTCCCTTTCGTATTATTATTATTATTATTATTATTATTATTATTATTATTATTATTATTATTATTATTAAAACTTATCAAAGATGCGTTTATCATCAAAAGACTTACAAATCAAAAGATAGAAAAATAGCACCAGAAACAAGAAACAGAGTCTTGGACGATAATGTAATGTCTAACTTAGAATATAGCAGCGAATGCTGTACAATTTCATTGCAAATGAAAAATAGAATTGAAGCAACCGAATTATAGTTTTATGGACGAGTGTTATGAATATCATGGACAGATCATATGACGAACGAAGACGTTCGGAGGGGATTAAAAACTACAAGGCAACTGTTACTGACAAGATGAAAGTGACCATTGGAAATTTGGGGGGACATACAATGTAGAAGGAAAATATGGAGAATATAACGATCACAGGACACGTAGAATGCAACAGAAGCAAAAGTAGGCAGCGAGTTACCTACTTGAAGGGTTCGAGCAAGTGGATGGCAGGAATAATACCGGAAGGCGTAGAAGAGAAAGAGTTGCTGAGAGCGATAAGGGAAAGGAAGCCGGGGAGAGCCATGATTGCCCATGTCCTGGAGGGGGGGCATGGCAAGTAAAGGAAAAGAAGAACGTAGAAAATGAAGGTTATTGTCAGTAGATCAATCATTGCTCTGAAGATTTCTTATTGAAAGATATGTTATACACTTGCAAAGATAGAACATACAAAATTATGCAAATACTTCTACTTTCATTGTAGATTTTGAGATGCCACACTGCTCCCTCTTAGCTTCTAATCCACTGTTCAATGTTTTTTCCCGTTCGTTTACTTGATGCTAATTAAGCAATGCAATATTCTCAGTATATTTTGGGTTGACGCAAATACTTTTAGAAGCTGTTTGACAAAATCATTTATTTGATTAAGATTCATAAAAATCATAATTCAGACACCGAGGTATTTTCTCACGCTCCCGATGAGCTCACGCCACCTTTCAACTAAGACGTGTATCCTATCATTGGATTCGACGAACTCGTTGCAGAACGTTTCTTGAACTTGCTGGAACAGCAGGCCAGACAAGGTATTGCTTTGAGCCAAGTAAATCATAGACTGAATGCAACAGATCAGAAGGATATGTCTCATATGAAAGAACTTCTTACTCTAGCTTCCAGGTCTTGCAACGTCGAATTTGAACTTGAGAAACAGCGTCATGTCATGCTGCAAAGTCACCAATCTACTTCCCAGTCCAAAGAGAAAAAGTGTCTTGAAATATGCCGTTCAAACGCGCAATTTACTCATTCTTGCGTTATGCATTGAATCCAGATTTCAGCAATTTGTAATGAGAAAAATTTGCATTAAATCCCACCAAAAACAGACCAAAATATTTTCACCAGTAGATTCGGTTTAGGTTGGGATATCAAAAGCTGTTCCGGGTCTAACCAAGATTTTCCTCGTCATGGATTCTTGTATTAAATTCTTTTTCATTGGAAGTGACTATGTCGTCGTTAATGACATTTTCCGAAATTTCAATTTTTCAAGCTTCAGAATATTTCCAAGGATTCTAAACAGTGTATTACGGATTCAAGGACACTTACTTCTAAGAGTTCCTTAGCATTGTGCCAGAGATGGCACCCGGAATATTTTCTACCTAGAATAGCCAGCAAAACAAAGTTACTTGCCGTATAGCACGAAACATGAGACTTTGATTTGATCTCCATTTCTTGAACGATGCATGGTGACCCAATCAGTGTTTCTTTTTTCACGGGATCGGAATACTGTCCTGACATCAAAGACGGACTGCTTCACATGTCTAAAGGGCATAAACTGCTCTATCGGAGGGAAGTTGTAGATCCATGCCTTTCCCACGGGCATCAGTAGCAAGCGAATGTAAACTGGCCAAATCCGAAGTTTGAACTCGATTCCTGTAGTCTCATTCTCTGTACCGCTAACCATTAAGCCACCTGCACCTCTATTTCTTCTCAGTTGCAGCAAATAAATCTAAATCTATTTCTCCCCTTCCCAAATTTTAAACATGACTCAACGGTTGCAAGCATCCGACGTCCTTATCAGATGAGCTTCTCCGTATCCCTTTTCAAAACAACAGTTAATTTTTTCTTCATTTTATAAATAGTTACCAATTTAGGTCTGTCCGTCTCGTGAGCTGATTAAAAAGGCGTTCAGTCGGCAACTTTCCCAACGTTTCTATTTCTATTCCAATTAAAATCATTATGTATTCTTTAATTCTGATTGTTATTCCCCCATATTTAAAAATGTACAGTAATTCAAATCGTATGAACTGATATCTAAATTAATAACTGAAAGCATGCGCTGGCCATATCAACAAGAATAGAGAACAAAATGTTAATTTACTATTCTCAAAACGTCTTCAAGTTTAAGCTATCAAAGAAAAAAAAAATTGTTAAAATATTCAATATTTTCCCAAAATTGATTTCATGATAATGTGCGACGTATCCAAGTTTCCAGTTTCTATTGATTAATTAAGAATTTGATTGGTTGATTTAAATTCAGGAAATTGGCAATTTCCGAATGAATAGACTGAATAATTTTACTTCGTCAAAAGACTAACGGAAGCATTGAAAACGATTTGATGTTCTAGACTTTGAGTATTAAAGTGTAAATGTTTTCCAAACAGTAATTAAAATTAGACGTTCGTGGCTTATTTTAAAATATGGATCGTTGTAGATGAATGCTCCCGAATTTAGATCTTAAAATATCATTAAAGTTATATAGTTTCGCTTTTTTTCGAAGTTTCTGTAATAAGAGAATATATAAAACTACGTGTGATTGAACTGATTTGTTGCAAGTGACAGTTTTGCGTCGGAATTCTGTTACTACTTGATTGCTGAAGATTTCCCATCTATCGAGTAAGATCACATAAAATCTCGAGTTACTTATATAGTTTTGAGTAGACGTCTATTACATGAGATGCTACGCAAATGTCTGGGTAAATGTCCATTAAATAAATTTACTCACCTTAGTAGCTAGTTTCAATCGTTTCCTTCGAAGTGGTCCTCTTGAGCTGGTTGCACACCGTCTCACAAATGATAATGCTCTTAAGGGATAAAGGAAAAAAAGTATTGCATTTGGTTCGTACACAGGTTAAATTCTATAAACTGTTGGGTAGCACCTCGTAATATTCTGCGGAAGCATAAAACTTTTCCCCGATTTTCAATAAATGTTCGTGCAGGAAGAAAACAGGCGTCCGAGACATCACAGACTATTAAAAAACTCAAATGTCAATGGGCAGGCCATGTTGCAAGAATGAAAGACAACCGATGGACATCACGACTCACAACATGGATCCCCAGAGATCACACGAAAAACTGAGGCTGACAGAATACAAGATAAAGAGATGAAGTAGACAAATTCAGAAAATACTGGCTCTGCAACGCCCATGATAGAGAATTGTGGCGAATCCTGGGGAAGATCTATGTCCAGCGACGGACGTTAAAAGACTGATGATGATGATGATGATGATGATGATGATGATTATTATTATTAACAGTGCTCGGTACAGAAAAAAATGGTTTTATTGCAATATATACCTTTACACGGTAGATTCTTTTATTATTCATGGCTCCATTTCCTGCCCAGAGAACGTCTAAGCAATACTCAGCTTCATGCCATATGCCCTTCAATATCTCTTCAATAATCGTCGCCAAAGTATCCGTCGCCTTACCTCCAAAGCTCCAACACCAGAAGCTACTGAACTGGACGATATTTCCTTGGTATACTCCGATAAATGAAT
Organism: Thysanoteuthis rhombus; assembly: GCA_963457665.1. Lineage (NCBI taxonomy): Eukaryota > Metazoa > Mollusca > Cephalopoda > Oegopsida > Thysanoteuthidae > Thysanoteuthis > Thysanoteuthis major. The sequence goes on along the minus strand of OY735213.1, from coordinate 35,839,523 downwards.
CGAGGGGTTATGTTTTACGAAGGTGGAGGAAGAACTTTATCTTCAACCTGCAAGATTCGTATCTTTTTGCACAACATAAAATGTCGTTTTTAGCAATTTGCATGATTTCATGCTAGCAAGAAGAATTTATGCAGCTATATATCATTTTAACATTCACCATTATCGACCCTTTTCAATTTATATATATAAGAGGTGAGTGGGAACCAAAATTTATATTGTACATTTTGTATGTGGACAGGTATAGAGTACCTGGATAGATTCAAAGAGCTGATCATTTAGTACTTATTTGTCTTCTAGCAAAACATTATCAAATTGTTCCTTCAGAGGCATATCTTGAGCGGAGAGAACAACTTGTCCACACTCTTACAGAAGATTTTATAATTGCCCATTCTTGATGTATGTTCAAAGGAATTGTGAATAAATGAATATCACCTGAGTAACATTTACGCTGACAAGTGGAATCTGATAATGAAGTACCAAATCGTTCAATTCGTTACTTAAATTTGGTTTTAGCGATTTTTAGCGCTCAATCCGTATTTTATGCTTTCAAAATCAGTTTAAAATGTTTTTTAGCGATCAAGAAGTCATCATCGTTATTTGTCTTTTATCGTCCGTCGTTGGACATACACCTTCCCCAGGATTTGCCACAATTCTCTGTCATGGGCGTCGCAGAGCCAGTATTTTCTGAATCTGTCCAATTCTCCTCGCCATCTCTCATTCTGCCGGCCCCAGTTCTGCATTTGATCTCACGGGATCCATGCTGTGAATTGTGTTCTTTATCAGCCAACTGCCATTTCTGCAACATTTCCAAATGGTTTCTATGATGTCTCGGACTTCTGTTTTTCCCCTAATATACTGGTCTGTCTTGTGGTCTCTCCATGTGATATTGAGCATGATTCTCTCATGTCCACGTTGCATGGTTCTTAGTTTGCTGGTCAGTCTCTTGCTCAGTTTCATGTTTCAGCTCAAATGCAAGAAATAAGACGCGTCTAAACAGACAAAATATGGTTATTATAAATGCAATGCATATTAAATACGACTGGTTCTAATTCTAGTCTTGGCCTCTTGAGACAAGTCTACGTGAAATATATTCTAAAAAGCTCTCGATAACTACAGATAATACACGTAATATGATTACTGTCATCGAATCTATGATGGTCTGCCATTCTTAGCCTTGTCCAAAGTTCTGGCAGTGTTGCTTACCAGGAAGAGAAAGATACATTTGCATTCAGTGAACAACGAAATCGATATAAGGTTTTCGCTGTTTTCTCACGCCCCGGCGCAAATTAATAGAATCCTTTAGAAATATTATGCAGAGAAGATGACGTCTGTTGTTCGGGGCAGGAAAGGCGTGGAGAGTGAGTTTTATGGCCAAAGACATATTTGTGCACAAAGGCCTTCGTTTTTCAGTTTTTATAGGAATGTGTTTTCCTGTTCGAGGCTTTGGCGCCTGGGTGGGGGCACTTAAAGAGCTTAGGGTTGGGTTTTCTCATAAAATGTATTCGTTTTGCCGAGAAGAATATTTTGGACCATTGTGATTGGATGTGGTATCTATGGCAAGAAATGCTCAGAGTAAGCATGAAATTATAGGAAAATGTGGAAGTCTCACGACGCCTTGTGCGTACACGAAAACATATTCAATATAACGGTGTATGAAAATCAACGCTCGGGATAAGTCCTAGGATATTGCATATGGGGACAAGCTGATGCGTACTCACTTGTGCACCACTATACAAAAATGTACAATACGCAAGCACTCACTTACTGACATACTCATTCGCACCATAGACCTCTGTATCTGAGAATATTTACGCACATATAAAGCTATGTACTAGATCTGCTTGCGAAGTATCCAGTTATTTAATTGTAACGAAAGAAAAATAGCCAATCAAATGCATTTCAGCCTTAGTCCCTATTAAAGTGCCCACCCCCTTGCACCTCACACACTTATCGCTTTGCACCTTCCATGTTCCAGCACAGTCTGCAAAGACCCTTTCCCAGATTGTCAGAAAACATCTCTTTTCGACTTCTTCGTACGAATGGTAACTATATATGGGTAAATATACAGTCACTGTTTGCAGAAGAATCTGTATTTAGGTATGTATTTATTTATGCTTGAAGCAGGTAAATTTAAGCAAGGACTGGGCCAACATTGGGATTGGCATCGAAGAAGTACATTTTAGAGAAGAATCCACTCGAAATGGCTTACGAGATCAGCAAGTTGCTCAGATCTCTGTCTTTGTCCCTGACTCTTGATATATATATATATATATATATATATATATATATATATATATGTGTTCGTGTGTGTGTGTGTGTGTGTGTGTGTGTGTGTAATTAATATAAATGAGTAATTACTTTTTCTGAAATATTCATATTCTAGAAAAATGGTTTTATTGTACTATATATACCATAAGTCGTATTTATTGTTAACAATGTCTATCGAATGAGGTGAAAGTAACGAAACGAACGTTGTCCATATTTTTAAATAAATCCCACGGTTAATATATATGTGTGCGTGGGGGGGGGCGAATGTATAAACAAAAAATTGTCTTATATTTTATAGAAACTTATATAAAAAGATCTTCCATCGCTACACGGTTAATATATCACAGAGCTGAACTGCCACCGGCAATGCAAAGCTGAGATGAGAATTTCGGCTGACAGCTGTTATTTGGCCTTTGCATAACCTGAGGTTGTTCAGCTCAGTACTGAGAGCATTGCTACTGAGAAGCAGCTACCTTATCGGTGGCAGGTTCGATTTCTACAGCAGTTGAGTTATCTAAATTGAGTGATATATCAACTGTGTAACGACGGGAGATCAATTCAAATGTTTATATTTATATATATCATAACGCAATTTATAATTCATTCTGTCGGACCATATATATATATATATATATATATATATATATATATATATATATATATATATATATATATATGTGTGTGTGTGTGTGTGTGTATGTATGTATTAATCATCATAATCCTTATGGTGGCCATCATTAGACGTAAAATTTCCTCAAGATTCTATGGGGATCGACGTTGTGATGCCCAGCAGTTTTCTTCCAACATGACCAGCCTGTTTCTATTTGAGCTTTTTCATTAATTCTATGATATTTCTAATCTTTTTATCTAATATAATGTACCATGTTTTGATCTCTCCATGTGATGTTGAGCATGATTTTCACCCGTGCCCGTTGCATGGTTCTCATTTAAGGGTCAATCTGTTGGTTAGGACCAATGTTTCGGCTCCATCGGTGACCTATGGGAGGATGCATTGATATATATATATATATATATATATATATATATATATATATATATATATATATATATATATATATATATATATATATATATATATATATGTTACTCCTGCCTACATAATATTACTAAACGTCAGCCTACATTTACAAGACATTATATAATTTCTTCTTTGAAGGAGAAATTGATCATCGTCTCAAAAGCTTAAGATCTTGATACTTTCTGTCAAAGATCAAAGAGCAGCCACTCTTTTCTCATTCATGTGATTTAGCTGAACGGTCACATCCACGTACACGCACATAAACATTGTCCCCCTTTTTGTAAAACATTCATGAATATGTCTGGCTTTACTTACTTTAATAGTGATTCTTTTTTTTCTCCATTTCACACGATTCATTTTTCAACATAATCTCCATCCTTGTCGATGCATTTAATCCATCCCTTCTCCATGAGTCATGTAGATGGAACAATGCAAAATGAAAATTTCAGATCAGAAGTCAGCTAACTATCGTTTCAGGCTACGAACTTATTAATCCATTCTCGTATTTGTAAATAAAAATCAATAACAATTGGCAATGCTTCATCTGAGAAATTACACAACTTTATATAACTTTGTAGCAAGTTTTACAGGGTATTTTAGCATTTAAAGTGTAATTTCAACTGGAACAAGTATAGTTTAATTCCTTTAATTCATTATAACGTCATATTTTCTCTATTATGAATGCGTTTAACTCTCAAGTATTGTCCGTAGCTACTATCAACAAAGTATATAAATCTATGTATAATAAGTGTGTTGCAAAATGAATGAAAGATCTGTGTGATTGATTATTTTTCTAATATCCGCTTTATTACAAGGAACGACAACATACTCCAACAGAACAATTATTTTCTTGTTCGATTGGTGGTACAGGGAGGGCGAGTGGGTAACGGTGCGTAGTAATGGACTGGTGGAGTTAAATCTCTACGAGAGACAATTTGTATTCACTTTGTACTAATGAACTTGGGAAAGACATGAATCCATATCCTTCCACACTATAGGTAAAGTAGCACTGGGTGAAGTGAGTGGTACCACTTCAAGTGCTTGTCGCCTTTAAACCTAATTCACATATCATAAACAGACTGAGTAGGTAATAATGTGTTACGTTAAGTCCATGGAGAAACAGCTGGAACGGTAGCCAGCGTAAGGATGCTAATCACTTTCAGAACATATCCGCCTGAAATGTTGGTAATTCTTATTTTGTTCCAAATTTGTATTGGATCCACTCAAAATGTGAAAGACGAATTAAACGTAGCATTTTCCACAAGTCTATCAATAAAACATAATTTTAAAAATTAATTCCCTAATATAATGATTATCATGGTAACGGCTATAATTAATCACAGACCGTTGAAGCACAAGTCACTTTCATTTTATGATAACTGAAGCAGAATAATCTTTATTTCGGAGGACCGATTCCTGCCCGTATTAAAGCAATGAAATTTTGTTGGCATTAGTAAAAACGCTGAAGTATTTAATCCGGAATGTAGACGAATAAAGTGGAGAATGTGGAATTTCCACTTTACGGTGTGTTTCCTCCAAATATTAAAGCGTTTTGGATCTTTACAATTCATTTAATCATCAATTCCCCTAATTGAAACCCAAGTTTTTCGTCATTGAACAAATTCTCATTCTACCTCCGCCGTGTCTACTGGGGTCACGCGACAATTTCCTGAGTTTTCCAGATGATCGAATTCGTTGCTAATCAGCGTCTATGGATGAGAATTATTGTTTTGAATTGGTTGGGCTGCGAGGATCTTCTTGAAACGACTTTTTGCTACTCGTTGTTATTCACATATTGCACACGCCAAATTGCGTCGACAGGTAAACTGGTTTTTATTCCTAACAACGAAATGAGTTTGTTAAACAGATAACCGTGATAAGCTAATGAGCTATGAATATTCGGTATCTTTATTTTTCAAAAAGTTTTTTTCTTTCTCTTTTTACCTCCTGTTCGGGGAAAGGGGTATCGCAGAGAATATGGCAGTAGTAAGATAAGAAATATCGCAAAACTCAATACTTGTAACGAAGCTGAACCCGGTGACGTTGAGAAGAATTAAAAAGGCAATTTAATGCACATGAATGGATACTTGTCGTAGAATATTCCTTTGTCAAATCGCAAAGGAAACGAAGCCGTAAAAATCAGGAATTATGAAATAATCTCTAGAACATTCTTTACTAACATTCAAGCACAATATTTCCCTCCATAACTGAATTTATGCGTTATTCTTTGTAAAGTCTTTATATTTTACGAGTTATTTTTTTTATAGTTTCTGAATTGTCTAATCTGAGAAGCAATTTCTGGTAATTGTATGATTCTTCGAAAGTACACCTTATGGATTTAAGGGTGTTTTTTTTTTCCCTCCTTTTTCCCGCTAAATCGACAATTAGAACCGAACAGCTATCATATATCTCTCAAGTCCGGATGTTAGCGACAATGGCATCAGCAATTTGGTTTCATGATTTGGTAGCTAGAGAAAGAAGGTAGAAAAAAAATCGAGCCTAATTTGGTAGGAAATCTGTAAAAATATTTTTAAACAACATTCCTTTCAAAATTATTGGTTACATTGCTGTGCAAAATTTATTATTTGTTATCGAAGAATATCTCTCAAAAGAGGTTTATTAATATTTTTCGAAAATGTTAAAACCGACATTCCGAAAGAAGACAAAAGAATATAAAATTTCAATAAATTAAGCTCAAGGCACGATACAAATATTCTAAATACAACAATAGCAGCTGTAACTTATGCGATAGATATTCATCTTTTATGGAAGACAGATTTGATAAGTTCAAGAAGTATCGGATACAATAAGATATGATTTATAAAATCTTAAATAACCCGTTTCTTTTTTTTACTTTTTCAATTACGCATGAAATATTTATGAGTGCCTATGTATTTGTTGGAAGATGTAGGCATTTATATACAGTTATTTATTGAATTAGCTGTGTTTGGTACGAGGCCACTGTGGTAGGATTCTCAGTGAGGATCACATACTGGCTTATATGATCCATGGAACTAGCTTACAGCAGTTGTCACCCTGATAGTTATTTACTATGCTGTTACATGTTATATGTGTATTCAAGTGTTACATAAATACACAGATATATAGTAGCTAGCGAAGATCGATATCACAAGAATGGTTATACACATATATATATATATGGAGAGAGAGAGAGAGAGAGAGAGAGAGAGAGAGAGAGAGATCTTGCAACAGGCTCAACTCAAAATGGCTAGTGGCAAAATCCGTACTGCATTTGGTTCTTGCGTTCTGTGTTAAATTTTTGGATAACAACTATAAATTCTTTCTTTGTCGATGCATTAAACCCAACACACTAGTATAGATAACTGAGTTCGATTATTACACAGTGAAAGTTCCACCAGTAACTTTGGCAGGCTATGGATTTATTGATACGTCCTAATATATATATATATATACATACATACATATATATATATATATATATATATATATATATATATATATATATATATATATATATATATATATATACACACTGGTAAATATGTATGCATATTCCTTGTGGCAGAATGGCGAACTAGTCAACAAATTTTGCTGATGTTAACCAAGATAACATTGAGAATGAGAAATTTTACGATGAAATAAAAAGAACCTGTTTCAATGTACTAGTAAAAATGCAGCTGTTACAGGAAACTTCAAGAATCACTTATTTTGTGTTGTAATAACGAAGTCAACAGGATCACCTTCAAAAGATATACGCAAGAAGTCAACAATCACAAATCAAAATGTAGTTGAACATATTTGTTTACAACTTTTTCGAGAGAGAAAAAATCGATGTTTTAAAGATCCACTTAATCAATAAGGTTTTTGTTTTGTTATCAACTGTGACAAGTCGTTTATGATGATTGCAAAAACTTACTTCATATTAAAGTATAAAGTGGAAACATATTTCCGACAAGTCGTAAAAATCATATAAGAAAGGAAAAAAAGAAATGTATTATTTCTTTGCTTTGTGTGGTGTCAATCCACCTCTTGTTCACCCGTCGGAGGTCTTCTCATTTTGTTTGTTACCAGTTGTTTTTCGGTCGTTCTTGCTTCCGTTTTCCATGAGGGATCCACCACAGTACTTGAAATGAGAGCCTGATTGGTGGGAGCTTCGCTGCATGGTCAGGCCACTGTTCACAGATTTCATTTTTAAAAAATGGGACATGAATTGATTTTTTAAATATCTATTGCGACTTGCTTAGTCTGGCACATGGCCATGATTCCATATTCATTAACACTTACTTAGATTTGCTTAGATGGGTACAAGATCATGATTCCATATCTTCTAGAATATTTATTTAACTTTGCTCTATCTCGCACAAGGCTGTGATTTCATATTTTTCTACAAAGTGTAAAGCGAGTCTTCAATCTACAGCAGACGATTTTGAAGCAATCCTTTGAATAATGTTTCTTTTTTTATGCTTAGTAAAGCCGAAGTTTCAAGTTTACAAAGTAACGATTTCTAGAAAGAAATCGATAGTTTTCCAAATCAGAGACCGCCAGGGAAATCTTTATATTTTGCTTTGATCATATATGTAGCAAATTGCATTCGATTACCGACGAGATTATTCGATATCAGGTTATTTATTCCATTATTTGCGTTTGTGTCTGAGTGGAGAGAAGTAAAATAAGCCGACGTAAAGTTTGTTATGCTACTAAGAAGGAAAGGGTTCGGAATGGATGGACAGAATATGATAATAAAAGAAATCAGAAAGAAGAGCGTTTGAAAGAAAGAAAGGAGAAAAAGAGAACGTTTGAAAAACAGCTTGGAAATGGAGAGAAAAGAAGGTAATAATAATTTTTTGAAGCAAGGCCAAAACGGAACAAATAGTATCAGATCAGAAAAGAGGGTGAAATGATGACAAATACGGGTTTTCCCCGCTATCCGAAAGAATGGTTCTATAAAACCTTCCGTAAGACGAAGTGGCGTAAATCAAAAAAAAGAAATTGCCAATAATCCAAGGAGGAACAATTTTCGAGCGATCTCAAAATCCCAAAATGGTGAAAATGGCATGTTGGGCTAAGTCGTAGGGAGTTTTGTGTTGAGTAAGATACAAGAAATAATGGTGTAAGGGAGAGAGAAATAGGATAATCACTGTCTCTAGGACGACTCTCTACAAAACAAAAACTATTTCTGCTGTTTGCCTTTTTTGTAAAATTGGTTTGAAGCGAACCTTTGAAAAGCAGGGCATGCCTGTGAAGGGATATCAAACTTCTTGGGTACTAGCGTAGAAAAATTAAAATTGATAACAAAATTAAACAGGTCTGATCAGTCACTCAAGAGAAACCATCACGTGACCATAGTCTTTTGGCAGCATGTATTGTTGGGGGTGATCAATTGAAAAAATTGGGGAAAATGAGTGATCGATGAATAAGATGAATTGGATGGGTGGGAAAAAATTGGAAAAAGGGCTGATCAATAGATAAGATACTCATCACTCGTTTCGCAGGGGTAGCAATCACTCGAAAATCTCTGATTTTTTTCCCCAAAAGATCAAGCAGGTATACACTGGGGTCCTATTGAGTATAATATTTTCTTTAAAAATGGGTAAACATAATTAATATCTCAAGGGATTTATCTGCTAAATATGTAAATCAGCGAAAACATAATATGAATAAGATAAACCATCAAAATGGTAAGAAGTAATAAATGATGGGGTAGGAATTATATTTGGAAAAATTCTTCTCTTCTGATTTTTTAGATGAATTTTTTTATTTTTAAAATCGATCTTCGATAGATAAATATCGAAAATCTTATTAGAATCGTATTTTATGTTGATTTTCGCCATATTTTTTTGAAAATTCTCAGATGACAATTTTCCGTTTGAAATTCTGTTCATATTGTTTATACCTACAAAAACAAATGCAAGTTTGAGTAACGCCTATGTTTCTGATCCATGCTATTTCCTATTGGCCGTAGAATGACGGTTTGAGAAACTGCAATGATAAGCAACTGAAAGCAAGATGAAAAAATACTAATGAAAACTCGGGTTACCACTTACAATTTTTGAAGATTTTACACTTTTAGTAACCAAAACCATTACATGTATAACCTTTTCAATTGAGATATCTGACCAGTCAAAGGAAAGTTCTAGTTTTCCTAATTTGTTTTCTTAGCGTGACCAAGATATTTTTTTAGCAAAATTCATGTCAGTAGACTGACCTAGCAGTGAGAGCTTATTGGTTGTACTATTCTCTTTTTTTTTTTCATGTGTATATAGAATACGGCTCCACCCTAGAGAAATACGCTAGTTTTGTCCAAACCGTAGTCAGTAAAAATTAGGAGAAGCCTTAGCTGGATATTTATTTTTGGAATGAATAACCCCTACAAAACCCCAGAAGTTATGGGCCATTTTCCAAATTGCCCACCCCACCAAAACTAAAATGAATGATGGTAATGGGTTGCAAGCAGTTCAAAAGGAATTCTTGACTAGGCAAACTATACATGTCTGTTGTTTGAGAATTGAAGACCCGACTAAGAAGAGACGTAAAGTTGTGTTCACCATTTCTTTTAATTTCATAAATAGAAATAAATAGTGCACTTACACTGACTGCAGCAAAGCCGTCTCAGCCTGGTCATGTCATATCATAAGAATTCTCCACGATCCTCAGTCTCAGCATATGCAGACTTCCTCAAATTTCGGATAAACCTATGGTATGACAACTTCCAAAATCTGACAAATCCTGTGTTCCTGGAAAATGAGGCACTGCGAGAGATCGGGTGGGTGTTGTCAAAACTCCTGACTTGGAGTTGACTTTATTTTCTTGAACAAGAACCAGAACAATCCTCAACAAAATTAGTGTAAACTGATACGTAAAATTCACGTATCCCGACCGGGATTTGAACTGACTTCCAGTAGGAAGTGGTGCTGACTGAGCTAAGTTGATAAGTCTTGGCTTTTAGGGAAACTTCATCATACAGAGACACACGGGCTTATTTCATTCTAATAAATAGAATTATACAAGGACTATACGCACCCTCACCAAATAAATATATATATATATATATATATATATATATATATATATGATCCACCAGAATGATTTTAAGTTGCCTTATATTATATAGAAACACTTATTTGTAACGATCTTCCGTCGATACATGGTTAATGTCTTACTCAAACGAGACAACGTAAATAGAATACACAATGGAAGAAAATAACGCTGTTGCAAGAATCGAACCTGCAACCGATAAGGCAGTTGCTTCAAAGTAACGTTGCTCTTACCATTGTGCTAAACAGTCACCGGTAAGGCAAACAAACAACTGTTTTCACTCCAAATTCTCATCTCGCCTATTCTCGATCTATTCGTTTCTTCCAGCGAGACAGTTATGTATTTAGAAATGAATATTCATGATCCGGCGCATTTATTATAAATTTTGTCATATCATACAGAAACTCTTATTTGAAATGATCTCCCGTCGTTACTCGATTAATGTATTACTAAAATTAAATTAACCGTATAATGACGGGAGATCATGTATAAATATGTTATTATAATTATTAATATTATTAGTAGTATTAGTATTATTTTGACTCCTTTCTTTACAATCTATTGGCAAGTCGTTACCAACAACTCAAGACAAAAGAAGGTTGAAGTGATGTAAAATTTCCACCCTCTATTGCTCACCAGTCTTATTTTGAGTTTTGCAGTTTATCAATCTGTTTTTTTTTTCTTTTTGTTTTTATGTTCCACTTTACATCAGTATACAACAGATGATAGTGCTCTTCTCAGTATACGGTTTGTGCCTGTAATCACTATCTTCCGGATTTCACAGATGGAAAGGTCACCAGGGATTCGGGCGAGATTTTCGGTGCCTTTTTCGATCATCCCTTGCGCTCCGACAATAAGGGAGGACAGTTCGTGTTTTCGAGCGCCGCATCTTCTGTACTTCGATTTCAAGGTCCTTGTACTATATTTCAATCAGAAGGCACACTCACGTCATTTAAAATTGTGGCCTTTTCTGGTGGTCCTTGATTACTATGTCGGGTCTATTTGCTTTGATAGTCTTGTCGGTATTTATCGTTAAGTCCAGTAGCATCATTGTATTCTGTCCTTCAATGATTGGGTATAATTGATGTTCATATCATTTATTATCTGAAGGTATTCCGTAATCCTTGCATATCTTCTCGTTTAGATATCGGCCCACTCTGTCATGTCTTCAGTAGGTTTTAAAACAGGACAGTCAGACACAAAGTGGTCTATTGTTTTTACACGCAAATTACTGAGGCAACATTCTGAGTTGGCACCATTTTTCATGTTCGCTTGAAAGTTTCGGATTGGCAATCTTTGGAATCGAGTGGCCAGTATAAATCCCTCTGTTTCCGTTTATCAATCCGCCTGAGCCACTGGAGGGTTTTTTTCTTATCAATACCAGCGTCTTTGCTTCGGGAGAGGGCGTATTGCCCACACAGAATTTTCTGTCTTTGTTTTACTGATTATTATGGGCCTGCACCTTTGCATGTTTCCTCACCTTTTCCACATCGCTATTCTGTGAATACTCTCCACTGTTCAATTTAATATCTAGATCTCTAGCAAATGTTTCATCTGTTTTACTACTTTCCTTAACCAGTGCACAAATTTGGAAAATAGTGATATTTAAATCAAGTTTATTTTACTCAAATGTTTCGTCTTTCGGCTTTGTCAAAGTAGTAATTTCAATTGAAGTTATATTGGAACGTTCGTTTCTTCTATTCAAGTAAATAATGTTGAGCAATATCTCGCTGCGTTGCCACAAAAGTTAAGTATTTTGAATTGCGAAGAAAACCTCAAAATGAAGTGCTCTGTAACGACCGCCACCGGAAGTATATTGGTGAGACTTTCAAATCTCTTAGGCATTTACGAACATCAGAGAGGATTGGCGTTGGATGATAGCCTTAATGGCCTCGTTAATTATCGGAACAAAAAAGCCATAATTTCGATCCGAGAACGGCACAATTGAGCTGGAAAGAAAGGAATAGAACAAAAAGAAGATGCATCGAATCCGCATTAATATCAGAATGTAGAACGATCGATCCAGTACTTTTCAACAAATCCCCCTCCTATCCTAATCAATTCTGAAACAACATGAAATAATTATCAGCAAATGTGATCAGTATCAATTTGAAATAGGCTAAACACCCCTTAATTTCATCGTTCAAAAAAAACCCATGCACACAAGTGCAATAACTGACCATTTAATTGCACAAAGACATAAATCTGGAAATCCTCTGTAATCTTTGTTCATACCCCCTCCTATTTTTGAATGAATGGATCCATAACTGCCTGGCGGATTCATCGTAATTCAAAATACTTGGCATTTGCGCTCACATGGTATGATATTGTGTGACACTATTTATTCGAAAAAACAATACGATCTTTTCAATATTGTTTCATTTAAGATTACTACCTTGACGAAGCAGAAACTTGATTGATGTATTAGTATCTGCCTCATTGTTCTCTTTATAATATTGTCGGATATCGTACTCACACGCTCATACATATATGTATATATAGACAGAGAGGGAGAAATAGTGTGTGTGTGTGTGTGTGTGTGAGCGAATAGATAGATAAGCGTTTATAAATAAGCATATGTATACACACATAGACAAATACAAACACATAAGTATTAATATGAATCGGGTAAATGTTACGATAGTGGATACACAGATATATCAAAAGAGATAATTACATAAAGCTCTCTCTTTGTCTCTCTCTCTCTCTCTGTCTCTCTGTCTCTCTCTCTCTCTCGATATATGTACGTGCCGTGTTTCAATATTCTCTATCAATCCATCTAATTTAGTATATTTAAGCTCAGTATGACTAAAATCAATACATGTGGATCATTTTGGGAGTATTCAACTCCTTCGAGAAAACAGCTACGTAAGCAGAGCTTTGTAAGTAACGCCCATATGATCAATACTAACAGATGAATTGATCAACGGATCAAAAGAGAGAGAGAGAGAGAGAGAGAGAGAGAGAGAGAGAGAGAGAGAGAGAGAGAGAGAGAGAAAGAGAGCGAGAAAGGCTTTTGTTTAACGGATGTCACTCCAACGAGTTATCGCCCACTTCCGGATACCTTATCAAACAAAATTAAACTCAGACAGAGATTTATTGTTTAGGTTCTATTGAAATATTCCTTGCCAATGCAATAGGCCCGACCCGGCACGCGAAACCCATAAACAATCTTTGAAATAACGTCAGCTTTGTACCAATGATATTCAATTACATATTGATGAACAGGTGTGGGTTGGAGTTCGAGGTGATTCTATGCCCGGCAGAGTGAGCGTAGCTGGGAGGAGACGTGTGCGAAACCACTCATGATTCGTCGTCAATTGAATTTCAAAATTCTTTGTGATCACAAAATTCAAAAACATTAAATGATCATGCGAACCACGGATCAAATATTTACAATAGGAAACTGTAATCGGAATCGATCGCTTTTTTCGCTGAGAAATTTAAATAGATTTTAGAAATTCGATTTCTGCTGCTTAACGGAATCGTATTGCATTATGGGATATTATATAGCGCCTACACGTACACAACACTCCAGCACATATATATACGAGCAAACGAAATATATATATATATATATATATATATATATATATATATATATATATATATATATATATATATATATGTATATATATATATATATATATATATGCGTACATGTGTGTGCTTACATTTCAAAACAATGTATCAATATCTCTCTCTTTCTCTTTATATATATATATATATATATATATATATATATATATATATATAAACAAAAGAGACACCATTTATCCATCTGTGAATGGATATATGGACAAAGGAATCATGAATTTATAAAGCTGTGAGTGAATCCATACAACGTATTGACGTAGATAAGCATCAATAGACGGAACTTTATTTTAACAGTAAAATTAACTATGAAATCTCACACTTCAATCTCCACGTGCATATATATCTATCAATCTGAGAGAAAGATGGATAGACAGAGAGAGGGAGAGAGAGAGAGAGAGAGAGAGAGAGAGAGGCTGATAGCAACAGACTCATGAATAGGTATTATATACATAATATACCAGAATCGTATTGCATTATAGGATGTTATATAGTGACTACCCGTAAACAACGCTTCAATATATATATATATATATATATATATATATATATATATATATATGAGTGTTGAGTTATCTATGCGTGAAGAGTGTACGATATCAGGGATAGTGCATATATTGATATGTATACTTTGAAAATTTAGTTCTTTGCATTGACTCTGAGTTTCATGCCGCTGGTGCAATCGTCAGACCGTTTGACAATTGCACCACCGGTATGGAACTCAGAGTCACTGTTTAA
>OY735213.1:35782367-35822367 GCA_963457665.1 Thysanoteuthis rhombus | reverse complement strand
TATGATGCATAACGTATGTGTCAATAAAAGAACTGTAAGAAAAACACATTCAGAAGAAGGGGCCAACACGCATAGGTCCACAAATCCACACACTCATACGCACGCAGGCGCACACACACACACACACACGCACCACATGCACACACATGTGGGAATTAGAAACCATCAACCAAAACTGTCACCATAGTTCAAATGATTCTATCAATCTATCTATCCATCTATCTATCCATCTATCTATCTATCTATCTGTTTCTGTCCGTATCTATCTATCTATCTATCTATCTATCTATCTATCTATCTATCTATCTATCTATCTCTGTTGAGCGTATAGGCCGTACCAGACTAATCCTCGTTATGTCTACAAACGTTGTTTTTTTTTCTCACACACACCCCTCTTATAAATTTTTTAGTAGGAGTTCAAATAACAATGTCTCCCCCGAGGTCAGCGGTGTTCCCACTTCTTTTTTTTTTTTCTTTTCTTTAATCCGGACTTTTTAGTGATCAAAGAAAGGCGAGAAAAGTAACTTTTTGTCTTGAATTGATCACCCCCAAAGGCACCATGCTGCCAAAAGACGTTGGTCACGAAACAGTTTCTTTTGCATGACTAATCAGACCTATTTTTCTTATCAAGATATTCAGACCGATAGATGCATATCGAAAAAATATGAAGAGAATGATACAAAAAACATAACCAATCATAATAAAGATACATTTTTTTCTTCTTCGGCGAACGTACTACTTTATTTGATTTTCATTGGTAATATTTCGGCTTTTCTGGTTTCCAGACTGAATTACAAACATTTTCCTAATTCAGTTTGAAAAGGGCGTTGACCAGAAAAGCCGAAATATTACCAAGAAAAAATAAATACACAACTACGTATACTTATTATTACATGCTACGAAGGATGCCATTAAAAACATTAAAATAGTTAACAAATCAATATGATTTACTTTATGAAATTTCCGTAGATTCGTCAATAATCCTATTGATGATAAAAAAAATCATTCATTTTACACAACGAATGTATATTTCACAGCATAATCTCTTTCCTTGTTGATGCACGTAACCCAGCTCTCCGCCGTGAATCGAATTGATAGAACATTTTCCAGTGAATATTTCAACTAATAACTGTGGAATTATTGGTCCTTCCACGGATGAATACTAAAACAAAAACCAGTGTCGTATATTAGATGAAAATAAGACTTGAATAGTAAATATAAAACAACTTGATGCAAAATATATTTAATAATATATCAATGAAGCTAGCAAAGTAAACCCTCACATTACGGTTAGGATTTATGAATTAAGTACGTGAAAATATTCATTTTTTCTTTCTAATGGTTACATATATACATAACACTGCAAATAATAAAAGGAATATATAAGACGTAAGCAGATGCCAACATTTCTGGAGCATATCAAGCATACGAAGAAATCCTACGAATATAATACTTATTCAAAAGGATAAATATTTATTGCCTTGAGCTTAGCTGCTTAGTACTTAAAATTGATTTCTCATTTTTTTTTGATTTGTCACCGTAAAATTGTCCCCCATTTATCTAGATTCTGCGGATGCCTATGATTTACTGAGGCATGAGATAAATAGAAATTGCTATTGATGCATAATTATTGCCTTATTTAATCAAAGCAAATTGTGAAGGTCGCTCACAAAACTACGAACGAATGAAAATCATCATTTTAATATTTGTGCTTGATAGTGAAATTTGATTATTGAACCAACGGATTTAAAAGCCCTTTCAGCTAAAATGTGTTTGAGCTATCTGAATGCCGTGTATTGAAAATTAGGAAGGAGAGGAATAGCTGTGGCGATTAATTAATGCGAACGTTACTGACAGAATACAGTTATTATAGGTATAATTAATGAAATATACTACTAATAATGATAATAGTTAGTATTAATAATGATGATGATAATAATGATAATAATAATAATGATGATAAAACAATGATGATGATTATAACATTGATAATAATAATAATAATAATAATAATAATAATAATAATAATAATAACAATAACAATGATAATAATAGAAAATAAAAATAAAAGTAGAAATTAGAAGAATTAAAATTTCAAATAAATATTATTTTTCTAAAATTAAAAAAAAAAAAAAGTGAAAATAAAAAAGCACGATGCCGAGCTGAAAGAAAACTACAAGCATCTAAGACTTTGAAACTAAGACTCGGTAGCCAAAAGATAACCAAAGTAATTAATAACTGCGCCGTATCCCTTGAGAAATATTCGGGGTCCTTCCTAAACTAGATAAGAGAAGAACTGGAACAGTTGGATCAGAGAACGAGGAAATTGATGTTCATACACAAGACCGTTGTGTTGACTCATCATCGGATTTGAAGACTACACAAAGTAGATCTAAGAAAGGCTAATTCCAACAAACGAAAGTTGTAGTAAAATATGGAACAAATGTGGGATTAAAAAAAACCTGAGAGGTTGAGAATAGGAAAAAAAAAAAAAATTAATTGCAGTTGATAGCAATCCAAAAAGATTCCATAAGAACCAGCTATTATCAACGCCAATATAGACAGGATAAAACAAAATTTTAAGTTTAGACTCGGCAGACATGACTGCGTGAGAAATGTGACCTGCAACTAATTATGCACACAATTGATATTTATCGATACAAACCCATGTTATTTACACAAAAGAGAATCCCTCCATCAGAATAAAAAGAATAGTATTCTCTAGAACTTTGAAATCCACACTGGCTGAACGAAAAAGTTGAATCATAGTGAACAAATCGAAGAAAATATCTCAGATCGTGGATGCTGTTGTTCCTGCAGACCAAAGAATAAAATTGAAAGAAAATAAAAAGGTGGAATAATATACGAACTTGGCGAGGGAAAAATGTAGAACATGGAGGTGGCAGTTGTTCCCATCATTACTGGCATGCTCGGCACAGAATTCCGAAGAAGACTCGAAACCATCCTGACGACAGCATTACTAAAATCAGTTAGAACGCTGAAGAGAATGCTAGAATTTTGAGGAGACTTGCTTTCTCTTGATTTCCTATAAAAGTCGCCTGTTATTCTGATGCGAACACAACATGCACTACTACTACTACTACTACTACTACTACTACTACTACTACTACTACTACTACTACTACTACAATTACCAATAAATTTGAATAGTTATGAATTCGTTATTTATTGTAAAAATCGTTTTTCTCCGCATAGCACACTACATATACAAATTTCTATAAGACAAAAGATAAACTAATCGCAGATTAATTATATTGAAAATGCTTCATCTGAGAAATACTTATAATTTGAGACCATATAGGTATATAACAGTGACTGTAGAATTTCGCAATCATATTTACAGTCCTCCCCGCTAGCCGAAAGTAGAACGTTCCCATGTAAACCTCATGTAGGTTTACATGGTACAAAGTGAAAATTATCACCATTGATTTATATATTATCGCCATTGATATATATATCATCACGATTAATTTATATATTATTACCAAAAATTTATACATTATCACCATTAATTTATATATTATTACCATTGATTTATATATTATTACCATTAATTTATATATTATTACCAAAAATTTATACATTATCACCATTAATTTATATATTATTACCATTGATTTATATATTATTACCATTAATTTATATATCATTACCAAAAATTTATACATTATCACCATTAATTCATATATTATTACCATTGATTTATATATTATTACCATTAATTTATCCGAGAAAAGTTTTTGATCGTTCCCACGTTAATGATGGTCAGGAGGCGGGTGGTAGAAGTTACATGAGAGAAAGGAAGAGGGTGAGCACTGCTTCTATTACGACGGGCTAGAAACAGACACTGTAGGTTATCGTTTTCTAAGAAGCAAAAAGGTGGCGTAAAGAGAAGTATGTTTATCATATAAACTGTTTACGGTGTACTTTCTTGATTCACGCCAACATGTTTTCTTATAGATAAGTATTCGGACATATTTTCACGTAAAAACAGTATTTTGTAACTAAAGAGCTTCAGTACAATCAGATTGCTATAAACATTTTCTGGCAATTTCTATACAGAAAAACACCAAAAATATTTAATGAGCTTCATCACTGTTTATCGATATTGCAATCAAGAAAATATTTTTTCACCTTAAGAAGCAATGTGAATAGATGAGTCAAAACTAAAATCAAGCGCAGAACTTAGCATTAAAAGCATATGATAGATGTTACACATGAATATTCATTCCATACACTGAATGTAACAACTATTTTGGGGAAGTGGTAGTAAAAAATTTTCAGCACCCTTGTATGTTTTCAATCATTGATTAGCGCGTCTCACTCACAAACCAGCGTCACACTGTTTTCAATTCTCCAGCCGGAAGTGTTCTGGGAGACAATTGCTTTAACAGCAAATACTGGTTTGTTTATCACGGTGGGAACTCCCAACTCGAATAACGAAAGTGAAGACACCTAGAGAGAGGCATGTGGATTTCGTCTTTTGTTGATGTGGGAAATTGAACTTCTGGGTAGACACATGAGGATCTGTGGGAGAAGATAGAAAAAGCTGATCGATAGTATTACAACAGCAAGAAATATGTCTACAACTGTTCAGTCCCAGTGTTCTTGCGGTTACGTTGATACTAGACACAGGCCTGGTTAGTCACTCAATAGAAACCGTCTCGTGACCAATGTCTTTGACAGCATGCTGTGTTTGGGATGATCAATTAAAAAATTGGTAAAAGAGTTGATCAATGAATAAGTTACTTCTCTTGCCTTTTGTGGGCATTGATCACTAAAGAGCAGGCGTGAGCAATGCCAGGCACAAACCAAGAGAACAATCTAGAAAAAAAAATCATTTTAAATTGTACTTCGACAAAATTTAATTTGGAGAATTTTAAAAAGTTCTTACATATGATAATGAGTCAACGTTCAGCTCTCTAGCTCTGTACGCGTGACCCATGCATAACCAAGCTGTCAGCCAGCCAGATCCATTTTGAAACTGAAGAAACCAAAGATGATGTCGACTATGTTGATGATGACAGTGTGGTTGACGGTTTCTAATTTGGGTGTTTCTGGCTGGAAGGGCCCAGCAAATTTAGCAAGGACCAACAGAGGAGGAGAAAGAACGTGTGTCATCCATTGACTGACAAGCTGTTGTAGGGATGTTTTTGGCTGACAAGAATATGCTTTGGGCCTCTCAGGCCACATTGGGAGAAAATAGGTATAGAACCATAGAGGGAGGAAGGTTATGAAATCAGAAAGACGGAGGGAGGAAGACGAGGTTAAAATAGACATGCTGAAGTGTAGATGAGAGAGAGATAGAGGGTGAGAGAGAGAGAGTGACAGAGAGAGAGAGAGAGAGAGAGTGACAGAGAGAGTGAGAGTGACAGAGTGAGAATTAGAGGAGATATAAGAAGCAGAGACATGGCAAGTCAAAGGGGGCGAAAGTAAGAGAAAAAGAAAAGGTATAGATAATAGAGGTAGAGAGATATAGGGAGAAGTAGAGAGAAAGGGAGAGAAAGAAAGTCTGAAAAAGAAGAGAGTGTGGAGATGAGTGAAAGAGAGTGAAAGAGGAGATAGAAGAAGCAGAAACAAAGCAAGACAAAGGAGAAGATAAGTGAGAGGAAAAAGAAGAGTGTTGATGATAAAGAGGAAGTGAGATAGAGAGAGAGAGAGAGAGAGAGGGGGGGGATAGGAGGAGTAGAAGAATAGCAAGACAGAGGAGAAAAAAGGAAGTGCTTGAGCAAGTACGTGTGCATTAAAGCCTGGGGTGAAATCTTTGTACAGGAGTGTTGATGTCAGACCATGTAAGGCTGTACAAGCTTGCTGTGTTGGCAAGAGAAATTTCTATCTTTCACAATTTGTCATGCTATAACACACATATATACATATATATATATGATTATAAATGTGTTATATTATATAAACCCCCATTTTAAATGATCTCCCGTCATTATACGGTTCATGTATCACTAGGCCTAGACAATGTAAGTAAAATAAACAATTTAAGAAAATGAGGCTGCAGCAAGAATAGAACCTGCAACCGCTTCAGTGTAGCATTGTTTTTACTATTGAGCTAAACAGCTGCCGGTAATAGAAATGCCCCAAAATGACTGTTTTAACTCCAAATTCTCATCTCATTTATTCCTGGCCCATATCTACCCTATTCGTTTCTTTCTTTTGTTTAAAGAAATGGATATGCATGATCCGACAGAATGATTATAAATTGCGTTACATTACAAAGAAACTCTTATTTGAAATGATCTACCGTTATCACACGGTTAATGTATCACTATCTATCTATCTCTCCATATATATATATGTGTATGCATGTGCATGCACGCATGTATGTGTTCGACGTGTGTGCATCGGCGTAAAATTAAATGCACATGCACACGTATACGCATGCACGTACATGAATAATTTGTTATGTATTGATGAAAAAAGCCTTCATCTTATAACACAAATATCCATCTTCCAATACAATCTTCATCTTCGTTAATCCACTCGGCTAATCAGTCCTCCTTAAACACATGAATGTAACATTATATAGCAAAGATTTCTGATACGAATTCGGCTAATCAGGCAACCGAACTATTTATTCGCTTTAATATAGAACGAATACGTCACTAAGAACATACAGAAAATTCTATTTCAAATCTCTTCAATTACGACAACATATATACACAATACAATTATTTCAGGATAAATACGTTGTATACAAAGTTTAACACTTGGATCAAAACAAGTATTCTATATATTCATACATAGTATCCTTATTCTAAGTCAGTTACAATGATTTTTGACGACTGACGATGCATTTTCATTCATTTGCAATGCGCTGCTTTAATAAAACCATCAGTAATACGTCTATACTATGCTTAGAATAGCTACATTCTGTCAGTTGCATTATTTTTCACCATTACGTCTAATACTACAAGGTATAACCAAGAAACAGAAATAGGATGAAAGAGAGACTCATCAAAACTCTACTATAATGACCATGCTCCGTCCATGAAATTCAGACAACTTGAAACAAGTATCTGTACTGCTGTCAAGTATAAACAAGGGACAAAAATGAAATGAAGAAAAATCTATAATAATAACAATCCTTCATTTAAAAATCTGAACGGTTTAAGACTATAACATCTGCTACTATTAGACGGACGCAAGCAATCGGAATTTGCCTCATGTTAGAAATTCTTATAATTCTTGACTCAGACGTTGTTTCTCAGTTCAACTTTGAATCTTTATTTTGATCTCGTGTAATTCTGGTTTCATGAACATGTCTTGACTTTATACAAGATTCTGTCTAAGTCAGAATTTGTAATTTGTAAAGAGGACGCGTGTTTATTCTTCTACAGGTGAATTTCCGTGAACAAACTCACGGATATATTTGAATTTCTGTGTCAGATGATATCTTTTTCAAACAAAAGCAACTGCTGAATTCATTCGAGTGGGAAGGCCTGTGATTTCAAATCGTGGATAAGAAGTATTTTTATCAGCCGAATTGTTACCTCCAAGTGGAAGTGTTCATTGTCACGGACAGGGAAAATAGGAAATAGACACACAGTTAAGTACATTGTAGGTTAACATTTCCCAAGTAATATTTTGTCCTTCTTAATCTTACTTTTGTTCACGACAGTCAGGTTCTGAAAAAACCTTACAGACAGTCAACTCAAAGAAAGGTAATTTATTTACTCTTTTTTCTTTCTTTAGAAGGTAGCTTTATTTGTTATTGTCATTTTAAGTGAGCTAACTACACTTTCTTCTGATCGCAATTTCTTGCTAATAAAAATCAATTATGGACACAATATATGTTTCTCTTTCATCTTTATTCGAACACCACCATTCCGAATGCTTTTTTTCTTATAGTTGCTTTGTTCATTTAGGTTCAGATCTTCTGCAGTCGAAAAAAGTCTTTGGACACAGTTCAGGTAGACAATGACATGTGGGGCAGCCTTCGTCAACTACGAATTGTCGTAATAGATGGAGCCTTAAAGCGATATCATTCCCCGTTCCCCCACTCCCTCTCGCACTCTCTCTCCCTCTTCCCCCTCTCTCTCCCTCTCTGTCTCTCTCCATATATATATATATATATATATATACGTAGAGCTGGACAGTCAGTATGACCAAATTTAAGCGATATATTTACTTACGTGCGATTCCCCATCCACCAATGCTCCATTGCAGAGTAGGAATAGCATTGCTATATAGCTTATAATGGACGAGTTTCGCAACCTAAGAGTGCTCAACCCCGAAGAAGGGAGCGTCAATATATATATATATATATATATATATATATATATATATATATATATATATATATATATATTCATTTCCCATACAGGTTTCTCAAATTTTTCAAACGCTACTCTGTCTCTCTTACGGAAAACGCAAAAAATGAATATAAAGTTCGGTGTTCCAAGGTTTAAGATCATTTAATTGCTAAATATGCACATTCTTGAAATAATACCAAAAAAAAAAAAATACGATTTGCCAAATACTGTGGTTTATCAGTTTATGCCCTCTCGAAGCATCATCAATTCAAGCCTAGTAAAGCAAGCTCAACCTTCAAGAATAAGAAAAATCTTCAGGTCTTAAAAGAAGGGTACACAATTCGTAAATGAGCTTTTCAAATCGCAGTACAAAATAAAGTTTTAAAGGTTATAAAATCTATAATAATAGTATTCATTGATTTTTTGCTCACTTAAACCCGAGTTGTTAATGTGGTGAAAGTTTTGATTCTTTGGTTGGCTGAACTGAGTCCGAGATTGAGAGAAGATTTTTGATCTTGTATATCTATGTTAGTTCTACTGCAAGCGAAGTTTAAATGAAAAGGTAAATGTTGTGTAAAGGTAAACGCCAAAATTCAATATCAATATTTGAAATGTCAAGTTCGCAACGTTCTCTGATAAGTTATATAAATTTCCAAATCAGTGCTTTAAGGTATATAGAAGCTTTAAGGTACACCGTAATTATCAGCCGTTAATCCTGCTTTGAAATTATGTTGTTATGTTGTGAGGAATACTTTTCACCGTACCCAACTTGACCCATAAATGTATAAAGTCAAAATTTGGTATAATTAGCAGTATGGTGTAAATGAAAATGGTAAGTCAAATCCATTAGTAAAAAAAAAAAGCTGAAACCATGTTTCTTACCTTGAGAGTATTCATATGTAACTTGATCCGCTTTTTTCATAAGTATATTTTTATGGCAATTTTTATGTGGGTCTATAGGCATATATGGGTTAAATCTTACGAACGCACACAAAAAATGAAATGAAAATACTTTTCATTGCATATGAAATATTCCTATGTGATGTCCTACTCAAAAAACTTTAACTTAATGTGATGTATTGAAATCACTTTTTGTATTAGTTATAAATCAGAGCTCGATCCAAACAAATGGTTATATAAAGACTACTGAGGATTAAGATGTGAATAGAGGGTCAAGTAGAAAAGAAAAGATAAGAAAGCTGGATGATTTTAAGAATTTAATAAGAATAATCTGACTGTACACTTAATGTTTCCTTGGGCGTAGTTTTATTTACTAGTTCGTAGTACAAGGTACATTGATAAGTCTGTTGCCTTATCTTGGAGAAAGAATTCGTACACAACAAATATTTACTTTTCAGCATAATCTCATTCCGTGCCAACGCATTTGAACTAATGCTTCGCCAATAATCGCATCGATCGAAGATTATACTATGAAAATTTCCGATCTAAATTCAGCTATGCACTAGCCTATATAATGGTATTAAAACAATGAACGCCAAACTAAAAAATGTATTCTTCAATGAACATACTGGGATTTTAAATGTATACAAAAGTTTTGGTGCGTGCTTCACGCCATTGAAATGCGTGGAAGCCATCGTAATATATAGATTTTAAAATTTATCCGAACTAGAACATGCGTGTTTAAAGGGTACACGATAAGAAAATGCTGGACTTCGTGGTGTGTGGAAAAGCCTGCCATAATTATCATGTAAAATAATTTTCGTCAGTCGCACGAAATAATGGCTTCAAAATATTCAATTCAGTGTGGTAAAATTATTTCATATCTGAATTTAAATCGATGAAAAACAATGAGAAAATGTACTCTTATTTATTCCACATTGATAAAAAAAAATATTTTTCGTACCTTCTTTTCAAGTGAAAAAAAAACCATGAAAAAAACTATAGTTGAATAAGTAAGAAATAAATGAATGTTATTTCTTAAAGTGGGTGTGATAAAATAAGAAAAAGAAATTGTTTATTTATTTCTCTCTCTCTCCCTCTCTCTCTCTCTCTCTCTCGCACAAAACACACACACACACTCTCTCTCTCTATCTCCTCACTAAATATTCTAACTCTATAAATACACGTCCGCGAACGTTGTTTATGTACGTGATGTATTCGGGCAAAAAACTATATCCATATGAATAACGACTTCAAACATGTCAATGCAATGTCAGGGGCTCGGACTAACATATCTGGCGAACATCAACTTCGTACAATGGCCAGTTGTCGAGTTATCTCGGTGAATGAACATACTCAACGATATCTCTCAGATTATTGTTAGTTAAATATAAGATGAATAAGAACAATTGTACTCGACATTATTTGCCGGTTACGATTGAGATCTTCTATCCTGACAGTGGCTGGGCGAGTAGCAAGGAGTGATTGATTAAAAACTATTGGACTTCATCATCGTGTCTTTTGTCGTCCATCCAAAATTCGCCGGACCTCTCTATCGTTGACGGCACGGAGCCAATACTTTTTTAACCTGTCCACTTCGTCTCGTCATCTCATACGGCTTTGGTTCTGCATAGTCATGATGTCTATTTACCATTTTAGTTTCCTAATGGATTCTACGTTGTCTGGGACTCCTGTTTTTCACTACTATACTGTGCTGTTTTGTGATCTCTCCATGTGATGTTCAGCGTGATTTTTTCATGTGTGTGTTGCACGGTTCTCAGTTTGAGGGCCCGTGTCTTGGTTTGGCTGTCGGAGGATACATTGGCTGTGTTTTTTTGAGGGTTTCATAGAGATCCGTTATCCTAGATAGATTTAATGGTATACTATCTTCAGCTCCGAGTTTCTCATTTCGTTCTCCAGCACGTTTATTCTGACGTTTGTTGTACCTTTATTTTACTGAAGTTCATGTGAAGGCCAACTTTCTTGTTTCCTTCGTTCAGTTCGTATAATTTAGCTGAAGGTCCTGAAAGCTCTCTCCATAAAGGAAGTCGTCTGCAAATCTGAAGTTACTTAGATATTCACCGACTATTCCGATTCCTTTGTTTTTCCATTCTATGTTTTTGAAAATCATCTCGAGGCAGGCCGTAAAGAGTTTGGGTGAGTTGATATCAACTTGTCTTACTCTTTTTCGAAGCTGAAAGGGTTTTGAGTCTTCAAACAGCCCGATAAAGGAGCTGTTATGACTATATACGTGGCATATACTCTGACATATACGGGGCCTGCACCTTGTAGCGTGATAGCATCAATGACTTTGGGAATTTTCACTGAGTTGAAGGCCTTATTTAAGCCTGTAAATACTACTGCAAGTGGCATTTTATATTCTGCTGCTTCCTCTTTTTGTTAATTTGTTGATTGCTTTCTCTTTTAATTGATTTATTGAATGGGGATGGTCCATGGTTAAGTAGCTTCTACCAAAGCCAGTTTGTTCCCGTAGTTGTTTTTCGTCTCACATTTTAGTCATTCGTGAAAAGTTGATAGATACAATTGAGTAGACTTATTTCCTTTTTTATGTAACAGCATCATTATTGCAGTGTTCCAATCTTCTGGGACTTTAAATCATTTTAGGCAAGATGAATAAAATGGCTAGTTTCCTTGTGATGACCTTATCCCCTTTTTTGAGTAGGTCGATGATTATTTCATCTGGTCCGGGGGCCTTTCCTTTTCTTGTTTGTCTAATGGCTTGTTTCACATTCCATGGCGTAACTTCTGGAAAGTCTTCGAACTGATTCCCCGCGTATTGCCCACCCTGTTCGTTGTTTTGTGTTCTTTGTTCAGGGAAGTAGTGTTTTTGGTAGAATTCCTGAGCATGTTCAACGATCCGGTCCCTGTCTGTTATAAGGTCTACATTATCTCTGTGTGTTCTAATTATTTATTTCCTTCCTTATTGAGAATTTTGTTAATAGCTTTGAAGCCTCGACCTTCTTCGAGAATTTTTTTGATAATTGTTGTTGTGTATCTTCTCTTGTCTCCTCTTTATTCCTTTTGGGTAGTTTTTATCTGGTTCGATTGCTTCTATTTTAGCTCATATTGTTGTCGGTGGTTTGTTGTTTATTTGACGATATTCTATAGATAGTTTGCATGCTCTTTGGCTCGAACATAGAGTTGACTTCGATTAGAGAGGCTCTTACTTTGTTTTTGAATTCATTGATGTTGACATCGTTATCTTCTAGTTTGGTAAGAATTGATATCTGTTTTTCCTTTCAAGTTTGAAGGGTCGAGTGAGCTCTTTTGGTACGTTTAGTGGTTGCAGTTTGGCATGGAACATTTTCCAGCGTTCTTTGTTGGTGTTAATTTGGATTTTACATCTTACCATTCTGTGGTTTCTCCTTATGTGAACTTGATTTAGGACCTGGATATCTTTGATTGTATCGCTTTTGTCCGCTTGGATGTAGTCTTTGTACTTCATGATTTCATAGTTTGTCCATTTTTTTCTTGAAGGTGTTCATGATTTCAAACTCGTTCGCGGATACAAAGTTTGCAACTTCTTTACCTCTTTCATTACTGACCTACTTCCAACTGCACGGAAACTGGGAAGGTGAAGTAAAGCATAAAAATAAAATGCCTTGTCTGTGGCCATTAATCGGAAATGTAGGATTGGTAAAAAAAAAAAAAAAAAATGGATTCTAACCGGCAAGAAATTCATTTTCCATGTTTAATTTTGTAACTTGAAATCCAAACATCGAATTAATGATCTTAAGCATAGCAAGATGATTGCCAAATACTTTTACTTTGATAACACACATAAATGCACACACTACACACACACGTATATATATAATAATCAAATAATTGAGTCATCCATAGACAGCTGTTTCGTTGTATTACAACTCTTCAGTGTGACTATAGACTATCCATTATCCCATCCAGTACCACTTGGGCGATATATTCACTTAGGCACAATTCCCGATTCATCCACCTATGCTCCATGGATTTTTATACATGTGATTGTAAAATGCATCATGTTTTATTGAGGCTTTTGTTTCAAATGATCTCCCGTCATTACACAGTGAATATATCACTTGGCCTAAACATCATAAATACAATAAAAGATTGAAGAAACCTGTGACCGATAGCTTAGCCACTTCAACGTAGTATTGCTCTTACCATTCAGCTAAACAGCTATCGGCAATGCAAAGGCACAAGCATTTGCCCCAATTTCGAATTCTCAATTTGCTTATTCATGGTCTGTACCTGCTCTATTCGTTTGTTTAAACGCAGACAATTATGTTATTAAGAAATCGATGTATGATCTGACATAATAGTTTAAAATTGCATTACATCATATTGAAACACCTATTTGAAGTGATCTCCCCTCATTGCACCATGAATAAATCATTTGGCCAAAACAGTAAAAATAGAATAAACAATTAAAAAAATGGGTCTGAAGAAGAAATTGAACCTGCGAACAATAAGGTAGCCACTCCAATGTAATGTTGCTTTTACTATTGATCTGAACAGTCACCAGTAATGCAAGCAGCAGCAGCCCGATTTTCTTTAATGTTTAGGCCAAGTGATACATTAACCATGTAATGAAGTGAGATCATTTCAAATAAGGGTTTTTGATATAATATAGCACAATTTATGCCCATTCTTTCATGTATCAATTTCCTAATATATACATATATATATATATATATATATACACACACACACACACACACACACATATATATATATATATATATATATATATATATATATATATATAGTCCGTGTGTGTGATCTGAATGGAATAGATAGATAGATGCTTATTGTCAAAGATACAGAAGAAAAAGAAAAAGAAATCTGCGCTTGGTTCTATGCTACAACACTGGGCTATACCTGCAAATGCTTGCACATTCTTCTAAAATCCAGAGTTGATAATATCAATCTTTCACATGAAACTACATCGCATTAATAACATAGCGGCTATATATCATCGAAAGGAACGAATGTGAACGAATGAGAAGAGTTAAAAGAAAAAAAAAGAAGCGTCGAAAAGGAAAAGAAAAATATATCTGTCCACGAATTGTTGTCGGGAAAGTGTGGCGTCATGTCTTCCGGCGAGCGCTTGTCTCAGCCCTGGTTCTTCATTTTGAATTGGATTTGTCCTTATTTGGCTTCATATGCAAATTAGATGCCAGCTCTAAGTCTGCCCGGCGCTCAACATCTCCTAATCGAATCCAGCGCTTGGGGTTTCCTCTGACTGCAAGACAAGTTAGTAGCATTAGAAACCACATATGGCTGCATGTATTGTCAACTTGGCATGTGAAGAGCCAGCAGCACGAAGCTGTAGAACGAAAACAAATAGAGATAATGAAGACAGCGTGGAATGATAAAGTTCGAATGGGCGCCCAGGGTTAAATACAGCTTGACTTTGTGACAGGTGGTTTGTCTATGATGGTGGCACTGGTGTCGGAGTCTTTTAAAGCCAATCAAGACTTCAGAAAATAATCATCGCCAAGATGACAACAGTGTTTTGATGATTCTAAGAAAATATCTCCCTAAGGAAGATATCCGTCGAAAGAAAAAAAAACCACTGAAAATATTCTGCTGGGAAAAATTACCCAAGTTATGAAATACAGTATATTTGCTCATACCGTTTTGAAACAACTTCACAATCTGTAAAACAAGTATTCATTAAATATGAGTGGCATCTTCTGAAATGATCTAATGAAAATTTTGATAAAGAAAACGTGTTAAATAACGTCTTATGTTCCAAGTTGCAAACTAGCTTCGCTTTTCCATTCTTTTATTTATTACTGCTAATAACTTTTAATCATAATCTTTTAATCTTTTAATCATAATATACATATCGATAAATGTTTTAGCATTTTGTTTTTTTTTTACCGCTAGTTTTTCCTTAAGGAACAGAATATTTTTTTTTTCATTTCTTTTAATAAATCTATTTTAAATAAATTTCCTTAAAGGATTTTTGCCACTACCTACTCTTTGTCAATGAAATACGTATATTTTATGTATCATATTTTTGTCGGAGAAGGGGATTTTTTTTTCACTTTAAAACAAGTGAAAGGAGTTTTCCTTCAGAGCAACTTTCCTTTAGAGGATTTTTCCCTGTGAGATTTATTCCTGTCACTGTATTTTGATTTGTTTGTTTGCTTTTCTGCTTGTCTTGTGTTACTTCATTTATTCTTTCCATTTCATTTTCACCCGAAGAATTTTTCTCATCGAAATTATGGAATGAACAAAGACAAGTAAACAAAACAAACGCACACGGTGTCACTCGATCTGTTCATCTATCAAGTCATCCACCGAAGCCGTATTTCCCCATCATTTCACACATTACTCGAAATCACACCGAACTGTTTTTTATCCATCCGTATATATATATATATATATATATATATATATACATATATATATATATATATATATATATATGCACACACACACACATATATATGTTTATATATATATATATATATATATATATATACACATATATATATATATATATGTATATGTATGTATATATATACATGTATGTATATATATGTATATAGATGTTTTCATATATATATATATATATATATGCATATATATACATGTATGTATATATATGTATATAGATGTTTTCATATATATATATATATATATATAAATATATATATAAAGATGGATCCAAACGTCCATAGCGTGACACAAAGTTATTAGCTGAAATCCGATTTTAAATTTTCATGGAATAATCTTCAATCCTTGTGATGAATATTCGTCACCGAATCGAGTGCCATTACTGATACAGCAGTTCGTCCATTAGGCTACAGAAAGACTCTTAAAAAAGAATAAGAAAACGTAATTCCAGCTCACCCAAACTCTTCACAGCCTGTCTTGGGATTATCTTCCGAAACCTAGCCTGGGAAATGTAAAGAAATCAAAAATAGACGGTGAATACCTGAATAACCCTAGATTTGCTGAATGACAGAACTTTTTTTTGCCGAGAACCTCCCTGGTCCCAGAATAATGAAGAAAGCGAGAACGTTGGCCTCCACATTAACTTCAGTGTGTCATGTACAACAAAGATGTTGAGGATGAAGACACAACGATCAAAATCGAAAAAGTAGAGCTAATGAAAGCAGACCACTACATCTACTTAGGACAATAGATTTCCATGAAAGAAGTAACCAAGCGAAGAATGTTACAAGGTTGGCAAGCTTTCGGTAGAGCAAGCTCGACTTTCAAGAACAAGAACATCCCAGTAGTGCTGAAAAGAAGTGTGTACAACCATTGCATCACCTATGGAGCAGAGGCATGGAACCTATTCAACCAAAGTGAACATGAGAGAATCATGCTCAACCTCACATGGAGAGATCATAAGACAGCTCAGTATATCAGAGAAAAGACAAGGGTCCGAGAATTTATAGAAACCGTTAAAAAAAAACTCATCTGGTAATGGATAGATCATGTTGCGTGAACGGCAGACGACCGATGGATATCACCACTCACAATCTTGATCCCCAGAGATCATATATGAAATTTTGGCTAAAAGAAAGTAAGATGATTCGATGAGCGAGACGAATTCGGGAAGTACTGGCTCTGCGACGCTCATGATAAGGAGGTTTGGCGAATTTGGGGGAGGGTCTCTGTCCAACGACTAAAAGGATGATGATGAATTGGGTGCATTGAGAAAGAAGGAGATTATGCTGATAGATAGATATTTCTTATCATCAGGCTACGGACTCATAGATGTACATGAGGACTACATACTTCTGTACATCAGTACTCATGCAATATAGCCACTTATGCACATACACACACACACATGCACGTGCGCACACGCACGCACATATATGTATATAAAAAGAGAGAGGGAGAGAGGGGGAGAGAGAGAAAGAGAGAGAGGGGGAGGGAGAGAGAAATGGTGCGTGCAGTTGATTGATAGATAGGAGATATGCCTACCTTCAGTGGAATGATCAGAAACAGCGTCACGAGGACGAATTAGCAGAGAAGAATGGCTGATAAACGATCTCCCTCAGCGTGGACAGCGAAACTAGAAGAGTTTTTTCTCGTACATTGAACAAAGGGTTCGATTCAAAATTCGGAGAACGTTAGCAAATACGACAGACAACTAATAAACGTTTTGACTAAAACCATTCAGATTAAATCCACTACATCTACCAAGGACAACGAATCTCCATGAGACCCTCAAAAGAGGAGGAAATCAAGCAAAGAATCACTTTGGGATGGCAAGCCTTCGGCAGAGCAAGCTCAATTTTGAAGAACCAGATGATCCCAATAATTCTAAAAAGAAGAGTATACAACCAATGCATTCCCCCGATAGTCACTTATGGAGCTGAAACATGGAACCTTACCAAGAAACAGACCTACAAACTGAGAAGTGTGCAACGTGCACATGAGAGAACCATGCTCAAACTTACATGGAGAGACCACCAGACAGTACAATATGTAGGGAAGAAAACGGGTGTCCGAGACATCATAGAAACTATCTAAAAAACTAAAATGGCAAAGGGCAGGCCATGTTGCAAGAATGAAAGACAGTCGATGGACATCACATCTCACAACATGGATCCTCAGAGATCACATAAAAAATCCAGGCCGACAGAGTACAAAATGGAGAGATGAGCTAGACATTTCAGGAAATATTGGCTCCGTGACGCCCATGATAGAGAATTGTGGTGACTCTAGGAGAAGTTCTATGTCCAACGACGGAAGTTAAAAGACTGATGATGATGATGATGATGATGATGATGATGGATGATAAGTCATCTCCCAAATTCAGCTTTAAATAATCGATCTTTTTCAAAGGATGAAGAAATCAAGAATCTTTAAAAAATTGCAATTGAAGCTCATTTTACTAATGAGAATTAGTCAAGAATAATAATCTTGATCTGACTGTTCTAGGTGTTTTGTAATAGGCGACAAGACGGAGAATATGATTATGTGTTGAATTAATGACTGTTTCAGCTTTATGTTGCTTGATGAGAAAAAAAGTGTTTGCATTGATTTGAACCACAACTGTAGTCCCAGATCCGAATAAGGTTTATGATCGACGACAAGAAAAATTCAACTTAATCTTTTCCTTTTAGGCTTCCGTACTTTAAAATCATGTACGTTAGCTTTTGGTGTGGGACTAACGAGATGCACCTAGTTTTCTTTTCAGAAGTCTTTATTAAGGAAGAATCATAACTTAGAAAAAATCATCATCGTGTTGAAATAAATTTGACCTCGAACTTGCGTCGAAGGGGAGAGAATAAATAATAGAGTCTGGTATGCTTCGTATGGAGCTCTGCTAAGCAGTAACTCGATACATCATTCAAAACATGTCAAACAACCTGCTCCCTCTTGAAGTTTACTTAACCTCCAGCCTTCCAACGATATACAATGTTAAACAGTACTTAAATCCAACTGCTTTCATATTTTTTCTTCATTTTAGAAACATGCATATTCGCCTCCCAAGTTGCATGGGTAGGAGTCGGGGGAAATATCAACAATCAGAAGCCACGTTATCACATTATTTCGAATGACCTCAGTGGGGGGTATTTTTCTTAGTTATGTCACATCTGTGTTAAATAGAGTTCTATTGAGAAAACAAAACGTCGTATATATTTATTTTATTTTATTTTTTCTTATAGGTGGAATGATAAGTCTACGTGCATAGTGGGAGGTTTGTTATTCGGGATGTTGAAATTATTTTGATTTAAAAATTATTTTCAAACGATGAATTAGGCATCACCTCAACAGAGAGCGAGAACTGTTTCACTGCTGTAACATTTCTCACCCGCTGGGGATCTGCACCCGACTTCAACATCAAAACAAACAACAAGAATCGCTTTGCTGCCCCCAGAAGTGTTAATCTTTCCTTTTCTCTTAACGGACGGTACTTAGTTCAAATAAATCTGTAGAGATGGATAAATCAATGTAAATCTGAAAGAATGAAAGACGAATAAATTTTGAAAAACTTGCAACTTCCCTCGAACGTTCTCAGAAGGTTTTTTACTGAATTGAAATGATCGACTAAGTTTTAGGATAATAGCCCGATTGGAACTTTATGGAAAACATTTTCTTTGGTTTTCTTATTAACCAAGTTTAACCTGAGTTCTCCTGAGGTGACTGCTTTTGAGATCGTGGTTCCCCTGGGAATAAGTTCGAAAAGAGGGTGAAGAGTAGCCTTACAGACAACGGCGCGTTAAATCGAATCGGCGAACTCAGTTCGAATTCTGACTGGGGTAGTTTGTGTTTAATTCGTACTAATATCTTTAGGAAAGGCATTAATGGAGTTATCAAGTTCTGTGAGTCAGATCATCAAAGAGAAAGCTACTCAGACTGAAGCTCCACAGCTAGGCAGTCGTCAAGCTACTGAGGAGTGCACCAAGCCTGAAATGTGGACTGTGTGTAAGTTGATCTGCGCTATAAAAAGAAAACAAAACTGAACAGAAGAGAGGAATGTTTTCCTCCCATCCTTGAACGTGATTAAAATAAGCCATAAGCCAAGTTTGAGAGAACACGACTGATCGGCAACCAGGTTCCAGACAATATCATCAGTTCGTTTTCATGAAGGATTGCCAAGAAGACCAGTTCATTCGTTTGCTAATACTGCAGCTAATGAGACGTTCATATGACACTCTTACATAAGGAGACTGTCGCAAGAGATTTAGGACGCCGTCTCACCATTCCAACTGAAATCCCGTTTACGGCTAAGCGCCGTGACCTTGTCGTCTGGTCGACCAATTAAAAAAAAGATATCGTCATTGAATTAACGGTTCTTTTCTAGGAAGTGGGCATCTGGGCCTAGGAACGTAAGTTAGAAAAAAAAAAGAGGATCAGCGAGAAAAATGCTCAAGGCTGGGTAACGAATTGATGTTTTACTGAAGCCAGTTGTCAGTCTTTTTTTGCCAAATCGACATCAGTACATATGACTGAACCTTGGAATGTCTTAATCAGAGTTCGTAACCCGATTTATTATTGTTGATCAGACACCACCTCTCCTGAAGCTATGATTTTAATACATATTTTATATCATACTTCATACTATTATTCTATATATGGTATTATCATATATATATATATATATATATATATATATATATATATATATATATATATATATATATATATATAGGCGTATGTAGGGAGTATTTACGATCCGAAGAAACTTGTGGTGATAAGTTTCTGATATAATTAATTCCTAGCATCTAATCAACAAATGGAATAGTTAATCATAACTTTCTTTTTTGAATAAACAAACTGCGTACATGAGATGCAAACCGAAGGTTCATGGAAAAGCATGAATTTACCTCTCCCAACTGGTCAGGTTAGAGAGTATTCTCTCCTGTCGTTAACACATAACTCATATACTCTTTTTTGGCGTGCGTATATGGAAAAATTACACCTGCATCCATATACCTAGCACCACCTAAAATCTCAAGGAATTTGAACAGAACACACGAACCAAATGCAGTACGGATTTCGTTACTATCCTGTATATGCAGTACCCTTTGTGAAATTGCTGTACAGGTACCCAAAGGGACTACTTCGAAGGAGACTTTGGAAAGTAGGTGCAAGGACAAGTAATGATTTTCATGCTCCGATTCCCCAGACTTTTCGTTTTCACCTCGATTTAATTTGAAGGAAACAGTTTAAGTGGAATATGGCATTTAAATTACAAAGAAATTCTAATCAATGGTTTGGAGACTTGAATTCTCATGACATGAAGCATCGACAACCATTATCTATTTTCGACACTTTATAAGAGGTTCCCAGAATTAGCTCTGATGGTTGGAGTAAAATAACCTAAATTTTTATTTGGTGATGCATTGTCGACCATTATCAATTTTCGACTAGTATCTCGTTCATCTTGATTTAACTTGTTTTTTTTTTATCGCAGCTGCTCAGACCGTCAGTCGAGGAAAGCAAATATGATGCTTTAGTTTCAACGAGTGCCGATTCTTTATTCCTGATCTGTGCTGTTTACTCGCGGTTTCAGAGTGACGAACTGAGTTAACACGATGTAAAGTATCCAAGATTAAGATGGAAGAAATGCTAGTCAAAAATTAATTAGGGCATAAGGTCTGTTTGAAAATAACGTCAACGTGGAGACGTTAAAGGTGAAGAATGAAAATGAAATATTTTGCCAGTTCAGAAATGTTCAAAAACCACCATGTCTCAAAAGGATTGACACTGCAGTTATCAGATGAGCCACGACTCTTCCCGATTTCACAGACAAAATAACAGAAGGAATGCTAGAGTAACCCGTGACGAAGTTAGGTGAAAGCAAAAGCTGGCGAAGTATATGTTGCAAATGTTTCCGTGCCCTTCTTCCTCGGCTTTATCGTCAAAATCTGTTTATTATAGAAGCCCGGACAGACACATCATAGGCCTCTACCATCTTTTGCATTATAGTTCACGTTTCCTTTGATCCGAACAGGAAAGTCGGTGTATTGCATGGAGTCATACGGTTTCGTTCGGATTATTTCGTCGAATGTGTCTAAGGTGTGTGTCTAATATCTTCACTCGAGTTCATCAACATTTGGTCTCCATCGAGCCTCTTCAGTTTCTCTTTTTTTATTATTAGATTGTTCAACATTTCCTTTTTTTTTCTTCTTCCGGTCTTTCTTTCTTTCTTTCTTTCTTTCAATTTTGCATATTCTTCTCTCTAGCTTTTCTTACTTTTTTCTTTCTTTCTGTCAGTTTTATCAACTTCTTTTTTCAACATTTTATACCTTTCTTTCTTCTAGTCCTTCTGTCTTTCTTCCTTTCTTTCTTTCTTTCTTTCTTTCTTTCTTTCATTCAATTTTGCATATTCTTCTCTCTAGCTTTTCTTACTTTTTTTTCTTTCTTTCTGTCAGTTTTGCAACTTCTTCTTTTCAACTTTTTACACCTTTCATTCTCCCGGTCCTTCTTTGTTTCTTCCTTTCTTTCTTTCTTTCTTTCAATTTGGCATATTCTTCTCGCTAGCTTTTCTTACTTTTTTTCCTTCTTTCTGTCAGTTTTGCAACTTCTTTTTTCAACATTTTATACCTTTCTTTCTTCCTATCTTTCTTTCGGTTTTGCATGATACCTCTTCTTTCTTTCTTCCTTTCGTACCTCTTCTTTCTTTCTTCCTTTCTTTTTTTCCCAATATCGTTCGATCAACTTTTTGTATAATTCTGTCCATAATTTTCTCTTCTCTCTTTTCCCGTAGATATTTATAAAGCTCAACCCAGCACGACTCAGGCATACAATTATGGACACCGAGTTTGTCACCCGGGAATGGTCTGCGAGGCCAGCTTATTAACTATCATTCTATGGTACTCTCCTTTTAGCTATTAATATATCTATCTATTTATGTTTCTTTCTTGATGCAGGTACACATTTATGGTTTCTTTACACTTCAACTTTGTACCTCCCTTTTTTTCTTCTTCCTGTTGTTTGTCTATGTTTCACTCATCTTATCTTCGTAGGAGCATTAGGCACCTTTCCTGCTTTTATCTACGTCTTGAATTCGTTATATAGCTTTTTGTAACGCTTAAGATATTTCACTAATTCAAAATCAAAAGTTTTCTCTCTGTCTCTTCTTTTTCTATCTTTTTTGCCCCTTTTTCTATCCAACTTATCGCGTTCTTTTCTTCGTTTCTCATTCTGACACCCCTTCATTTTACTTTCCCCCTTTTTAGATCACACTTTCTTCCTCTCTTTTTTTTTAGCTCAGATTTTTCGCGATTCTCCCTGCCTTTCCTCTCACCGGAAACGAAAAGCTTTCCCCATCTGCATTCGCCATATTCCTTTCGCGTCCCCCGTTTCTTTGAATTCTTCTGATCCTTGTGATCCAGCTGCCGACCTTTCTAAATATTGTCATTGCACAGTTGTCATTATAAAGATAATAACCTACACTTTTATCGCTTCTGAGTCCCCTCCGTCATAGCCACGCCCATTCGGAACACCTTCACAACTCCAACAGCTTCACAATCCCACATTAATAAAACAACTACTCATTCGAATACGGTCATATAATACGGCACATCTCTAAATGTGTGTTAATAAACAAGCATATATATATATATATATATATATATATATATATATATATATATATATATATATATACGTATATTCTTGTAAGAAGCAGAGCTTAGAATCAATTCTACATGGTTATTTACTTGGGTCAGACAGGATCTCATATGGAGTAGCAGATTGGCAGCCGTTATACAGAGGGTTTTAATCATTGATTTGGAGAAGTGTGTTATTAAGTTGGAGCAAAGGTTTCTATCACTTTTTGACAAAATCTTTTATTTTTTAACATCCTGCCCCCGTCAGGAATTATGGAATCACCGCACCCAGCGGAGGCAAGCCAAATCTTTTTTAATTTGCAGCAACAAAACAAACCACAGGTACGATACAAAATCACTTTCTCTTAACTGCTGAACATTCTGGCTACATGAAATATAACTAAAAAAAAACTAGATTAAATTATCTAAATTAATAGTATATTTCCCTCTTGATCAAATAGGGGAAAAACATGGAATCACTCAATGTCCAAGAAAAACTATGGAATCATTCTGCAATTTCCATGTCTAAAAGAAATACCAGTGCAAGCCCAGATATGCAAACTAGTCTATAGTTGAAAAAGAATGCTTGTAGACATTAACGACGGGGCTAATTGAAAGGAAATATGGCTCCAAACCGAGAGGAGTCAATTAAAACAGGGATTATAAACTCATCAGCAAAGGGAATTCAACACTTAAGTTAGTTGATCCAAGTCAACTGTGCCGAAGATTTAGTGCAAGTATAAGTAAAATGAGACAGTTATGAAAAGGAAATGCACGGGTAGATCATGGATGACATCAAAGCGTCAAGATAGAAAGCTAAAAGTGATATGCCCCGAAAAAAATCACAACAAAACAAAGGAAAAATAAAAGGTCGGAAACAGGGGTCAATGACAGAATCGGAAGAGATCGGCTGAATTAAACTGGATGAATATACAGAAAGTAAAACAAAAAAAAGTGCTAACATCTAAACGGAGAAAAAACAAGTTTACAGAGGACAAAATAGAAGCAATCAGGAAGTGTGGACGATTAGAACAAAGTGATATTCATTGATGAATCACAGATCTATCTCTGCTAAGGCTATGATGTTGGAACTTTTGTCTGATACCGTTCCAATAAAACAAAAGCATATCAACTCAATGACATGTCCGGATCTCAATCTGATTGAAAATTCATGATGGAAATTACGAAAATGGCCCACGACAAGGTTCGATCCTACAAAGCTGATCTGCTAACCACTGCTCAGTGAATTTAGTACCAATTCGATAGAGGATAATATTTTTCAAGAGTGAACACCGTATCTCAAAGAATCCAATACGTCATAAAAGCCCGATTGTGATATTTTGTCAATTCAATTGAGGTATATATCATTAAGCCAGAATGACCAGCTACTAAATAAAAGTTGTTTCGTGTCATATTTGTGATTTACTAATTTACTATGGAGTTAAAAACCTCGGTTAAAGTGTGGTAATTCCACAATTTTTACCAAGTATTGTAGTACCACTATCAAATCATCAAAATTCTTTCTTTTGTTTTTATGACCTCATGACACCTTTCAGGTGAAATATGTATTCAATCATTAATGAACAGTTCCAGTTTTGATTAAATGCATTCTTTGTGGACTATTTTGATACATTGAATTTGCTGTAGCCACTGACCATAACTATTAACGCATCAATGTGTCTTTTCTGGCTTTTTAACACTTTAAACAACCTTGCAGCTAAATTATTTTTCACCATACAATGTCAATGCAAAAGTTTCCAGAATTTTGTACAAACTATTTTATTCATATATTCATGAATAATTAGCATTATTATCCAGTTATCAAATTATTTCACTTGTTCTAAGACCTTATGCAACTTTTCAACTAAAATGAGTATTCCAACATACAGGATTGATTTCAGCATTGATTCGAAAAATTTTTTATGGCATTTCAGATACCTATAGCGTGTTACAGACGCTGATCAGACAATGGCCATTGCATGAAGTGAAAAAAGTATTAGTCTGAAGTTAACTGGTGTTGAGAAGATGTCACACGCGGGGGAACTTCCTATCCTAGCCCCATGGTAGTTTGTTACGTTGCATTTTCAACTTCAGAACGGGTGTTGTCATGCAGCAAAGTCATGTCGATCCCATTTTCTATTCCAGTGCGTCATTTAAACAAGCCAATTGCTCACAATAGTGCTGTGCAACAATAGTTTGTCCAGATCTCAGCTAGCAGTGATAAATAACTTGTATTGATTCCAATCAAACATGGGGAACTTTTCACCCAGGAGATTTTGCTGAGGTTGAGATGTTGAGAGCTGTACTAAATCTAGACTATTGTTTTGGCTTTTGAAACTCGTAATGAATTCACTCTGACCTTCAAACTGTCACTTGACATTTTTCTAGGTTGAACAAGAAGAGACGCAAGAGTGTTTCTAAT
Organism: Thysanoteuthis rhombus; assembly: GCA_963457665.1. Lineage (NCBI taxonomy): Eukaryota > Metazoa > Mollusca > Cephalopoda > Oegopsida > Thysanoteuthidae > Thysanoteuthis > Thysanoteuthis major. The sequence continues at coordinate 35,796,718 of OY735213.1, read as the reverse complement.
CTAGAAGATACCGTCAACGGAAACTGTCATCAAAACTGTCAAGTTGGTTTGACTAAATGCAGCGGGCGCATGAGAGAATCATGCTCAAACTTACATGGAGAGATCACAAGGCAGCACAGTACATACGGAAGAAAACGGGAGATATCATAAAAACTATTAAATAAACTAAAATGGCAATGGGCAGGCTATGTTGCAAGAATGAAAGACAACCGATGGACATCACGACTCACAACATGGATCTCCAGAGATCACATGAGAAACCGAGACCGACAGAACTCAAGATGGAGAGATGAGCTAGACAAATTCAGGAGATACTGGCTCCACGACGCCCATGATAGAGAATCGTGGTGAATCTCAGGGAAGGTCTATGTCTAATGACGGACGATAAAAGACTGATGATGATGATGATGATAATGATGATGACTAAATGGAGCTAGAGGACTGAATATTTAAATATTTCCTCCTTTTGTCTAGGGAAAGCGTTTTTTTTCGTTGGTTTTCAACCCCCTCCACAAATCGGTGGTAAAATGCATATACAATGCAATTTTTTCTTAACCAGTCCCTTGGCTTGTGTCCAGTGGCATCTAGCCTTATTTAACGATCACTTCGCAACAAAACGAGAGAAAAAATAGAAAAAAGTAACTTATCCATTGATCACCCCAACATAGCATGCTGTCAAAAGGCGTTTGTCACGTGTCAGTTTATATTGTGTGACTTACTAGACCTATTTCCCTGAACGCTTGCAAACGATGCATTTCAGTTTACCAATTGAGGAGGATATAAATCAGTGAGTAAACTTCAAAGAAGCTTTTGAATTTCCCAAATGTTGTGCAGAAGATGGCCTTCGCGTCAACCTGATATCATAGAATGGAAAATTCTTAGTTTTCTTCTATGAAAATATTCTCACTCATTTACGGTGTTGCACTCCAAGAATTTCCTTTCATGAACCAGTTTGCCAAATCCTACAGAGGATCAAAATTTCAGTAATATCATGGCGACAACATACCCTTTTCTTCAGAACAACTCTCTTCCTTTCTCTATGTCCAGAAACATTGTCTAACCCTATCATGATGTCATTTCCGGTAAATCAACAGAGCATAGTTAACCTTGATTAGACAAACAGATCCTGATAATGTTCGTGTACTGTTTGTTTAAGAATGCAATTCATTCTTTTATTTCCTTGACATTTCTCTCTAGAACCATAAAATAGTCCTAATGTGCTTTTTATTGGCTGAAAATACGAGTTAGGTCTTCACAACAGAGAGCATTTTGGAAAACAGATGGTCTATCAATCTTCTTTTGTTCACGGAATTCTAATTATCTCTTGAATTCTGGCCGTGATTAACCGATTTCTAACCTTTTATGTCTACATTTTTGAGGATCTGTACATTTCATTTTTGACAAAACAAAACTTATAGTAAATAATAGCCCCAGGGATCAACAAGGGACGAAACATAAAACACGGTGGCATGTTTACTGTTCCAAAGCTTCTGGGATAACATTGCCCCAGAGTGTTTACTCAATGAGTAGAAAAGTTGGTTAGTCTCTTGCACATTTTAGAAGATGATTTCAGCTTTTTTTTTTCAGTTGAAATTTATAAGTGACCGATACCAATTTACTGTGAAGAAGCTAATAGCAATATATATATATATATATATATATATATATATATATATATATATATATATATATAGATAGATAGATAGATAGATAGATAGATAGATAGATAGACAGACAGACAGACATAGTTATTGATATAGATATAGATAGATAAATAGATTGCATTATATCATATTGAAACTCTTAATTGAAATGATTCCCCGTTATTGCACGGTGAATGTATCACTCAGCCTAGACAAAGTGAATAGAATGAACAATAAAAAAATGAATGCTGTAGGAATTGATCCTGCGACTGATAGGATAACCATGTCAATGCACCGTTGCTTTAACCATTGAGCTAAATAACCGCCAATACTGTAAATGCCCTATTGACTCTTTCAACTCCAAATCCTCATTTCGCTTTTTCACGGTCTATATCTGCTCCATTTGTTTCTTTCAACGCAGACAATTACGTTATGAAGATATTTGATGCAACAGAATGATTATAAATTACGTAATATTATATTGAAAATCTTATTTGAAATGATCTCCAGTTGTGACACGATGAATGTATCATTTGACCTAGATATCGGCAGCTTTTTAACTCAAAGGAAAGAGCAACGCCACGGTGAAGCGGCTACCCTACGGTGGAAGGTTCAATTCTTGCTGTAGCCCTATTTTCTGCAATTGTTTATTCTATTAGCTTGGCCAAATGATAGGTTCACCGTGTAATAACGAGATAACATTTAAAATAAAAGTTTCTCTTTGATATAACGAAATATATAATCATTCTACCGAACCATATATCCCTTTCTTGATTATATATATATATATATATATATATATATATATATATATATATATATATATATATATATATATATATATATATATATAATTTGATGGCATCTGTATGTGTATTTGTTTTTAGGTAACGCTTTCGAAACGCTTTCGAAACGACTTAGATATGGGCGTAGCTCGACCAAATTTGGTATGCATAGTCAATGGATATAGGAGAAGGTTTTTAGAATAAAATTCACTTTGATTTGTGTAATGATAGATAATATTGGGGTGGGGTTGTGCGACGCTGCTCAGGCCAAAGTTGACTGGTTGCTATATCTCTGCCTCAAGTCGCCCCTACCACGCCCTCGTTGAGTCCACATCCGAAGAGGTGCAGCTGTCGACTAAAATACTCTTTAGTGCTGGAACAAAGACTCCCGTAGGTGTCACAAATAGAAGAGGAATAGACACTGAGAGTAAATATACAACAAGGTTTATGTTAGTATTATTGACAGGTCAAAATATACGACGATGCAGGTGAAGACATTATGGAATGATTATCAGTCTGTCTTCTGGGTTATCTACTTCCACGAAATTCTCGCATCGAAATTATTAGTCGTTCGTGGAATCCATATGATGTCTCTTGGTATATCTATTGGTATAGCTTCACCAAAGATATAATCTTCTCGGAGTCAAGATATTCGTGATGGCAAGGAACAGGTAATTCTATTCAGTGTCACAGCAGCTTTCCTGCACCCTCATCTACTCTATTCAAAAATAGTTGGCTGATATAATCGCCAGCTACCCTTGTGGTTGGGACCGATGGCTGAAGGGTTTTTGATTGCTTTCTTCCCTTCTCAGATGATAAATATTGAAATCATGCTAGCCTAAGCAATCTTTATTCTGATCTTTCAAAATTTGGGAATCCAGAATTTTTCCTTTGAAAATATGTATTTTTGATAAGTGGGGCCAGATTCCCAGGCAATCAACTTACCTGCCCGGAAACAAGATATATTTTCTGAACAAAGGCGATTAATAATCATACCTCTGTAATCTGTCCAGGCCTTGCTTGCCCGACACTTTAGTGCAGAAGTATTTTCCCAACTCGGGGATCTTTGAATCTTTGAAACAAAGGCGATCAATCATACGTCTGGGTTTTCTCGAAAACCGCTTTTTGGGTAGCCGTTCTAGTTAGTAAATACACTCAACCTCGCAAGGTTATCTTATTTCTACCTACAGATTTTTCCGATCAATCCTTCATTTTCATTGTGTCAATTTTTCTAATCAACTCTTCAATTCCATAGCGCTACACGCCCATGAACAAAAGAGTTCAATTATAGGGATATTTTTACTGAATTAATTGCTAAAGCTAAATGACTTTATAGTGGTGGCATATTAACATTATTCGATCGTTGGAAAACAGTTATTGCTTCAAATAGATCATATTTTGATAGAATATCTATCGCTTTTCTGTTATTTGTATCATTCTCCTTCTACCTACTCCAAAAAACGACAGTTAATATGCGACAATCTAATATTTTGAAAATTGCAATGTATCTTGAACATAATTTTAATAGAAATTGTACAAGAATTTTATTATTTTGCAATGTTGTTATGATTTAAGAAATTCCTGAAGTGGATTTGTTAGTATAATGTCTACTTTTTCAAATATCAAAGTAAATTATTCTCAATTTTTACTTGTGGAATTTTTTCAAACCTGAAAATAAAGGATTTCCTTTGTACTTGAAATCCAATAAAGCCTGCATCGATTTGCTATTTATGAAATGGCGAATGTCTGTATAAGTTAATGTAAGTTTATGCTATTTAACGTTTAAATAGATATAAGTAATTACGCATATATACATCCACACATGAGCATATATATATATATATATATATATATATATATATATATATATATATATATATATATATATATATGCTCTCCCCAACATTAGGCTATGGACATGGTGATTAGCCGACTAATTCAATAAGGAGAAATCTAATAAGAATACTTAATCCCAGCTGAGAACGTTTTGCTACCATCAATAAATAATCAGAATCGGCATTTTCAACGAAATATCTCGTAATATATTTTTATGCCATATTCTTTGTGGATTCATCGAAAATGAGAATAATAACCCCAAAAGCATAAAGTATCTTGGTCAGTTGTCTACCAGGTGTTGATGTTCGAGCCCGGTTATAACAAGGACCTCGAATGATGACTTTCACAATTTCGGAGCAACACAATCTTCCTATTTCTTCCAATTTGGACTTGTACCATGCTTAGCTAAGCTTAGCCAATACCATCAACTTAAATCTATCTATCTATCTATCTATCTATATATATATATATATATATATATATATATATATATATATATATATATATATAGTTGATATTTGAATCTTTATTCGATAATTTTTAAAGAATATAATCTACTGAATTAGTTCCAATGGGAATGTACATTCTGCAGATTGTGAGTATGGAATAGTTCTATCAGCAGAATTGTTACCCTCGAGTGGAAGAATCCATTATTATAGACAAAGATACAGAAAATATCACTATGTTCCTTAATATAAGGATATATAAATATCTATGCAGTAAATTGTCCTATACCAACATTTAAGTTTTCTCTCTTTCTCCCTCTCTTTCTCTCTCTCTCTCTCTCTCTCTCTCTCTCTATATATATATATATATATATATATATATATATATATATATATATATATATTCTTATTCTTTATTAAAGCACTTCCGTCTCCTTTATTTTCCCTTGAAATCGCACATGCCAATGAAACAATACCTTCAAAACACGTCTCTGGTCCACAATGACAAAAAATACACTTTCTACGTCCGTATCTTATTCATGGAATCGTTCGTCGAACTCTTTTCAGTCCCGTTGACTACACTGCATAACTATTTATAGGATCTGCAGGCCTCTCAATGATATTCTATACACAGTATCGCTTTTGCAAAATCTCAAAACGTTTTTCTTGTATCCATATTATTCGATTCTTTTCTTTTTAAATCCTGCGGCTAGCTTTTCTTTCCCGCTCGATCTTGTCATTGTTACTTGCCACAGAATCTGCACCAACCACGGCCCCAGCTATAGATCACGTGCCATAACAAGGGAGGCGGATGGGGGGGAAAGCCCGAAGGAGGTTTCAGATTAACAATAGCAACAGATATTGGACATCTGGTTGAATCTCATCTCGAAGTAGATGCCAAGTAATCGCTCGATTCCTCGATTTGATCATTAAATAAGTGTGTCAGATATTCTCGCTTCTATACTTAGAGATTTCTTCGTCCGTAAGAGATCGTCGATTGCAAATAATCCGTACGCTCCTTAGGACGTACAACCCCACAACTCACGACACTTGGTTACAAAATGATGACTGAAGCAATTCTTTTACCGAGTTGAATTTTAGTATAACCCTGATTCGATTCAAGCTGAATCTCTGCCAAAGCTACCGTCGGCCTCTTGAAATTCTTTTAAAAAAATGCCTTTACTTCAAATATAAATGTTTGGGTTTCGATTAAAGTAAAACTTCGTTTCTTGCTTGGCTTTACCGTTGTAACGTCTTGCATACACTATCCAAGCCACCATATATCATTATCGTAGTAGTAGCAGCTGAAGTCATTTTATGTCCACTGCTGGACAAAGGCCTTTCCAAACTCGTCTCCAGACGATTGTATAGTCACGTAGTTTCTGGGGGAGGAAACGGCTAACTGAGCTCAGCTGTCGTCACTATTTTCTGCTGAGCTTATTCTGAATTCTGAGTTAACCTTTTTCCTACACTGGCTAGTTGCCTCGCCAGGCTAAAGTCCATTCGGCCTCATTATTTTACCCTTAGCTCGGAAATGGGGAGATGTATTCATGCTTTTTTCAAGGGGCATCAGTGAATGTAAATAGCTTCAGTTGGAGTTTGAATTCGGCCTGCCAATTCTATTGCATAACATTATGGATTAGAGTGCTGCTCTAATCTGATACCGATACCACCCACGGTCTGACACTTTTTGGTTTTACAGCCATTAGTTTGTGAATCTGCCTTTAGAAATCTTCTATTCGGTTTCAAATGGTGGGTAGAACCAGCGTTATATAAACTGTCTCGTTGAACTGGGTGTCTCATGACCCCGTTGGCGATTTGAAACCGAATTGAAGAATTTAGCAACTTTTGATTATTACTTAGGACAAAATTTAAAATGTAGTCATTATTTTTTTCTGAATCTTAATTTCTTGAGATATATCTTCAAGTTTTTTTTTTCAAAAAGTCAATGAAAAACATGAAGGAAGTGCCTGTTCCAAACCTGCAACTTTGGAACCAGCACTGCCTTCATGGGGTCGGGCTTTATAGTGTTTCATACACCATAAGATCTGACCCCTTTCAAACATGCAGCTTTGGAACGGGCATTAACATGATTTTCACGCAAGATATTTTTTTGTTTCGAAACATTTTGTTTACTTCTAAACAGTATTGCCAATTTAGATATTTTATAGATGTATCTAGATAAGTATCTATTATCTTAGATATTTTCTTTATTTATATTAGATTTCTCGAGAACTGCTGATCCCCAAAACTTCAAACTCGATACAGCACTGCCTGGTGTTTTGGCTAATATATCTATCCAATGGCAACTTCAACCAGTTGTTGAGCAATCATGCAGCACACACACAAACACACATGCACACACACACACACACACACACACACAAACATATACACACACATACACACACACGTACACACACACACATACAAGCACGCACAGTGTCACAGAGTTTTTTTCAATTGCAGTTAGATGAGAAAGTACAAATAATTTTCTTTGGCTATAATATAATTTGTATCCTATGAATTATATCTTAAATAAGTTGTTCTATTTCATACACTATCTGAGAATTAAGAGTCAATCTATTTTTTTTCTGCATTTCATTTAGTCCGACAAAAGAGAGGAACCAAATTTACCGGATTAAAAAAATATACATATATATCTGTATTGAAATTTTGAAGTGGGCAATCTTATTCAATATGTATTTCTAAAAATGACACGTATTCGACTTTTGCAAAAGTTTGTGAAAAAAAATACAAATTTATTGTATACAGAGTGATCATAAACCCACGAATAATGGCTTGCGATGTAATCGCGCTTTTCCTACTTTATAGGCAAGCGGTCCTCGTCCAGGTTCAATTGGAAGCTACTTTTCTTTTCGGAAGATCTAGTATTGTTCTCTTTATGGATGCACGGCGGTGCATATGATCGCTGATATGAAAACCTGTATTGAAAACCTGGTCTTCACCTAAACTCTTGCACCGACTCCGGGCGCCGTAGGCAAATTTGTTGCTAATCTTCCCAGCAAAGATGCCTCGGACAATCGGTAAGGTTGTTGGGAGTAAATCCAAATGATTTTCTAATTCGCTGATCTTTTTCATAATTGATCTAACCGTATTTGACTGTGACTGTAGACGCCCGGCACCACGCTTCACACAATAATCTTATCATTTTCAACTCTGCTTCCCAATTCAACCCCGACCCCGCCTTCGCTGCGAATGAAGCATGTTGTGAAGCCTCCACGTTATTTATCGGCTCAGTTCACTAATCCAAGCCCAGCTGAACGGCTGCGTGCACCTTCTTTTCAGCGCACCAATTCGATTTTGAATGTATCAGTGACTCTCACGTCACCCGTACATAGCTCACCGCCTCTCTGAAAAGATATGTAGGGAGAAGAGCCCCGGCGTTATGTAGGGAGAGGCATTATCAATTGGACAGCCTCGTCCGGGTTTATAAATATAAATCAAATGTGCCTTTAACTCTTCATCTCAATTGCCGTGCGAAACTCAAGTTTTCACAACTGAAGCAAATGATTCCCTTGATTTCTTTCTTGATATTTTCCCTTCTTCTTCTATCCCTCACCGTATTTGCCTATCTTGTTTTTCTTTTTTCGCCTTTTATCTCTTTTCTTTCTTTCTTTCTTTCTCATTTCTGCCTCCCTTTTTCTGTCTTTCTTTCTTTCCATTTTCGGTATATTCGACTGTGCTTTCCCCCTTATTTTTCTTTTTCTTTCTTTCTTTCTTTCTTTCTTTCTTTCTTTCTTTCTGCCTCCCTTTTCTGTCTTTCTTTCTTTCCATTTTCAGTATATTCGACTGTGCTTTTCCACTTGTTTTTCTTTCCCTTTCTTTCTTTCTTTCTTTCTTTCTTTCTTTCTTTTCTCTTATTTTTTTTTCACAATCCCTAATGAAAGCCATAGATTTTCTCGTGTATCTTTTTCCTTTCCTTTTCTTTTTTCTTTCACTTTCTTTCTTTTTTCATTCTTACTTACAATTCTCTAGTATACTTAGTTCTTCGCTTTTACCATGTTTTCTCTTTTTTTATTATTCTAATTTTATTTAGAACGAACTTTCAGTTGGACTTATATCTACCTGTTTCTTTTCTCTTTCTTTTTACTATTCATCGCTTATTACAATTTTAGTATCTTTAAGCACAGCTTTTATTTTTTCCTTTACTCTTTTTCTCCAGCTTCTTGCTTCCTTTCTCTTTTTCCCCCAGTCTTCTCGTTCTTCATTCCTTTCTTCGTCCCTCTCTTTGATCCTTTCTACTTCCTCCCTCCTTTCCTCTCTCCTTTCTTCTCTCTGTGTTCCTCCCCCTGTCCCCCCTTTCTTTCTTCCCTTTATGTTCTTTTTTCCCATCTTTTCCCCTCTTTTCGCCTCTTTTCACTTTTCTCCCAACTTCACATCGTTCAACAACATGATTTATTTCCCTCTTTGTTCTCGATTCTCTCCCTTTATCCCCCGTCTTTGCTCACTAAACATCTGACTTTATTCTTTCTTTTAGTTTCATTTTTTACCATTATTTCTCTTTTTCTTCATTTCAGACAAATGAGTCAAATGCTCTACCAAAACGTTGTCAATTTTCGAACCTATTGACTTCTTTATTTTACACACAAAAAATATATCAATCCCTTCAAAGAATATTTTCTTCCCTTTCACTGTCGTCTGCTCTGAAAGTATATACTTTAAAAATTACCACAGAGATCAATTTTCAAATTTCTTACAAAATTCATAAAAATCATATTTATCTGGAACAATAATTTGGTGTACAATGTAACAATACTCATGAATATTTTTTTGTGTGTGTGTATAATGTAGTAATGTAAATATAGTAATGAAATTAATTCCAAATTCAGCTTTTCGGATAATATCTGAAAGGCAAAATTTGGAATGAATTCCAATTTACGTTCATGATTTGATTAATTTACATCAGGTTCAGTTAACACAGTGTTATAGTGGTCTACTTTCTCCAGTTCTATGTTCCCGATTTTGATCTTGGTGTTCTCATTTCCGACGTGGTCATCGTTGCACATGATCTTCGTCTTGTTGAAGTTCATGTGTAGGCCGACTTTTTTGCTCTCTTCATTTAGTTCATCAAGCATTAGTTGGAGGTCGTGTTGGCTCTCTGTGAAAAGGGCAATGTCGTCTGCAAATCTGAGGTTGTTCAGATATTCGCCGTCCATTTTGATTCCTTCATTCTCCCAATCTAGTCTTCTGAAGATCATCTCGAGCAAAGACGGACGTTCAGAGACTGCTGCTGCTACCGCTGCCGCTGCCGATGACACAGAGATTGTTTTTTTAAAACTCGTTAGTAAATAAATAACCCTGCCAACAGTTTGTATTCCTTTTTATGCTCTCCGTTATTTGACCAGATTAATAAAATCATAGAGAGAAAGACAATAAATACAGAATGGAAATATTTGTATCAAAAAGTGTTTATGATACTTAGAGTTAGATTGCTATATTACATGGATGCGACAGAAAGAGTCTCTGTGTGTTGGAGTTATATGTATTGTTTTTTTTTCCCTAAGTTCGTGACCCTATCTTATTTTTTAAGGCCTCGAGCAAGTAAATGCTGTATGGAAATGTGAAATGCTATCAATATTATCTTTAACAAGCTATGTACAGAAAAAGTAGAATTAGCAGTGCCGGAAAGCTTATGTGTCTCAATACACCAAACAAATACCAAAAGTGTTTCTATGATATAGTGGGGTTACCTATTCTCTGGGAAGGGAAAATAAGATTCAGATAACAGTCTATTGGAAAAAAAACATTGGGGTACTATGGAAGTGTGTTGTACTTTGATCAGTCAATTGGATGCTTCATCAACCCTAGATCGACACGGTTGTTAGTGGCAACAAAAAGTCTGGCATTTGAGAAAGGAGTGATTGTAAGTGAAATACGTGAAATTGTACTTTGCTGACTCTGGCCATTTGAATAGATGAGAGGAAGCAATTTTGAAGCAAAGGCGGAAATATATGACCAGCAGATATGTGAAGATACTTTGAAGGTTTTTAAAACTTTTCTTTTCGCTAAGCACTGACATCTTTTCCAATATCAAATATATTTGCTTCAGTCTCAGGTATTGAGTAAGTGTGTTCTAAGCAATTGTTTGTATGAAAATCTTTGTCGAATTAATCCAAAATTGTTCAGCGATCAACTTATATAATGAGCACAGTCATTTTTTTCTTTATCTCTGTCGATAACAATGTACTCTTCCCCTTACCGATTTTGCCAATAATACTATCCTATACCGGATATTTGAAACAAAGGACTCGTCTATTGATATGATCTTAGTAGTTTCTTCTCTAAAAAGAAATCATCTAATTGAAATTCAAATGTATCTGTGAACCTTTTCCTGAGGATTAACAAGTTTTCAATAATTTAACTCTGTCATGTCTTGCAGCTCCATTCATGATTATTATTTAAATATTTATTTACTGATTACTTTTATATTTTCTCTCTGTTTTAGCAATATCCGATATAGCGCCGACATCTTCCAGTGAGAAACCAACGGAGGGAGAATAACGCAAAGAAAACATTAAATAAAGAAAAGATGGTATGAAATGATATTGGAGAGAGACTTCTTGGAAAACAAAAGGCAAAATTCCAAATGTATATCAAAGTGAGAGTTTTAAAGATGGCTTCTCTCCAGCGGGAAATGGTTTTAACCTCGTTATGATTCTCACGTGATCAATAGATAATATCTGAAAGGCAGAATTTGGGATGAATTTCAATTTACGTTCGTGATTTAATTAGTTTATATTAGGTTCAGTTAACACAGAGTTTCTTTAAAACTCATTAGCAAATCGATAATCCAGCCGACAGTTTGTATTCATTTTTATTCTCTTTATTATGTTATTTTCATATTAATAAAACGATACTGAAAAAGACATGAAATGTAAAACGGAAAGCGAGTATACCTTTTAATCATAATAATTCGATTCTTTTTAAAAATAAAGTCAAAATTCTATTACAGATTCTTTTGTCACAAGTTGCATTTAATTATATAATTCGTTTAATTTTTTTCGATTTGAAATACAGAACCAAAGGATATTATTTACGCCGATCAAAGTTTCCTTGTCTTTTTTCCAAATTAGAGTCAAATCGATTTAATATTAAAATCTGATTACAACTGGTCTTCATACAAAGTTTCGGCCGACTCGAGCCAATCAAAATTGCAAAGCGTTAAAAAAAAATTTGTGACGTCGAGGAATTTTTCAAAGGTCAGATTTATTTTCAAATACGAATGCTTGTAGCGTCAAAATTGATTGGTGCTATATTTGCTGCTGATTTCTCCAACGAAAGATGAGAAATGTTCTGTGTTAATTCTTTATATTGAGCCAAATCCTAATGACCAGATTTTTTCTTGTCTTTTATTGATTTAATGAAACAACAATCCTAAAATTTATTTGGTTCTTGCGAGTCTAGCTATTACTCTGAACCCCTACAAGTATCCTAGGTGCACAAATCGACATGACTGAATTGAGTATCAATTAAACTATTCATAGTTTACGTTCCAGGCAAGGTCTTTCCGATTCACGTGTACAATGAACATTATAATTATTATATACAATTTAGAATAATTTTGATAAATGATAATCCTCTCCTGTCAGTAATACTAGCATGGATTATTGACCTCTGACAATAACTGACTTTTCTTTTCGATTTTCACTGCACAAAATACTAAAACTTGCTAAAACTAATTTCAGACGAATACGTTGCTGTTTAATCATCTTTCTTTTAATCGCCTGAACTGTTTATTATATGGATGCAGAAAATGACTTCCTCGATATATTTCAATGAAATTTTCTATGTAAGCTTGTAAAGAGATTCTACCCGCAGATGTTCGAATGAGTTTGGGCCGATCTGATTGTTTGTTCAAATTTTATAAGCCAAAACGTTCACAGTCCTAATAAATAACTAATCGCTATTCTGGTAGTTCAGCATCCCATACTATACCAGCTGGGAGAGATAAACATACTCAGACGCATCTCTCTCTCTCTCTCTCTCTCTCTCTCTCTCTCTCTTTCTCTCTCTCTCTCTCTCTCTTCTCCCCTGGTCACTTTTCAACGAGGACCTTTATACTTCATATTTTTTCTTATAATTTTCAATTTTTTTTCAAGGATAAATTGATAAAATATCGTGCACAAAAGCTAAAAGAGGAAGTACAGTTTAAGGTAAAAAGTTGAAAATAATTTAGAAATCAGGTTTAAACATTTAAAGACGCTTTAATTGAGGCTATGTGTTATTGCAATACCATGTTCCGTTGACTTAGAGTTGTTATTAACACCAGTTAATCCCCGTGAGAAAATTCACGGATAAACTTTATTTTTTATGAGATGGTTTTTGTAGAAAAAAATCTACTAATCTCGTTTAGGTGGAGAAGGTATATTGTTTCAAATGATGAAAAAGATTTGAACCATGACCAAAATTCACCAAGAGACGCTGCTAGAAATATTACGAAAATGTTAATGATATATTGCAATTATTTAAAAGATTCCAATATCATTTATTACACTGAATGTTACCATCTGTTATATGTGTGTGCCATTATCTTACTTCTTGTACAGGTATCCCCCACTACTACGAAAGTTCGCTTTATGCCATTACACATTCTATACAGACCACATTAGCACACGTTTCCTCTGTTATCCGAAATTGCGTGAAGTGAACAAGCTATTCACATTGATTTATGTGGGAAATGATCATTGAGCGTTCCCAAAATAACCTTCTCCTATTAATATGCCATCTTCTTACTTTCTGTACAGATATCCCCCGCTAATATAAAACTTTGCCACTCACCTTTAGGCCAACATCAGTGCAGTTTTCTTCTGCTATCAAAAATGGCGTAAAATGAACAAACAACTACTGCCAATTAATAAAGGAGAAATATTTCAGCGTTCCCAGACCCAAAAATAACTTTCCTCTATATCTACCTCTTCTTACTTCCTACACATGAAGATAACTTTCTTCTATATTTGCCTGCCTTGATATCGAAGGTCATTGTTCGGCGTCTGCAGCGAAGACTTTAAATTCTACTGTGTACGTGACTGCTTAGCTTCATGTATTTTTTCTAAACTAACAAAAATGTACGAATATACCTTAGAAATATTATTAAATCTCTAGAAAGTAAAACAGCTCCTTCACCATACAGAACGTTCACGTAAGACAAAATGATATTTGCAAATTTGTGATTATAAAGTTGATTACTCAAATTTTGAATTGAATCTTCTTATATCCAATTCTACTTCAGTTTTTTTCCGTGGGAGTAACTTAAATGCGAAGTCAGTTTCTAGAAATATTCTATCCAATTTTATCTGGAAAAGATGATTGACATTCGTAATATCATAGAAAAAAATTCCAGTACGATCTCATCTTACATTGAAAGTTATTAATTTTTAATACGTTGAAGTCAAACGCACAGAACAGACAAAAGCCGGACATGATTTCCAATTTCAGCTAGCCTCTGTCATGAGAAGTAAAAATGAACAGAGAGACCTTGTTATGGATTTACTGATTCGACGTCTCTTCTGTATACAATAGCGACCTGCTAGGGGTACAGATTCCTGCCTTTCTCAACGACATTAGAAGAAAACAATATCAAAAAGGGAACTCGATTAGTCAATTCCAAATCGGAGTCG